>JAWDJD010000004.1:176152500-176505000 GCA_035047305.1 Bradypodion pumilum | reverse complement strand
TGTCACAGTCAATTAAAAATGGAAAACCCATTGTATTTCATACTATGGTAGTGCTTATGAATTCTTCTTCTTCCATGTAAGACACACATACACCCTTTACATAACGGAACATCAATTCTGCATGATAGAATTAATGGGGGACATTTAAAGGAGAGGGCAAGGTTGGATAGCATTGCTCTCTCCAGTCTATTGGGCAGTGCACAGTCATGTTGCTGCTTGCATAACTGCTGCTACCAATATCACCACACTACCACTGTCAAACACCCACACCCCCATAATTGTTGATATTGAAGCAAAATTAAAGTTATTTTACTTTAAAATGAGACACATAAGAATACATTTATTGTTTTGAAGCCAATAGAGTTTTGAAGCTATGTCCATAGTTCAAGGAGGTTGTTACCTGTAGATGATGTCCCACTTATTAATGACACCCTGGTAACTATTCCCTCTCTTTCCCTCCTATAATATATTTTATTTTTGGCATACAGATTTAAACCTAGTTTTCAGGTATGTGACCAATATTAGTCTTGGTTTAGTTTGGTTTCATAACAAAACCAAAAGTACTGTGGCATCTTGTAAGACTAACAGACTTCAGACTGAGTTTTTGTGGGTTACAATCCATGGTATTTGAGGAAAGGGACAGCATTCCATGAAATCCCACGTGCAATAAGTCTTGCCACTTTTGGTGTTGTTATGCAAATTTTGAAATAATAATCAATAATTGAAAAATAAACTAAGGTTCAGTCTCTTGATTAAAATTTTGTTATTTGGACAGTGATATCTTACCAGGTACCTGGAGTATTTAAAACCCATCATTTTGCTTCTGTGAAGTCCTTAACTCCACAGGCTAGTACTCTTGTGTCATTGCCAGCCTTTGTTTTGTTACAGTATATCAGTCACTTCATCTGAAAACACAAATATTGATTATTCATTCATTCAACTTTTCTGTCCCAAGAGAGGCCCTAATGTTGGTGATAAGCAAGTCAGCATGTAAAGCCTTAACACATAGTCACATGGAAAGAGGGAGACTTTCTTTTCCCTACAAACCTGCTTATCTGTTTATTTAGAAAATTAATTAGAAAAGCCCCCCCCCTCTCTTTCTGCAGTTTGGCTGTTTGACTGAATTTGCATGTCCTGTGATCTTGTCCTTCTTTTTTGGGTACAGTTGCCATTTTGTCTTTGTTGAAGAATTTAGTGTATGAGAAACAAGACACAGGAACAGCCGTAGTACTGGCTTAACACATCTTTATTGCAGGGTGGTCTAGGGGAACATGAGGTAATGGCGGACGAACAGCTCAATATATACGGTGGTTATACATTTGAATGTGGCTCCACGATAGCCCATTGGCTACTGCTGGCGTGACATCATTCCAGGTCACGCCCTTCTTGTCCAGGTGAGGTAGTGGCGGGAATCTTCCCGCGCTGTAGTTCTTTGGGGATTGGAACCTTGTGAGCTTGGGCGCTCGCTATTGCCACCAGGTGAACATTAGCTCGCGACCTAATTACATGGAATACATTGATACAGTTGGTGGTTGTTTTAATGCATAGAACTCAGAACACAACATCCCTCCCCCCCCTAGAATGAGACGAAGTCTCTCAACCAAGATGGCTTATTGCAAACGCGCCTTGGGCGAGACGCTGACTGGCTTGTCCCGGGAGTGCTACTGCTTCTCTGTCCCCTGGTTCCTTGTCCTGCAACGGGAGAGGGAGACTCGTTAGTGACTGGCCGCGGCTCCGCGGCTCTTGGGGAATGGACGGAAAAACCGGGGGCACTGGGGACTAACGAAAAACCCCGCTTCTCGCTTGGATGGGTGGGGGACCACTCCCGAAACCCCCCCGGTTTTGTAAATGAAAATCAGAATTATCACCTGGGGTGCCATTCGAAAGATTCCGCAGGATATCTATGCCCTGGGTACCATTAGAAGGATTCCTCAGGATATCTATGGGGACAGAATCCCTCTCCTCCCCCCTAGGTGGGGACCACTGGCCCCCCTCACCTCCCCCTTGGGTTGAACGGGTGGGGGAGAACCCTAATGCTGAGTCCTGTTCCTCGCCGGCCGCGCCCTGGTGCTCCTGAACCCTGCGACGGAGTTGGTCTGCGTGTCGTCTCCATAGCAGACCCGTGACGGTCTCTACGTAATACAACACGGGACCCGTCCTTCCAACGACGACGCCCGGGACCCAGGCCGGCCCTGCGCTGGCGTAATTTCTGCAATGCACCGGGCACCGACTTCGAAACTTTTCGTGTCCGCTAACCCGATATTCCTCCCTGTGTCCTCCACCCTAGTGGGGTCTAGCCTGGTCAGGATCGTGGTCAGCTTCCTACGCATTAAGAGTTCTGCGGGCGAGTACCCAGAAGCTAGGGGGGTGACCCTGTAGCCTAGCAGGAATTGGCACACTTGTAGGGTGAGATCCCCAGGACCCATGCGCCTCAGCGCGTCTTTGGTTGTGCGCACGAGGCGCTCGACCTGGCCGTTTGTTGCCGGGTGGAAGGGGGCGGAGGTGATGTGCCTAATGGCATTGATCTCGGTGAATGCCCTGAACTCTGCGGACGTGAAACAACTAGCGTTATCACTAATTAGGGTGTCGGGTATGCCGAACGTACTAAAAACCCTGCGCAAATGCTTCACGGTTGTTGCCGAGGAGGTGCTCGTGACTGGGATGACCTCCAACCACTTGGAGTAGGCGTCTACAATTAGGAGGAAAAGTGTCCCTCTAAATGGGCCCGCAAAATCAATGTGCACCCGGGACCACGGCCCCTTCGCCGCGTCCCATTCCCTGTGCGGTAGGCGCGCCTCCTCTGGCCGGGAGCATTGGCAGCTCTCGCAAGTGCCTACCATGTGCTCGATGTCGGCGTCTAACTGGGGCCACCAGAAATAGCTCCTGGCCAGAGCCTTTGAGCGGACAATTCCAGGGTGGCTGACGTGCAGCAGTTTGAGCACCCTCGGCCTCAGGGATTCGGGGACCACCACCCGCTGGCCCCACAGAAGGCACCCTCTTTCTATGGACAACTCTAGCCTCTTCCTGAAAAACGGGGCGAACTCAGCCGCCGGGGAGGATGCTGGCCACCCTTTTTGCACCCAGGAGCAGACTAGAGCTAGCGTTTTGTCCTTCCCGGTCGCCTTGGCGATGTCTGCGGGTACAATGGGAGGTGAATCTAAGACCTCTATCAGGAGTACTTGGTGGTCTTTTTCTTCCTCGCCCACGGTGCTACTCGTGAGGGGAAGGGGAGACCTCGACAGGGCGTCCGCATGGCTTATTTCCTTCCCTGGGCGGTACACCAACGCGTGCTGATACGCGTTTAAGAAGATGGCCCACCGTAACATCCTAGGGGACAGGATCTGGGGTGTGGGCTTGTCCGTGGTGAAAATGCCTAGCAGGGGCTTGTGGTCGGTAACTATGGTGAAGGGGCGGCCGTAGAGGAAATCGTGGAACTTCTTAGTCCCCGCTATTATCGCTAGCGCCTCCCTGTCTGTTTGGGTGTAGTTTCGCTCAGCCTGGGACAGGGATCTGGAGTAAAATGCTACCGGGGCCTCCCTCCCGTTTTCCAGCACGTGGCACAGCACCGCCCCCACCCCTACTGGGGACGCATCACATATCAGAACCACCGGCTTCTTGGGGTCAAAATGGGTGAGGAGGGCATCAGACGCTAGGAGTTGTTTCAGTTCAATGAACGCCCTCTCTTGGCTCTCGCCCCACTTCCACGCCTCGTCCTTCTTGAGTAGCTTATGCAGCGGCTCCGCTACCGAAGCCTTCTGAGGCAGGAAGGAGTGGTAGAAATTTAAGAGCCCTAGGAACGACTGCAATTCGGGCTTGGAGGTGGGGCGAGGGGCACCTTGAATTGCGGCTACCTTTGATTTGGAGGGCTTAATTCCCACAGGGGTTACCCGGAAACCCAAGAACTCAACCTCTTTCGCGAAGAAGACGCATTTGTCTTTACGCAACCTCAACCCCGCCTTTTCAAACACCGCCACTACCTTGTCTAGCCTTTCAGCCAACTCCTCCTCGCTCCCCCCATTATCAATACGTCATCAAAGTATGGCAAGACCCCATCCAGTCCTTTCAAGAGGCGTTCCACAAGCGACTGGAAAATACCGGGCGCCGAGTTCACGCCGAACTGTAAGCGCGTCACCTGGAACGCCCCCTTATGGGTGACTATTGTTTGCGCAGCAGCTGCTGCAGGGGTTACTGAGAGTTGGTGATAGGCCTGCGCCAGGTCAAGTTTTGCAAAACACTTTCCCCCATGTAATCTGGCCAACAGATGGCTGACTACCGGCACCGGATACGCATTAGGGCGGATCGCCTTATTAATGGCGCACTTATAGTCAGCACACATGCGGACCTCCCCGTTGGCCTTCAGTGCAGTTACAATCGGAGTCTCCCACTCCGCGGAATCAACAGGAACAAGAATCCCCTGGCCCACCAGTTTGTCCAGTTCCGCCTCTATTTTGTTCTTTAGTGCGAAAGGCACTCTGCGCGGCTTGAGTCTTATTGGGCGGACCTCCGGATCCAGGTCGAATGCTACTGGGGGTCCCTTGAATTTTCCAAGTCCTTTCTTGAACACTTCGGGGTGCGCGTCGCACACCTCCTGTATTGGGTCAGTCCCAACGGCATGCACCCCCCCAATGAACAAACCCAGGGGCTTAAACCATTGAGTCCCGAGGAGGCTGCAACTTCCCCCCTTGAGAACAACCAGGGGCAGTTCTGCGGCGTGCTGCTTGTACTGGACCTTGAATTTCCCAACCCCCAGCACCGGAATACTATTACCCTGTACGTCCCGCAACGTGGACCTCAACGCTTTGAGCTTAGGGCGCACGTGGGGGGAAATTCCCAAGAACTCCCACTGGGACATAATTGAGTAGGAGGAACCTGAGTCTATCTCCATCCTAACAGGGGCCCCTTGCACCAGTACCTCAACAAAGTAACGGGGGTGTCCCAAGGACACGCTGTACACTGGGGCGTCATCGCCGCTGTCGTCGGAGATGCGGCCTACGCCGTCCTGCTTCCTCACGGGCCGGGCGCCCTCCTTGGTCCTCGGCGAGCGGTCTGGCGAGCTTTTCCGGTCCCTGCGCCGTCATCTGCAGACCTTGGTGATGTGCCCCCGGCGGCCGCAGTTGTGGCACTCGGCCTTCCGGAACGGGCACTTGACGCGGTCGTGGGCCGCTCCACATCCGTCGCAATGGCGGCCTTCCTTCCGCACCTTCCGGACATCCTCGTCGTCGCTGCTCTCCGTAGAAGATTTCGGCATCCTCCTGGCTGCCTGCACCGACCCCGCTGCCTTGTCGGCCTGTGGGGGCCTTTCTCTGAACCCCTTGACTCCGGCCCTCGTGGCTTCCACGGCCTGCGCCGCCTTCACAACCTCGCGCAGCGTTGGGGGTGGCTCCTGGTTCATCAGCTTTCGCTGAACCTCCTCGTCCCACAGGCCGCACAGCATGCAGTCCCTGAGGGCGATTTCCAGGTTTTCCCACTTACATGGGCCGGCGGCCAGCCGCAGGGCCGCTGCAAAGGCGGCGATGGACTCACCGGGCACTTGGACTCTCTTCCAGAACGCGTCTCGAGCCGAGAACATCGAAACCGAGGGCTGGAAATGGTCGCGCATCGCCTTCAGGAGCTGTTTGACCGTCAGCTCGCTCACCTTCTTCGGTGATACCAGGTCCACCAATACTCTCTTGGCGGCATTTCCTAGCATCCAGGTGAGGATGGCCCTCTTCTTTCCCTCGTCCGTGATGTCGGACACCACCAGCGCATCTTGGAAGTCCATTTCAAAGAGCTCCCAATCTTCCGGCTTGTTGATGTCGAAGCCGGCATGATTAGCGTGTGTCTTGATCTCATGGGAATCCATTATCCCACCTTCGTCGCCAATTTAGTGTATGAGAAACAAGACACAGGAACAGCCGTAGTACTGGCTTAACACATCTTTATTGCAGGGTGGTCTAGGGGAACATGAGGTAATGGCGGACGAACAGCTCAATATATACGGTGGTTATACATTTGAATGTGGCTCCACGATAGCCCATTGGCTACTGCTGGCGTGACGTCATTCCAGGTCACGCCCTTCTTGTCCAGGTGAGGTAGTGGCGGGAATCTTCCCGCGCTGTAGTTCTTTGGGGATTGGAACCTTGTGAGCTTGGGCACTCGCTATTGCCACCAGGTGAACATTAGCTCGCGACCTAATTACACGGAATACATTGATACAGTTGGTGGTTGTTTTAATGCATAGAACTCAGAACACAACAAAGAAGGAGTCTCCTTTGGGACTCTCTCCATCTCTTCAACCACATGACTATAAAGGAAGAAAAACCCTCCTCATCCTTTTATTAGATCATCTGCATCCTCTACTAACAATCTGTTTGCCATCCTATCATGTCTTTTGTGCACATAGTGAGTAAACATCATTTTTTAATCTTGAATTTTTGTTTGGCTGGGAAGTGTGTTAACTTAAGGAAGTGTGTTAAGTTAAGTTAAGGAAGTGGGTGGTGGGTGGGGGCTTGCCATAATTCCAGCCTGAATCTCTACCCAACTTCTGTAGTGCAACTACAAAACTCAACACGTGGCAAATATCACCTCCCAAGCAAATTTCAATGAATAACTACAATATTAAATATACCATTATTTACTGCTTAATTTTCAATGCATCGCTAAGGAATAAGCAAACTGAAGATAAACAAGTAATTAAATAATGGACAAGATAGCAATAAAATCAATCTGGAAAATGTTCAAGCTCCTCTTTCTTTAACTGCAGCAATTGGAAGACAACGATCATTAGCTCTAGGCCAGAGAAATTGTCACCTGCTGAGTCTGGCAGATGAGGTGGTACTCTGTTAAAGATCCAGGCTTATCCCCCTCACCCATCCCATCCAATTGGTGGATCTAACTCTGACATCTAAGAACTGGGAAGCAGATGGCTAATATGTTTACATATGTTTTCCTAATTTATTAGTTTAATTAAAAGACTCCTGTATTTTGAAATCTGTTGACAAACCCTTCCCCTATTAATTTTAAAACAGTGAAGGTGTTGGACAAAATTCTATTTTTCTGTTCACTTGATCATGAGAAGATTTTTTTAAAAAAACATAAGAGAGTCTCCCTAACAATTTCAAGGCTCTCTAATTAGTACTCAAAGTAACAAACATGGCAAGCAGATACAATAAGTTCAATGTTGAAAAATGCCTATTGCAGAAAGAAGCTGAATATATCTATAGGTTAAACACCATGGCTCCCCATGGGCTAAATCAAAAGTTAGACATGGTTAGTTTTTTGTAAGTCATTTGGTTGGTTTCGTAAAACAGCATACTGTCATGAGAATCAAGCACCTTCTCTTTAACAACTGAGTTCAAGCACGATCGCTTTTAACTCATTGACCCATTTTTCGTGACCTACATTTCCCCGCTTTTTAGCGTTAGCGATAGAGGTAGCATTAATATGAAACATATGTGGGATCTCTAGTATTCTCATTATATTAGGAGTAACATACCCACCTTTAGTTTAACGTCATGAGGCACGAAAGAAGTTACATGAGAGGCAAGTAGATGCATTTGAAAGGTAGGCTTTGTTGCTCTTAAAAATTGCTCTTTAAAATTGTCTTTTCATATGTGTTTTTTTCTTTATAAGACATATGATTCATGGATAGAAGTGATATAATAACTGCTGGATTTAAAATTGACATTGTGTATATGTATATATGTATCCCTTTTAGATATGCATTGTTGTAAGGATTCGCTGTTTTATTTATATTGTAATATTATTTCTTACATTATAGAAATGTTATGAATGTCTCCCAAGGAAGGAATACAAAAAACCTGTTACTAGAAAGGTTTTGGGACCATGTCATAACTATCAATTACTGTACGTATAGGACAACTTTATTACTTTATCAATTATTATATCTTCATTACGGAAACAAGGCATATATAAGACCCATGATTTTTGTTTATTGAGTTGAATACCTTTATTGAAACATCGACTTTATTAAGGCAACATAAGACCTGCAGTTTTGGTTTATTAAAGAACAGTATTTGCTTTTGAAATTTAGCTGATGCATTTTCATTAAATACGACATTTTTACAAACGGTTTTCCCCCTCTTTTTGCAATACTAATTTGATTGATACATTTCTTTCCCCACCTCTGGCATTTAAGATAAGCCTCTTCCCCTTCCCCGTTTTCATTTGCTGCTGCCATTGTTTTACCGGTTGATTCTCTTCTTCTCTTTGACCATCCTCCAAGCACCAGACATGCAGGGTCTCCTACAAGTTGGAGTCTCCATGTTCTCCTTTTTTTCTTCTGACAGTAACTACAAGTGGTAAATATACTTTTTTCTACTTTAAATGATCCTAGAATTACTTTGTCATCCTAAGTGCTAATTTATGTGTGACACCAGGGATGGCATTGATGAGACTAGACTGATCTTTCTACCTTATACTCTGCTAATAAAAAGAATAACCAAATTCAGTGATACCTCATACAACGTCCAAACTTGGTTCCACAAGTTTGGATTTTATACGGATTTGGAGTTTGTATGAGGCATGAAAATCCTAGCCGTGATGCCTCAAACAACATCCAAATCCTTGCCGCGAGCCTTATACAACGTCATTTCCATAGAGATACATTGTCCTGTAACAGCACAGACTTCAGGGCAAAGCCAAGGAAACTGACAGAACTTTAAGAAATCATTGTCTAAAGGCTAAATCATGCTCAAAACCACTCCAAAACACTCTTTGCCTCATGCAAAACCCAAAAGAGCAATGCATGCATGTGTCCTGCCTTTTATACTGCCCAGGCACAATGCAACCTGGGGAAAACCCCAATGCGTCATACAAAGTCACAGTGACTTTGTATGAGGCAACTTGTTTCAAGGAATTAGGCGATGTTGTATGAATTCGATGTTGTATTAAGCGGACTTTGTATGAGGTATTCTAGAAATAAATCATTTTACCAAATTTCCCTAATAGAAATTAGTGTCAACTGAATCAATATTTTTTTTAAAATCTTGCTTTCCATTTCTTTTAACACCACAGTTAGACAGTGGAGTATTTGTTCTGCTCCGGTGCAACATCTCCTTATTTGGGTGCTAGTACTGCACTGTTCTGGACAGATCTGCACACTTCATGAGTGAGTGTCATTTCCATACATGTTTTTCATCTTTATCCCACCATGTCCCATGGACAGATAAAACAAGGAGGAGTAAAGGAGACAGGAGAGGGAGGAGAATATAGGCAAATCTTTGTTGTGAGGGAGGTATCAGAGAGAGGTTGGGCTATATGTGGACAGGTAGCATGACACAATCCAATTGTTATCTTTCATACTCTCTTCTTTTTCCATGTCTAGGCCAGACATGAAACTGCTTAAATGAAGCCACCTTTTAAATTCATTCTACAGTTCCTTTCACTATAACCTAGTATGAGAAATATTAGCTAGCGCAAGGTATGCCCAATTGTGGTTCAAAAATACCACAATCTTCAAGGAGGCTATTTCTGAGTATCCCATATTGTCTCTGACCTATTAGTGAGAGATCACTAAAATGTACTGTCCTCAACAACTTTGCTCTGCTCTTGCAAAATCAAGCCTGTGTTTACTTGAGGGAATCAATTCACCTTGTATTCACTCTTCCTCTTTTCCTGCTGCCCTCAATCTTTCCCATCATTATTGCCTTTGTCTAGACTAGAGAAAGCTGCCTTCTCATGAATTGCCAAAGTAGAACAGCCCAAGGTTCTTCATTTTTGCCCCAGTTCAGGCTAGATTTGCTCTATGAGCCATTTATTTGTCTTTCTGGCAGCCCAGGGTATTTACAGGGCTGTCCCCTGGCACCACATTTCAAATTAATCAAGGTTTTTAAAGTATATCTGAGACAATAGATAGACAATACTGGCAAGAAAAAACACCAGCCCAGCCCTAAACAACTTCAGAACAACCCAGAGGCAATACTTACTGTGTGGGCAAGTTCTTTAAGTGTCATATGTAACAGGTGCAGCAAATAAAAAGATTGTTAAAAGCAAGTTATATAGACCTAAAATTAGGCTACAAAGATTAATGGAGTATTTTCAGAAAGTGATTGCAGAGCAGTCCTTTATCTATAAATTATACAATGCTGCATTGTTGCCTTTTCCTCTGCTTTTCTCTCTGGAGATCTCTGCATGTATTCCATTTTCGGCGTAGAACTTCTTACCTGAACCTGTACATCTGCTTCTCCCCAAGTACAGTTCTATATTGTTTTGACTGATGGCAGTTCAAAAGAAAATACATGGCAGGGAACTCTTATGGTTTTGTTCAATCATAAACATTAACTGAAGAAAAGCAATGGACATGAGGAATGAATAGGGGCTAGATAAAAGTTGGAATAGAATAGGCTGAAATGGGCACTTGTTAATAAAAACTGATGCCAAAATTAACAGGATGTGATGAATGCAAATCAGAACACTATTCTAAACATCTAAACAAAATGTATAATACTCTTTCATTAACCCATGCCCCCATACCAGTCAAAGCAAAGCAGAACAAAATGGTAACCTCTGAATATGATACTTAAAGTTCCTTTCTACAATATGAATGAAGAGTCTTCAAAAGTCATCTTAAACCAATGCTAGTTGGAGACAATAATATAGCATGTATAGGAGGACTGAAAGTGGACAAGTTTCCCAAATGCGTAAACCACTGAGCAATCCAGTAAGACAGTGGGCAGAATCAGAGGAGTGAAAATCAAAATTTGATAAACTTTTTGCTAATGAGTTAATGCAGATGTTAAACAGTGTAGAGGCTAAAATATATCCCTGTTTAATTCATTAAAGGTGGGATCAAGTCTAGAGAAAATGCCAATATGAACGTGAGAATGAAAGGGAATGTTCGATATATGTTTGAAAAGTTGGAGTCTTATTGAGTAAGAGAGAGGAAAAGGTGAGACAAAGAAGAAAATATGGTTTTTGTTATCTTAGAATGGCAGAAAGAAACACTATTGTTTTAATCATTTTCAAGGCAGGAAGAGAGATGTCTACTGAGGCTTGCTTGTGAGTGGAAAAGTAGAAAAATGTAATCCTGGTTGTGTTACCTGGCTAGGCCAGAAAATAGAGATAGAGAGTTATTTCTTTCTTAGTTTAACAATGTGAATGGGGTAAAGAATGTTCCTTTTTATTTTTATAATGTTTTGTTTTCTTGATTTTTAATCTATTTTTTCTTATAAATCTTTGACCTTTCACTGAAGACTTTTTGGACTTTTTATTTGAAGCATAAACTTGTGGGAGTATTTTAGTTCCTTTTGAATCTTTATTGGCAATATGCTACATATTGCTAAATCCTACCTGATCTGGTTGGTTTGTAAGCATAAACAACCAGGGATTGAAATCTATCATAGATTTCCCTAGCCTGGGGCAGAACCTTGCATACTCTGAAACAGCAAAGGCTTCCTAAATGGGTGGAGGTCTCTGTCAGGTGGAATGGGGCCTGTGATAGTAGGAAAATGGGCTATGTTATACTGCTATTCTCAAATGTATTCCATAAATTATCTCTAGGAATAAGCTGGAACACTGAATGGAAATAAATGAAAGCTGAGGAAAGGGCACCATCTTCTGGTGAGGCATATTCATTTATGAATAGATTTCTGGTCCACAGTTAACATTTCTGTTCTATTTCCTGCTTCGTCTTCCTCAAGCATATTTTCTGTGTGTAACCAATCCAATATTTTTGAGCAAATAATACTCAACAAACTGATTGGATCATAATTAGCAGGATCAAATTTTTAAAAAAACACAGGGATAATGATGGCTAAACCTCAGTACTCCTGGATACATGCCGTAGGGTCAATTCCCCAGTGTTGTGCCATTTCCTGATGTTTTGAACTGTGGACATAGAAGCAATAATCCCACAATTATAAACCAGAGTTGGGTTCCTTTTGCTCTCTCTTTTGTTAAAGGACTGAATATACACCAGCTCTCTCTTTTGTTAAAGGACTGAATATACACCACACAGCTGTATCAGTTTGAAATGGGTTTATCTATAAAGATCCCATCTCTTATCATTGTCAAATGCAACTCATACCTGAGAATGCATTTTTTTCTGAAGCAGGAAAAATGCCATTTGTGTGAATTTGTTTAAGGTGGATCCCAGCTTGCCATGAACTGACCCACACACTATGATCACGGAGCCATCTCCTGCGGCACACATGAAATGAGACATCTCTTATAATTCTGGATTATGTAATTTGAGATGCTAGTTCGAAAGCAAGAAATTGCAAGTAGATAAATAGGGACCACTTCGGTGGGAAGGTAACAGCGTTCCGTGCGCTCCGGTGTCTAGTCATGCCTGCCACATGACCACGGAAACGTCTGCAGAAGCAGACAACGCTGGCTCTTCGGCTTAGAAACAGAGATGAGCACTGCACCCTAGAGTCGGATACGACTGGCTTTCAAGCAAGGGAAACCTTTACCTTTACTTTAGAATTCTCTAGTACACATCTGCAGCACATTTCCTGAATTAAAGCAGACAAATTTGAAGTATGTTACTAAACTACAAATCCCAGGAATACACAGGATGAAACTATGTCGGTTAAAAGTGGTATCAATGTACTGTAACTATACACTACTGTGGGTTCCGCGCATACAATTGGCACACTGTCCCAGACAGAACCACGGTTTTGGGAGAATGCTCCTTTGAGCTTTTGGTTCCGAAGGGACAGAAATTGGGGAGCAGATTAATAGCTATAGTTTAATTCACCGATCGCTGACCTAACAGGCAGTTTGGACAATAGAGGGCAAAAGATCGCCAGGTGATGAACTCGATAGGCATGTAATGAGTAATCTCGCGTCCGCAGAAGCTCTAAACCCAAGAGTCAACCTAGGCACATGTTTGCTTCCGATAACAGTAGACAATGCATGTCCCCGGTAGTAAATTAGATAGATAAGAAACTTCCCCCGGTGAAGTCATCCCTAATGGGTAACTTGTGTAATCTCAATGTGCAGACTCAGAGTTTTCCTGTAACGGCTACGCGCAACGTATGCACGCGGTCAAGCTAGGCAGAGTATAAAGCTAAGTGCCTTCTGATCAATAAACGCTGGTCTTCGCTCCATCTTGCCTTGTGTATCTTTGCTTGACCAGTCTCCTCCGGGACCCTCTGGTCCACATCGGGGCCCGATCCAACACACTACAGTCTGTTGATAACATTTTAATTCCTGTGGCTTCAATGACACATATTGAGAGATCAACACTCCTAATCGAGGTGGATGCAACAAACTTTATGATTAAAGTATTGCAAATGACGCACAACATGCTATAGAGACTCCTTGTGCGAAATGAACATCTGCGGACATTCTTTAGGTCTTGATGAAGGCAGAAAGCCATTAGTACCTTAGATGATAAAGCTACATACATTGTTCTTTAGTTGGCAGCCAGGTCAGCTGATGCCAGGATCTAACCTCTATGCAAGAGCCAAGCCTAAGGCAACAGTAAATCAGTTAAATTGTGGCCAATTATCTTCCCAAAGTTGCAGCATACAGTATTTTGTTACTTCTTGGTATGGTTTCCCCATACCCGGTGGGCATGGAACGGCCCTGGCAGAGGCCACTACGGTAGAGAAAACTCCTGGCTCGTGGTTTCTGCGGGCAGAGAAATTAAGGGGGGGTGGATTAATGATAGGGTTTGATTCACCCAATTCCTTGACCTGACCAGCGGATCTGCTGAGAGCGCGAATGTCTAACTCTGTTACCCATTAGAGTAATCCCTCATCTCCGAGTCTCCGTCTTATCCCAGATGCAAACAGAGGCCATGTTTACCCCAGTCTTATCCCTAAACAATGGTGTTTTCCCATGTCTGTGTTTGCCCCAGTTAATTAACTTCCTCAAGAGAGATTCCCAATTAACCCGAGTAAACAGGTGATGTGATTTCTGTCAGATGACGGTTTTGCCACCGTTGCGCTTTTTCTCCTATATATGTTGAAGCTTTCCCTCAATAAACTACTGATCTGATCACGCTCCATATTGCCTCGTATCGTTTCTTGATCAGTCTCCTCCGGGACCTCCGGCCCTCTGCGGCCCCGATTCCTACACCTGGTGACCCCGACGTGATCTACTCATGAGTAAGTGACCCCCAAGCGGTCTACCTCAGAGTAAGCGATCACACGGTCCGGTTCTGCGCTTGAACCGTGTCCGACAATCCTGGAGGACAGCGCGGCGCTCTGGTCGGTAAGCCAGCCGATCGGAGGGATGGCCTGCGGTGAGGCAGTCCAAGAGGCTTTCTACAGTTTGCTCCCGACTTTCGCGGCGGCTTGCAGGTTACGGAAAAACGCGTTCCACTCAGGGTCTGCTGTGAACCCCTGACAGCGCAGTGGCCACTGAGGGCCCGTGGCCGCAGTCCACGCTCCGAGCTCTACCCAGAGAATCGTCGCCAGAACCTATTACTTGCCCAAAGATGCGTCGACTCGTCCCGAGGAGGAAACTTCGGAGGACCCATCGCAGGTAATATGGGGATCTGTCCTCAGCGACAGCGTCCATCCACTAGCCAAAGAACTCGTGAGGGAGAGTTCAAAATCCTGGCCAGGGTGTTTAAGTTGCGTTTTCACAGCGGAGAGCTAGCGAGACTTTTGGTGTACCTGGGGGAACACTGCCTGCTTTACCCAGAAGTAGGTACGTTAACCCTTGAGCTCTGGGATCAGATAGGAGACTGCGTTCAGCAACCCCCGAAAGCTCCGAGAGGCGTAATTCGCAAATGGAGTAAATGTAGGAAGCTCTTAGCGGAGATAGAGCCAGTTCAGATAGAGGCCAAAGAACCCCCACTTCTGCCAGCCACACCAGCCGAGCCAACGGCGCCTACGGCGCTCTATCCGTCACTCCAATCTAGGCAGAGCAGCGTAGGGAACTTTCCCTCAGTGACAGCTGCAGACGTCACCGACGGAATGCAAGGAATGAGGAGCGCAGGCGCTTCTCTGAGAGTTCCGGGTTCCCGAGTTACCAAGAGTCCCCTTCAGCGCACAATTGAAGAGGAGATTAGGAAGGGGGAATTGCCAGTGGA
Source organism: Bradypodion pumilum (assembly GCA_035047305.1). Taxonomy (NCBI): domain Eukaryota; kingdom Metazoa; phylum Chordata; class Lepidosauria; order Squamata; family Chamaeleonidae; genus Bradypodion; species Bradypodion pumilum. The sequence continues at coordinate 176,490,011 of JAWDJD010000004.1, read as the reverse complement.
AGAACTAGCTGAGCTTAGTCAGATATGCCCAATTCACATGGAGATGGATGCCCTTACGGGGGCCCAGCAGATAATTCACACACCAGTCCCGTATAAGCTTCTCATGGCTATACGGAAGGCCATTTCAGAGACAGGGCTCCAAAGCCGATTTACTAGGGGCACGCTTCAGCAAGTGTGTGAGAACACCATGTTCATCCCACATGACTGGAAGGCCGTCATGCGGATGATGCTCACCCCTAGCCAGTATTTAATTTGGGACAGTGAGTTTCGCCTTGAGGCTCAGACTAGGGCTGCCAGGATGGGAGGCGCAGTACTTCCTGACCAGTTATATGGTTCAGGTGCCTTCGAGCCCATCAATGCCCAAATCAACTTGCCTCTAGCCACTCTCCAGATGTCGGCCGAGGCCGCCTTTAGGGCGTTCTTTAAGGTCCCAGCCACTGGCAAAGCGGCTAAAAATTACACTGCTATTAAGCAAGGAGCCCAGGAACCATACATGGACTTTATCAATCGTTTGGAGGAAGCAGTTAGCAGACAGATTGATAATGAGCAAGCCCAACAAGAGCTCATGATGAAGCTAGCCAAGGACAATGCCAATTTAGACTGCCATAAAATCTTGCAGTCACTGGGCAATCATCCCGACTTGACCCTCACGGACATGATTAGAGCTTGCGCCGACGTTGGCACAGAATCCTATAAGATGGGATTGCTAGCAGCAGCGGTGCAAGGGGGTAGAAGACCTAAGGGAAAGAACCAAGGAGCATGCCACAATTGTGGCAAGGTTGGTCACTTCGCTAGGGAGTGCCGATCCAAGGGAGGCGGACAGAAGTCCAGCCGTTCCAAGGCTCCAAACACCCTCTGTCCAAAGTGCAAGAAAGGCTACCACTGGGCCCGAGACTGCCTGAGTTCGGGAAACCGGAACGTGGGCATGTCTCTGACCCCGGTCCAAACAGAGGCTTCCCTCATTCAGAGCTCGCCAGAGCTAGACTAGATCCCGGTCACACCCCAGGCATTACGAGGGCACAGGCCAGCCCCAAGGGTAGTACAGGGTTAGACTTGACTTGTCAGGCAGATGTTACATGCGACCAGCCAGGCACGGTCTATCTGGTGGACTCCCAGTACATGGGTCCACTGCCCAAGGGCTTTATAGGTTTAGTTTTGCCCCGTAGTGTAGCTGGAGCACGCGGAATTCTTGTAATTCCAGGAGTCGTTGACTCCAATTTTTCAGGTGTTCTCCAAGTTCAGCTTTGGACTCACCTGCCCCAAACAATTCACAAAGGAGACACCTTAGCGCGGTTCCTCGTCACTCGCCCGCAGAAAGCCAGGGAAGGCTCAGGGACAGCTCAGAGTCCCGGTCAGAGTCCCGGTCAGAGGACCGCTCGAGCGCCAGTGAGGCAGTACAAGGATACCAGGTATTAGCGACAGTGGAGACCAACATTGAGTGGAAACAGCGCACGGTTATTGAGGTATTTCTGAATAATAAATCATTCTCAGGCCTGTTAGATACCAGAGCAGATGTGTCAGTGATAAGCAGAGGCCAGTGGCCAAGGGAGTGGGCCATTGAGCTGGTCTCCGATGTGTGGGGGGTAGGCGGCATTCAGGAAGCGTTTAGGAGCCGGGAGTGGGTGACAGTCACAATCCCAAAGGCTGACGGCACAGCGGTGATTCGGCCGCACATTCTTGACGTGCACATCAACCTTTGGGGGTGAGACATTTTACAGCAGTACGGTGCTACGCTTACCTTCGGGTAATGGCGTTGCCACTTAAGTGGCTCACCGACACGCCGGTCTGGGTAGAACAATGGCCGGTAGTGGGAGAGAAATTAGTCGCCCTTAAACAACTGGTTAAAGAACAGCTGGATGCAGGACATATAGAGCAGTCCACTAGTCCTTGGAATTCGCCAATTTTTGTGATTAAGAAAAAATCGGGGAAGTGGCGACTCCTCCACGATCTCAGAGAGATCAACAAATGTATACAGCCAATGGGTCCGCTTCAATGCGGCATCCCAAATCCTAATATGATTCCCGAGGGGTGGGAGATCCTAGTTGTAGATCTCAAGGATTGTTTTTACACGATTCCCTTAGACCCCAGGGACCGGGAAAGGTTTGCCTTTACGGTGCCAGTTGTGAACCACAGTGAGCCTACGCAGCGTTACGCGTGGAGATTTTTGCCACAGGGCATGCTCAATTCGCCCACCCTGTGCCAAATTTATGTTCACAACGCACTGGCAAAGTTTCGAAACCTTTACCCAAAAGCGTTAGTTTGTCACTTCATGGACGACATCTTGGTCGCGGTGCCGCAACTCGGCCGCGAAATGTTTTCAGACCTCCAGGCCAGCCTGGGGGAGAAAGGATTACTCATTGCCCCAGAGAAAGTGCAGAGAACCGAGCCCTTCTCATACTTGGGTCATCGGCTTCTCCGCTCTTTTGCAGCACCAGTTTTGCCCCAAATCAATTTACAGGATTCAGTCACCTTAGTGGAATTGCAGCAGGTTTTAGGGAACATTAATTGGGCCAGACCGTATTTTCGATTGGATACGGACCTTTTGAAACCGCTCTTCTCGCTGCTAACATTAGGTAAGCAGCCGGCAGACCGGATACGAATTTCTCGAGAAGCGCGCTTGGCTCTCGAGAAAGTCAACCAGGTTCTCAGCCAGAGGTGGGTAGATAGGATCACCCCAGGGCCATATGCCCCAATCCTGAACTTGTACATAGTTCGGGCAGGATCCATGTTCACCGGAGCTCTAGGAGTAGACTCCGAGAAAGGGGCGAACATCGTGGAATGGGTGTACTTGCCGAACACCTCCCCACGGAACACCGTTCCTCCCCAGGAGTTGGTCTCCGCGGTGGTTTACCGCGGAAGGCTGAGAGCTAGGGACATTTCAGGGCACGACTTAGCCAAAATTGTAGTCCCGTTCACCAAAGAACAAATACAGCAACTGATGCAGCTCGGTGACTCGCTTCCAATAGCCCTGGAAGGATTCACTGGGAGCTTGGCATACCATTTGCCGAAGGACCCCAGACTTGTCTCACTTCAAACGCAGACAGTCAGCTTGTTCGAATTGCTCTCGCTGGTTCCGCTTCAAGGAGCCAGGACAGTTTTTACTGATGGTGGTCGAACATACGGTGTCTTAACTTGGCAGGAGGGCCAGGCTTGGCGCACGCTGTTAACTCTTCCACAGAAGTCCGCGCAGCGGGCGGAGCTGGCAGCGGTGAACCTCACCTTGCGCACCTTCGCCATAGAGCGCCTCAACATCATTACCGATAGCCAGTATGTCAGGAACTTGCTTCACAGTCTACCGGGAGCATACATCACTCCCGCGATAGACAAGAACTTGCTTAATTTGTTTCTCACCGCTCAATTTCATTTGCGAAACCGCACGGAGCCGCTCTATATTGCCCACATCCGAAGTCACCAAGACCTACCGGGTCCGATTTCCGCGGGCAATAGCAGAGCGGATGCGGCGGCAAAGGAAATTCAGCAACGCTCAGTGTTAGGTGTTTTCACTACGCCAATCCAGAGTCATGCATTTTTTCACCAAAATGCCAAAGCGCTCGCCAGACAGTTCAATTTGCCACTTTCTCAAGCCCAAGGCATAGTTCGCTCTTGCCAGCATTGCGCAGGGGCACCGGGGGGGGGCCCTCGTGGGGGGTCAACCCACGAGGGACAGAGGCCAATCAGGTGTGGCAGATGGACGTCACGCATGTCCCGCAGTTTGGCAGATGGCAGTACATGCACGTCTGCATAGATACTTTCTCACAGTTCGTTTGGGCAACGGCGCAGAAAGGGGAGACTGCTTCCCACGTGGAGCAGCACCACCTTTCCTGCATCGCGGCAATGGGCAAGCCGCGGCAAATTAAAACCGATAACGCCCCGTCCTACAGCTCCAGGCAGCTGGCGGCCTTCATGGCCACTTGGGATATCAAGCATACTTTTGGCGTTCCTTACAATCCGCAGGCGCAAGCGATTGTGGAACGGGTCAATCGGACGCTCAAGTCCTATATTGACAAACAAACAGAAAGGGGTGAGCCACCAGCCCTCCCCAAGTCACAGGCTCAGGCACAGCATTGTCTGAATAAGGTATTGTTTACGTACAATCACCTTAATGTTTTTTCGGATTGCACGCCGCAGGAGAAGCACTTTCGCCGTTCGGAAGCTCTCCCGCGACCGCTGGTCCAATACCGGACTCTTCTTGGAGGGGCCCGGCGCCGCTCATAACCTGGGGAAGAGGGTATGCTGCAGTTATGTCTCCTACAGGTGTCGTTTGGATTCCAGCTCGGTGTGTCAAGCCTCACTTGGAACCACATGGCGTGGACCCAGACCGACCCGTGCCCGATCCCGGAGATGGAGGACCTCACTCTGACCGAGAAAACCCGTCGGAGGAGACGGCCACAGATGACAGCGCCGAAGATCACCTGGGGGATGGTCAAGGCTCTTTGCAATGAGGCCCAGGACGCCCTCCGACGCGAGGAGAGGGAGCCGACACCGGAGAACTTCGTGGCTGCAGTCTTTGCCCAGATCAATGCCAACTCCGTGGCAGCCCTCATCATCCTGATCCTCTCCCTATTCACCGGGGGAGGCGTTCAGGCTACCTTGTTAAAGGCCAACGATTTGGTGCCCGGCGGAGACCTCTCTGCCAGAATGCAGTACAACACCTGGGAAAGGTTGGCGGGCCTCGTCAACCAGTCCAATTTTTGCCCGAGACAGGACATTGGTTCTGCCTCAATCCTGAGCACCTGCCTCATCCCAATGTGCCATTCTCCAGGCACATACCCCAGGGATGGGGACTGGCTTGTGAAATGGATTTTCAGCCCATACAACCCAGCGGCTTCCACAGAATACACCCGTTGGGAGATGCGGCTCACCATGACTTTGCCGGCTGATGCAGCCACTCTCCACACTCCTCGAGTGGCGGTCAGCCCGAACTCTACTTGTGGTCGGATGACCGGCTGCTCCACAGTCGGTCGAACCCGGCGCCGCTGCCTCTACGTCGGCAGTGGCAATTGGACTTGCAATAACCCAGTGAAGCTTGGTTCAATGTATGCTCATGTTACGTTACCATCTGGTTGGTTCTTTACATGTAATCAGTATACCTTCAACTACATTCCTGCAAATGTGTCAGATGCTACATGTTGCATTAGTCGTTTGACACTGTTACTCCCTACTAAGGATATGGTCACCCCAAGCTCAAATGTTACAAATGTTTCAGCACCCATACGGCACGCTCGCACCACCCAGTTAGACAGCTCATGTGAGAGCAGCTTTAGAGTAATGAGTCCAGCCGAATACGTCTCGTTGGCGGTCAGCATAATTGGCGTGCCAGGCTTAGCCGTCGGCAACGCTCGGAGGATCAGCCGACTGGCTTGCGGGTTGGCTAAGGCCATCAACCACACCTCCTCGGCGATTGCGCTGCTCAACCAGGAGCAGGCGGAGCTTCGCATGCCATACTTGACAATAGAGCGGCTATAGACTACCTCTTATTGCTTCATCATTTGGGTTGCGAATCCTTTCATGGTATGTGTTGCTTCAATCTTACGGACAACTCCCGCAAGGTACAAAGTCAGCTCACGGCCCTCCACACAATAGTCGAGGGGATAAGGGAAGGTTCTGCATGGGGAACTTGGTGGAGCTCATTGTGGAATTGGATGTGGTCGTGGATTCCATGGGGGTGGCTCCAAACGGTACTCAAAGTGGTTGTGGGGGTGGTCATACTAGGCATAGCCATCTGCTGCTTTGCGCAATGTATCCCCTCACTGATCTCGAAGTGCCGCCCCAAGAAGAAACCCCGAAGCGTCATTCCCGATCAACAGCTGATGCCCCTCTTGCGCAGAGTCGCCTGTCAGGTCCTTAAATAAAACAGAAAAGGGAAATATGGTTTCCCCATGCCCGGTGGGCATGGAACGGCCCTGGCAGAGGCCACTACGGTAGAGAAAACTCCTGGCTTGTGGTTTCTGCGGGCAGAGAAATTAAGGGGGGTGGATTAATGATAGGGTTTGATTCACCCAATTCCTTGACCTGACCAGCGGATCTGCTGAGAGCGCGAATGTCTAACTCTGTTACCCATTAGAGTAATCCCTCATCTCCGAGTCTCCGTCTTATCCCAGATGCAAACCGAGGCCATGTTTACCCCAGTCTTATCCCTAAACAATGGTGTTTTCCCATGTCTGTGTTTGCCCCAGTTAATTAACTTCCCCAAGAGAGATTCCCAATTAACCCGAGTAAACAGGTGATGTGATTTCTGTCAGATGACGGTTTTGCCACCGTTGCGCTTTTTCTCCTATATATGTTGAAGCTTTCCCTCAATAAACTACTGATCTGATCATGCTCCATATTGCCTCGTATCGTTTCTTGATCAGTCTCCTCCGGGACCTCCGGCCCTCTGCGGCCCCGATTCCTACATCTTGGAAAACTCCTTCCGCAGCTATTTAGGCAGCGACTGCCTGATCAAAATCATTTTTAAATTCACAGGGTCTCTTCTTGTTCATGTATTTTTAAAAGTGTTAACCTGTATTTATTTTTTGAAAAAAAGACAGACTGATATATTCCACATAATTGCTGCCCTCTAAATGTGACATATCTGTATGCAGCATGTGCAGCAAAATTGCCAAAACAGAGGGCAACTGTTTGCACCACCAGAAACTACCTTGAGCACTGAGGTCATTTCTACATACATCTCAGTGATGGATGATTGTTCTTCAAGTTCACCGTTATTCTAGAAACCAAGGGAATCAAGCATCATATTTACACCTATTTCTGTAGGAGTCCTGTGGAAAAGTCCAAGTAAGCTTTCCCTAGTATGTAGTTACAGTGATATGGAGGAAAGCTGCTGAATTTCTGTCAATTAAAAAAAAGGCTTAAAGCAAATGGTGGAAAAACAATGGGATGACCCCTGTTGACAGCCTGATATTCAGAAAGAAAGCGCCTGCAGCCAGAATGGCAATGGTAGAGTGAGAAACCTAAAGGCAACAAGGAAGCATAAAACTGAAGAGAGGCATAAAGCTGTAAAACCTGAACAGCTACTTTTACAACTAGTCAAATAAGAATGTTACAGGTAAGCCATAACTCAGGTCAAAGCTCAGACCAAAGATTGGGCAAAGAGGGGGAAATTTGTTTCTTGTACTTGTCTGAAGCAATAGAAAGGTGGTCTGCCACATTATTTTCAGTCCATCATAAAAGGAATCCTCCTGTTGCCAAGCAGGCAAAGTGTTGCCTGAAAAGCAGGCTTGACTTGGTGAAGGGGTGGACCTTGCAGGCTTCACTTTCTCACCGTAGCAAAATGATAGAGTTAAGTTGCATGCATGTTCAAGTTCAGCTATTTTGGGATTAAGTCCAGGTGGCTTAATGTGTGAACAGACAAAAGATAAAAATCACAGAGGAAATAGCTCTGTCTGAGCCCACATCATGACGACCTCATAACTGAAACCATCAGTCAGCTTGCCCTTCCCATGACTTTTCACCTTGTGCTCTGCTGCTTCAAGGAATGTGTGGGATGTTTCCATCTCCTCCCTCCCCATCATCTAAGACCGGCTCAGGAATTTATTTTTAGTTATTTTAATCCCCCCCCCCAAAAAAAACAACCTTTCAGTGCAAGCCTAAATTTTTAAACAGACCCTTGAATGTGCCTCTGGGGAGGGGTGATTGCTGTGTGATTGCATGTGGAAGAATTTGCTGGCAGAAAATTAGCAAATAAAGCCCATTCTTAGAGCTTGAAGACTGGAAGGTCAATACCCGATTGCTGCATGATGGATCTTCAGGACATGAAAGGAGCCTCATTTGGGCATCCCTTGAGCGGAGTTTCTTCAGCAAAAATCCTTTCAACTCAGAGTAATTTCTGACACAAAATTTATGTATTTATTTTACCAGACTACTTTACTAATGATTTAGCCCACTGATCACGTTATGATGATGTGTATGATACCAAGTATCTTACTCATCTGTCCTGGGTGGGATCTTTCATCTATGGCATCTGAAATGTTTCCCCAAAAATCAGTGAAATATTTTTCACAACTATTTCCAGCTACTGAAGACATGTTTATATGTAGATGGAAAGAGAAAGAAAGAGACAGATGTGGAGCATTCCAATGGAACAGGTTCTATTCTCAAAATACAAGTTGCTCACACCCTGATGATACTAAAACCTCAATGTGACAAAGAAGTTCCTAGATGTTATCGCTGTAGGAAAAGAAAATATCTAAATATGGGACGGATAAGAGACAATTTTCTAAACTGAGGTACTCCAGAGATTTCACAGACTGGCAAAATGTGTGGAAGAGAGGAGTGTGGGGGAAGAGAGAAAGAATATAGAAAGGGTTAGAGGACCAATTTTAGTTTTGAACAAGTTGTTTGTTTTGTTTATATTTCCAGTATTGAACATTGCACGGGTGCCTTGCAATATATTTAGAAGGTGAATTGATTGCTATCTGTGGAGGCTTCCAGAAGAAGCAGTTGTCTTTTCTGGTGGTGGAGTTTGATGTGGCAAGGCTACAAAAACAGACTGGGGACTGCATACAGTCCCAGAGCCACATCCTGCCAATCGTTCCCATAAATGCATGTTATTGTTATGTATCAACAAGTTGTCTCCAACGTCTTGCAACTCTATGAATGAGAGATCTCCAAAATGTCCTCTCATCAACAACCCTGACCAGTTCCTGCAAAAACAAGCCTGAGACAATACATCTCATGTTTGGTCTTCCTCTTTCCCTTCTGTCTTTCCCAGCAAAGTTGTCTTCTCCAGATAGACTTGCATTCTCCTGATGAGCTTAAAGCAGAACAGCTTCAGCTTCATCGTTTTTTTCTCAGAGACAGTTAAGTCTTGATTTGCTCTGGGACTCACTTCTTCATCTTTCTGGCAGCCCAGAGAATCTGCAAAGCATTGCTCCAGCACTATATTTCAAGTGAAACAATTTCTCCCTCTTGACTTTCTTTAGTGTCCAGCTTTCACACCCATACATTGTAATCAGGAAAACAAGATTGTGGATTATCTCAGCCTTAGTCTCAGCCTTACATTTCATGGTATTTCCTAATTCTTTCATTGCTACACTTCTGAATCTTGGTCTTCTTCTGATTTCTTTGTTGCAGTTGTATTCATGATTAAACCAATACAGGACAGAAAACTGAGCTAGAATATTTTCTAATTATAATAAATATTCAACCTGCATCTCTGAAGGAGGTAGCATCCTGTCCCCCCCCCCCCCCCCAAGATTTCTATAGCTTGTCCTCACTTTCACATCCATTTCACCTCTGCAAATCAGGAGAAAGTGTGTCATTCATGGAGGATTCCTGCGATGTGCTCATGGATTCATGTGAGAGTGGGTTGTTGTTTTTTGCCATCTGTGAAACTCATTTTAAAAATTATAGTCATCTCAGTGCAATCTGCATAGCAAAAGGCCATTATTTATATACCTGTATACTAGCAATGTATGTGACTGCTTTATATCGTTCCCCTTGCCCCATTTTATTTTTGAAATGACCTTGTAAGGTAGGTTTGCTGAGAAGTACTGAATAACCTAAGAATACCAAATAAGCTCTGTGCTAAACATCGATTTGAACTTCTGTCTCAATGTTCAAAATCTGGTACCTCAACCATTATTATACTGTACTGGGGTCCATATTACTCCAAGGCTAAAATAGAAAATGCTACCTGTACTATGAAGTAGAACTCATGACTTGAGGTTTAAATGATAGGTGGATGTTAGATTTATCCAATATACAGTGTGCCTTGATGGGACATTTCAGCTTTTTTGAGTGGCCACAAAATGGCTGAAGTTATTTCCTTAATGCCTCACGTGTCCCATATTTCCAGTAAGAGATATACCAGACCGCTACCTTTCAGACTTTTTTGACACCTGGACTCATTTCTATGCAACATTTTAGCTTTCTGTGTGACCAGGAAAAACTATAACCCACAGTGGGATAGATTTCTTGTCTATCACTTTTATAGGGAACTATACATATATCTTCCATATAATTGTTTTATGTCTTTGGCTTGAGAGCTAAATTCAACCTGTTTGGGTGACCTGGAGGTAGTATAATCATTTAGGCTAATGTTAAAGTTCCACATGTTGAAGAATAAGCCTGTAAATACAGATCAAAATTGTGGAGCTGATGTGGTTTCAATCACATGGATGTCATTTTTTGATTCCTTGTTTGCTATGATGAAAGTGAGGATGATTCCCACTTGTCCTCCAGCTAAGCAAAATGCCTTGGCTGATTAGCAGACTAGCAGATGGGAAAATGTGAAATGAAGGAGATATTTAAGATGGCTTCCTTTGATTTATCTCAAGGAGAATTTTCCTTATCTAATTTATTATCTAACCACATACTGTATTTTCAAAATACATCAAGATTTTATGAGTGGCCCTTTGCTTCTGCTATCACATGGGTTCTCAACTAGGGGCTCGGTCACACTCTCTCAGTCAGCTTCAAGGGCTGGACAGCCATTTTGCTTTGCCTGCATGATGGGGTGGCCATTTTGTTTCTCGAATGCCCTTGGAGGAGGAGGGGGCACATGAAATGGTGCCATGGGCCAGATCCAGCCCATTGGCCTTAGATTGAGAGCCTCTGCCCTATTCTCACCTTAAGCTAGGAAGCTGGGAGAGTCTGCTTCTAGTCACTCAGACAATCACAATAATCTGAACTGATGCAAGCATATTTAATTCTTTTTTAAAATACCAGTGGACAGAAAAAATGCAGATTAGAGGGAAGAAGTCTGGGATGATTTGCATTGATCTGTATATCATGTAGTGCAGGCTTTTGCAAACTTTTCCCACCAGGGGCCGGACCCACCCCTGACACTTATTGCCAGGGACCAGAGGCGTTGCTGCACCCACTACTTATGTTTTCATTGTCATTGGCAGTGGTGGCGGCAGCAGCAATCGTGACTTTTTTCTGCATTTTCGGACAGCCTCTGCTGCTTCTCACGGTGGCGGGATCCTTTTTGGAGCATGATAGCTCTGGTTTGATAATTTTCTGAGCCTTCTCTGCTGCCCTTTGGCAGTAAGAGCGACACCATGAGCTACTTCCTGGTTCTGCACAGTCATCCCAGGCATTGACGCAAGTTCCACCCAGCACCAGAAGTTACCCATGGTACCACTCTAACTGCCAAAGAGCAGCAGAGAAGGTTTGGGAAATTATCAAATGGGAGTGATCATGCTCTGAAAAGGCTCCCATCGCCCTGAGAAGTGGAGGAGCCAGTCCAAAAATGTGGGAGAAAATCATTATTCCCACCACCACCACGGTAAGTGATATATCGTGACTTCCAGTAATGGGGGGCGGGTGTATAGGTCCCCAGCCACCACATGCTGGATTAATGATATGCATGGGCTGGATTAGGCCCACAGTCTGGGTGCTGCAAACACCTGATGTAGTGAATGGAAAATAATATGAAGCAGACTATTCCAATCCTGAAGCTTTCCTGCATTATTTAGAAATGTGGTCACATTTCAGAGGTAAATTTGCTATCTCCTCATGGGCACCGCTGCTGCTGCCAGACTCCCACCCATGGCCGTCCAGCCAGAGGGAAGAGGACGCAGCTACAGAGGGCTGGCGGCTACAAGAACTGCACTGCCACTGCCGCCAGACTTCCGCCCGTGGCCGTTCGGCTGGAGGGAAGAGGACACAGCTGCAGAGGGCTGCGGAGGGCTGATGGCTGCAAGAACTGTGCTGCCGCTGCCGCCAGACCCTTGTCCATCGCCCAGCCAGCCGAAGGAGTAGTGGCTAAAGTTGCGGAGGGCTGGTAGCAGTTTTGCAATGTTTTGACAATGTTTTTGCAACCTTTTTGCAATGTTTTTGATGTACACTGGTGTTTTATTGTATTGTATTATACTATATTTTATTTTATTGTAATTAGTTGTATTATTAGTGTTGTTAGCCACCCTGAGTCGCATAGCCGAGTTGGGTGGCATTCAAATCCAATAAATCAAATCAAATCAATCAAATCAAAGACAGTCTGTCAAACATCTCCCAACAATAGACAGAGGAGGACATTGTTATTGCTTCAACAAAGTCCTGGAGCTGTACTCTTCCATGTTCCTTGTTCAGACACACCACTGTATTTACACTGTATTAAAGACCATGGGAACAAAAGCTACAGTTTGTGGACAGATTATGGTAGTGTACGCTCCATTCCAATGCCCTAACATGCTATAATTTCTGTCCTCATACTAAAACTCCCAAGCAACAGTGCAAAAATGAGGTAAAATAATGTAAGGAAATGAAGGCTGAGTGATCATAAGGTTGACTGCAATTTGGGATCTATACAGTGAGTCAACAACAAAGCATTTGTATATTACCACAAGTTTGCTATAGCGATTAAAGGAGAACACTTAGAATTAAAGGGTTGAAGTATCTTTTTGAGCTTGCATTTTCTAATTACAAATCTATTTTTGTCTAACATTAAGAGATCACTGCCCATGAATTCATAAGAAACATTGGAACTGTTGGTACTATATATTACAATAAAACCCTGACTTACATACAGTATGCCTCGAGTTACATAAAATTCAACTTCCAAAATGATTTTGTGCTAAAACCATGTCCTGGTTTACATAAATGCCCCAATTTGCATAACACGATTTCCTATGGGTTTGCTTCAAGTTACATTAAAAAAAACATTTTCCCTTTGGGTTTGCTTCGAGTTACATAAAAGTTTCATTTTTCCTATAGGTTTGCTTCGAGTTACATCAAAATAATTTTTCCTATTGGTTTGCTTTGAGTTACATAAAAAACTGATTTAAGCAAAAGCCTATGGAATAGACTTTTTACATAAGTAAGAGTTTTACTGTATTCCTATTCTTACTCTGCCATAATTCAAAATAAAGAGAGTGCATAACATTCATGCTCCACAGTTTTGATGTAACAGGTTACTAGTGCATAGGATTTTTAAACTGTTTCTTATAGATTTTTACTTAGTGAAACCAAGAAAAATACTTTCAAAATTCCACCTTGTCAAGTTTTCTTGCAAAACTCATGTTTTTAGTTTAATTTAGCATGAAGTTTGCCTTTAACCCAAAATCTGATATCCTATTCTTTATTTTAAAAGTCCAATCCCAAAATTATTTCTTACTTTCATTTAATATTTATTAGAGCTAGAATCAAGAATAATGCAAAGAGAAAATAAAAGGAATTGTGGGGGCGGGGATGTAGTCAGTGGTGTGCATCAGCAGGTTCGCACCAGTTTGCCAGAACCAGTAGCAGAAATTCTGGCTGGCCACACCCATTCAAGTTTTGAAATAAAGTAGTCCTAATTCGGGTGCAACGCAGGGCTTTCCCCCTGGCCATGCCCACCATATTATGCCTACAGTGTGGTAGTAAAACTTTTTGGAGCCCACCACTGGGCATAGTGTAGGTTTAGTGGTGTGAGGAAGCTCAGATGATCATGTCCCAATAGGCTTATTTTGTTTGTAGAGAAAGGTGAACATATCCAGGAATCTTACTGGCTGGATTGAGCATGTTTCGACATGTTTTCTGGGGTATTATAATGAGTTTCAAAATGCTAAATAAGTTCAGGATCTTGGTTGCTGTATGAGCCACACTCAGTTTACATCCTGCATTCAAACGTGACTGTGCTTGTTTAGTTCTGTAGCATGGCTCCAAGAGGTTGTGTTATTTCTCCGGACAACTTTTGTTTTATTTGTGGTGAATACACTAGTCAAAGTCAACAAAGAAGCATAAGTGATTTTGTGAAGAAAGTTTATTTTGCTTACTTCAAGTTAAAACTTGGGGATCAAGACAAAGCATTGGCTCCTCATAAGGTGTGTAGAAGGTGCGAAGAAGATCTTCATTTGTGGTTTAAAGGTAAGAAAACCTCATTCCATTTTGGCATTCCTATGATGTGGCATAAATAGCAAAACCACACTACCAACTGTTTGGTAGATGTGAAAGGCTTTAATACAAAAAATTAAAAAGAAGATATCTTACCCAAACCTTAATTCAACTATTCGTCCAGTGCTTCATAGTTCTGAAATACCAGTTCCACACCCATCTTCCAGTTTGGATAATATCCTGAACGATTTGGAGGATGGAGACACATTGCCTTCCCAGGACGAATCTAGCTCAGATTTTTCTGTTGATGAGGTACTTCAACTTTTTTCTCCCCCACTCGTCCGAGCGAGAAGAGGAGTTTTAGTTCAGCCCCTGGTACCTCCAGTCCTCCCAGTCCTTTTGTTTTAGAGTTTACCCCATCACCAAGACCCCCGAACCAGGCAGCAGGGGGAAGTTCGTCCTCTCCATCCCCAAGAACTCCAAGTCAGGCAGCAGGGGGTAGTGCTAGTACGCTGGTTGCAGGCACAAGAGGCCAGGGCGAGACAACAAGGGTCTCCTCATCAGTTCCGAGGTGCGTGCTGGGGGGGGCCCAGGCGCCACGAGCAACAGGCAGGGGTTCACATCCCAGCTACATGTTCCGTTCCCTTCTCCCAACGCAAGGTTGTCACAGAGTCCCCGTCAAACGACTAATGAGTCCCCCCTTTCCGTTGCAGGACGAGAGTCTGTGGAACTCGGAGCCCCTAGTTCCACTGAGCTCAGCCAAGCAGTTGTACGCCCCAAGCGCACTTGCGGGAAGCCACAATGGTTGAGGCACTTCGTCCCATCCTAGGGGGGAGGAGTGTTGTGTATGTAACAGTATTACTTTAAGAATGTATGAATGTAACCTGACAATGATTACAATGTAACTCAGCTGTTAAAGGAACGTGAGCCAGCTGCCCATAGAGGGCAGCTGCGAGCGTTCAGCTCACATGGTTCAAATTCCCCCAATCACTGGCAGCCGTGGGAACCTTCCCGCGCAAGGATCACCGGGAGAAGATGGGCATGACTCAGAATGACATCACGCAGGTAGCAGCCAATGAGCTACCGTACAACCCTTTTCAAATGTATTGCTGCAGTATAAAATGAGCTGTACCTCCGCCATTACCACATGTTCATCCTGACCATCATGCAATAAAGCTGTGTTTTAGCCCTCACTGCAGCTCCTTCTTTGTCTTCCGTGCAAGACACTAAACTTCCTCAGGTTGATTCAAAATCTCCTTTATAGGTACCTGATACATGTTGTCACACATGCTAGAAATCTTAGGAAAGTGATAGAAATGGAATTGCACAAACAAACAAACAAATCCATGACAATTGAACAAAAAGTATCAAATCCTATGACATAAGACCTGGGCTTAGTTGCTATTGAGAGGCCATCATGTCGTCAATGGCAAATATGTCAAATGTAACTATGCCAACTGCTGTATAGTCCCACCTCCAAGTTGTCTTAAGAGGACACAATTATTTCTGCTGATGATAACGATTTTCTCTGCTCTTGGGCATATTAATTTGACCTGAGTGCTTCAGTATTTTTGTGCTCTCAATTTGATGACCTGACACAAAAAATAGCTTTCCTGGAAGAAAGTCTGAAATGGTAAGAAGTGATTGCTGCTTCTGAGGAAGGGTTGTTGGAGATATATATTTACCCCCTTCATAATTCCAGCAGGCTCTGCGCTGACAGCCAGGGAGCTTTTTCTTGCAGCCAGGGAGTTAATGTCTCCAGGTTATTTGTAGTTAACTCAAGATTTCAGATTGACACCATAAATATTCAAACTCTGAACCCAGCTGGATGCAGCTGCTCCTGACTTTTACATGACCTAGCTGGAAAATGTAACTCAGCTGCTTCTTGATTTTCAAGGAACAAAGCAGTGCAGACTTACCAGATAGAATCTCTTTGGTGTTTTATTACCTCAGGAAGGCCTCACTGTAGGATGGGCTCAGACAGAAGCCTCTCTGTAGAATGCTGTGCTTTGTTAATATTAAGTTATTAAGATTTCCATACGGGAGTATGGCGGTCATAGTCTGTAGCTACATGTAGGATTTATAACCTAAAACATACATGATTAATGTAAAAGGCACAATTTGAAAATAGTCCAAAAGCAAATGTGACAACCCATTATTAATGGGCTAGTAAAGATCTGTATCAGGGGGGGGGGGGGTTGTTCACAAAATCTTGAGGGAGAGAGAAATGAGATGGGCTATTCCCTGTTTAAGTGTTCATTTATCTTTTGAGGTAGATACATGGATTTTCCGTACAGGAAGGGCTGGTGCTTAGAAATGCTCCAGCTGTTGGGAGTCATATATCTGCACTTCAAAATGCTGACTGGGTGAAAAAGATGTAGGTTTTCTGGGAATAGTGTTTGTATTTGATGTACTGCATATTGAAGTATATGCATTTTTTTGTTATTTACTATTTATTCTCCCAACACAATGTCGTTATACATAACAATACATATCATGGACTCTGTTAATAAGCAGCAAATAGGTACATTTGTCAAGGCTTTGAGATACCGTTTGTATTCTGAGGAATAAAACAGGCACTGAATCTTGCACAGTCTTGGAGGTTGTGGCATATTCAATTTATTTGCTGTTGCATAGAGATTAATGAAGAAAGAATACTGACAATAGCACATCTGCTGTAAATGTCTGCTTCACTGTGGAACAAAGATAAAAGCAAATGCAGATCCATACATTGCTGTTAAGCAACTGTAAGTTAAGAAAATTGGACGAGGGTTGTGTGGTATCCACTTCATTGCTGATTCTTGTTTGTTGGGAATGTCTTCATTGGGGCTTTTTTTCTACTCGCAATTAGCAGTGAGTTAAGAAACTACAACGAGCAGTGCAGCAAGAATTTCCATTACTAGGAAAAAAATAATAAAAGTAAATTGTACACAAGCTGTCTTATCAAAGCTGACAAGGGCTTTCTTTGGATGGGAAGATAATAAGCATACAAATGGAGGAATGATAAAAACATTATTAAAGAAACAGTATAATAGAAAACATAAGTAGTAAAAATAGTAAAGAGAAATACAACATGGTTCTATTTCTCACCAAAAATGCCAGACAAATAGCAATGATTGGCCACACTACCAGTAGCTGTGTAGAACCTCCTGGAATCTCCCTTACCAAGGTTAATTGAACATAAGCATCTCAAACTCTTCATGCATGTCTTGACATCCTAGCAGTAGTTGCAATGTTCATTAAGTATATCTAACTGCTTCCGACTCTCTTGATGTCAATATTTTACGTGTTGGAAAAATGATAATTTAATTTAATTTTCAGATTTTTATGCTGCCCACTCAGTCAAACCCGACTCAGGGCATCTTACACCAGATTAAAAACATATAAAACAGATTTAAAACCCCAAGTCGTCCACCCACCTACCCAACCTCCTACCCCCACCCTATTCATAAAGGAAATAAAAGGGATGCAAGAAATACAGAGGGAGGGGCACTTTAGATTTAGCATGAAATGAGCCAACAGGAGGGGGCCGTATTTCCATTAAGGCCCAACACCTGCTCCACCAGCCAGGTTTTCAAACCTTTTCTGAAGGGCAGCAATTCTGTCTGTAACCTTAATTCTGTTGGCAGGAGGTTCCAGAGGGCTGGTGCAGACATGAAAAGGCCCTTCTTCGTGTGCTAGAGAGGCGAGCTCCTCTAGCTGATGGAACAACTAGGGAGCCCCAGCGGTCTGCTCTGGTTGGATGGGCAGACACTCTTGGGGTGATGCGGTCTCTTAGGTATCCTGGCCCACTGCCATATAGGGCTTAAAAGGTCAAACCCAGCACCTTGAATTGCACCCAGAGGCAGACTGGTAACCAGTGCAGCTCCCGAAGTAGTAGGGAGGCATGGGCATAACATCCACACCCCATCACCACCCGGGCAGCTGCATTCTGGACCAGTTGTAGCCTCCGAGTGGTCGTCAAGGCCAGCTGCATGTAGAGCACATTACAGTAATCTAGTGTGGAGGTGACCAGAGCATGAGTAACCATGAGTAAGGAGTCCAGGAGCAGGTACAACTGGCGAAATACTCGAAGTTGAGCAAAAACTCTCCCGGCCATGGCCGCCAACCTGCTCTTCTAGCAGCAGTCGCGAGTCCAGGAGGACCCCCAAGTTGCACACTGGGTCTGTCTGGGGCAAAACTGCCCCATCCAAGACCAGAGGTGGTAGCTCCCTGGATAACCCGGGGCCCTAACCCATAGCCACTCGGTCTTGCCAGGATTCAGCTGAAGCCTATTGTCCCCCATCCAGACCTCGATGGCCTCCAGGCATCCAGACAGGACTTTGACAGTATCACTGGGATCACCATGGGCCGAAATGTACAACTGAGTGTCATCCGCGTACTGATGGTACCGCACCCTGTGGGACCGGATGATCTTACCCAGTGGCTTCATGTTGATGTTAAATAGGAGAGGAGAGAGCACCGAACCCTGTAGTACCCCATATGTGAGGGGCCTAGGACTGGATTTCTCACTTTCCAACCACACCGACTGGGTACGGCCCTCCAGAAAAGGGGAAAACCAGGACAACTCAGTACCTTGGATCCCCGATCTTTTGAGCTGTTCCAGGAGGATACTGTGGTCAACTACCTTCTCCAATACCTTCCACTAAAAAGGGGAGGTTAGAGACTGGCCTATAGTTGGTTAGGACAGCTGGGTCAAGGGACGATCTCTTCAGGAGTGGGCGCACCAAAGCATTTTTAGCGGTGCAGGAAACACCCCCTCCCACAAAGATGCATTTATTATTGCCCCGACCCAGCCTCCTGTCACTACCTTGGAGGCTTTCACCAACCAGGTGAGACAGGGGACCAAAGGACATGTAGTGGCCCGCACTGCTGCAAGGAGCCTGTCCACTTCATTAGGGACAACAGGATCAAACTGATCCCAGATCACACGGCAAGACTGTGCTCCAATCCCCCCAGACCCTCACTGTCCATGCTGGGACTAAGCCCCGAATGAATCCGATTGATTTTCTCCACCAGATGGTCAGCAAAGTCCTCAGCCGAACCCTGCCAACCGGGCACCGACCCCCCCCCTACCAAGGAGGGACCTGGTCACCCGAAACAGGGTGGCTGTGCAATTATCCGCGGAAGCAATAAAGCATCTCACTAATAAACAAACGTATAACACAACCAGATATATAAAAATCCAGCATATAAGCATAAGAAGGGGCCTAGAACTGTCTAGTATGATCCTAAAACTTCTCATCCCAAAACATTTGGAACAAACAAGTAATAATTTCTTAAGTGACATGCAGTTTCCATAGGTGATCTCTATGACCTCCCATTGTTTGTTAATGTCTAGTAGAAGCTTAAGCATAGAACACTGAGGAAATACTGACAAAGATCTCCTGCATGCAGTGGTAGGCATCAGCAGGTTCGCACCAGTTCACCAGAACCAGTAGCAGAAATTCTGGCTGGCCCCGCCCATCCAAGTTTTGAAATAAAGTAGTCCTAATTCGGGTGCAACACAGGGCTTTCCCCCTGGCCACGCCCACCATATCACGGCCACAGTGTGGTAGTAAATTTTTTTGAAGTCCACCACTGCCTGCATCGATTCTACACATGAGCAGATGTGCACTCAGGAATGCAACCAACACTTTGTTAATGAGTGACTATTTACCACATCAAGTTACACTATTTCAGTCACGTAAGTAGAAATTGGCAGTGGGACTTTGCTCAAATGATTTTTTAAAGAAGCTACTAAGCTTTTGAAAACTACAATTTGAAATAATGGATACATTACATAAACTTTCTTTCTTTCTTCTTCTTTTTCTCCTCCTCCTCCTCCTCCTTCCTCTTCTTGTTCTTCAAGTGCCATATCCAATTCCGAACATTGGCTATCATCATTGCCATCAGCAATGAAGATTTTCCTGGGAACAATATAATGTGTAATGAAATTAAGATGGAGCTTTGTTTTTGAGTTAAAATGGATTCTGTTGTCCTAAAAGGGGGTGAAGAGAGGCTTGGAATTTGGCCTTAAGTCCAGGTGCAAATTCTTTTTCTATTGGATAGTCAAAATAATCTAGGACTGTGAGAACAGAAGGAGAGATATTGGACATTGAATGTTGGAGTCTTATTGGGTAAGGGAGAGGAAAAGGTGGGGCAAAGGATGAAATATGTTTTTTGTTATTTTAGAATGGTACAGAAGAAATACCATTGTTTATAAGAATGTTCAAGGCATGAGAGGTATCCACCAATGCTTGCTTATGAGTAGAAAAATGTAATCCTGATTGTGTTAGCTGACTAGGCAAAAAAACCAACATCATATATATTTATTCCTTTCTTGTTTTAACAATGGGTATGGGGGAAATGAAAGAATGTTCCTTTTTATTTTTATAATGTTTTATGTTCCTAATTTTTTATCTATTTTTCCAACCTTTTTGCGCCATGGGCCTGACTATGCCCCTGGACAGCTGAGCGGGCCAGACCTTGCCCCCTGGAAGCAGAAGCATTTACAGCTGTTGTAAATGCACCCACTTCTGCATTTATGACAGCTGCAGGCACTTTACACATGCACATTTTATGGCTGAAGTAAATGCACCTGCTTCCACTTCCAGGTGTGGGGAGATGGCAACAGGCCAGATGGAATGGTGTAGTGGGCTAGGTCTGGCCCACAGGCCGTAGGTTGGGAACCCCTGTAATAAAGCTTTAACCTTTCACAGAAGACTTTTTGGACTTTTTATTTGGAGCACAAGCATGTGTGTGTATTCCAGTTCCATTTGAACCTTTATTGGCAATTTGCTACCCAATCTACATATTACTAAGCCTACCAGATCTGGTTGGTTTGTAAGAATGAACAACTGAGGATTGAAACCTATCATAGATTTTCCTAGTCTGGGGCAGAACCCATACTCTGAAGCAGCAAAAGTCTTATGCCGGGTTCCTTAATGGTTGGAGGTCTTATCAGGTGGAACAGGTTCTGTGATAGTGGGAAAATGGGCTACGTTATCCTTACAAGTACAGTAGTCTTCCATTTGTTCTCCCCCAACACCACCAACAAAACAGTGTATTATATAGGTAAGCAAAAACTAAGTTAAAATATCAACATATGGTATTTTAAAATTTAAAATTAATGCCCTAACAAGAATTAAATAGTTAATCAGACAAACCTAAATCCTAAAACCACACCCACCCTCTGAATGAACTGCCAGTGGAGATTAGAACAGCTCCCACATTATTAACATTTCATAAATTGTGAAAGACTTACGTGTGTCAGCAAGCCTTTCATGCCCTATAAGATCATTATAATTGTGTTAGCATATTTTGCCCAGCCTTGCCGTGCAGTTTTTAAAAGTTTTTTTTTTGTTAGGGGTGGTTTTGGTGGTTGTGATTTGAATTTGTGGTTTTTTAATTTATTTTATTTTGTTTATTTTATTTATTTTTTATTTTGATTTTTAAAATATTATTTTGTCTGTTTTATACTCTTCTGGCCTCTAGGTGGAGCTGTGATTACGAGTACTGCTATTGTCTTTCTTTGTTCAGTTCTGTTCCAGAGGCATGGAGGTAGGACGTGTTTGGTAAGTGCTCTTGATTTTTTATTCTGTTTTGATTTTGTTTTGATTTTGGGGTGTTGGGCTGGGGGGTTTAAGTAAAGAGTTTCTACTTAACCCCCCCCCCCAAAAGTGTTTCTGCTTGTTCTTATGTCTTTATTTTGGATTTTAGATGTGTTTCATTATTTTGGGTATTTATGGTTGTTATGGTCAGTCATGGGAGAAGGAGGCAGAAAAGAGCTATTTGCTTGACGATGGTTCTCTCCCCTCGGCCTTCTTTTTCCCAGGCTTACCTAACAGGAGATCGGCAGGCAACTATCCGTAAGGGGTGCTTCCCCTGATGAATTGCTACCTGCTGCTTTTCCCCCCACCCCGGCTCAACTTACCTTGAGGCCGGCGGTGGTCTTGCCATGTCTTCGGCGGGGTAGCATGGAGGAGAGGGAGTCCCTCTTCTCCCCATTGCTCTGGGAAAGAAGGCCGGTGGTTGTCTCGCCGTGGTTTTTTGAGGGTTTGGGTTAGTTAGGCCACGAGGCGCTGCATCTGCCTGTGGTGGCCTTGCATTCCCGTTGCAGGAGGTGCTGCATCTGCCTGCGACGGCCTTGCATTCCCATTGCGTTAGGCGTTATTTTATTTTATTTTTCACGCACTGGCTTTTTCAGCGTTCTGCGCACTTGCGCCCTTCAGCCTGATTGGCTGAAGTGGTCACAGCGCGGAGGATGCTGGGACTTGAAGTTTTGTTTCTTTTGTTTGTGTTTGTGCGGCTCCCCCCCCCGTCTCATTTTGTATTGGGCACGCCAGCTTTCCCAACGTTCTGCTTGCTCTCGCCTGTCAGCCTGATTGGCTGAGAGGTGGCGTGGTGCGGAGGACATTGGGACTTGAAGTTGTTTTGTTTTGTTTGTGTCCGTGGGGCAGTTGCCCCACTGGCAACTGCCAGACCTTTGCGGCGATGTGCGGGCTGGGTAAAGGCAAGTGCGGGCGGCTCGGTATGGGATAGTATGGACAGGTGTGGGTGTGTATGTCGGAGTCCAACGGTTAACGTCCCTCCGTATAGGTTAAGATGATGTTGGCTCTGGACTCTTCTTGATTGTTATTACCTCCTTTTACTGCTGCTGATAGTGTTTTACTATGAATATTGTTATGGTTTTAAGGCAGTGGTGGGCTCAAAAAAAATACTACCACACTGTGGCGGTGGGATGGTGGGGGTGGCCAGAGGGAAAGCCCTGCATTCCACCTGAATTAGGACTACTTTATTTCAAAGCTTGGATGGGTGGGGCCAGCCAGAATTTCTGCTACTGGTTCTGGAGAACTGGTGTGAACCTGCTGATGCCCACCATTGTTTTTAAGGTCACCTGATGCTATCTACAGGTAGTTTTGACCTTTTGAAATATTTTTGGTTATTGGGAGGATGGTTATTATTGTGGATTTTTATACATACTTTGTTTTATGATGTTGTATTGAATACTTTACATATTGTAAGCCACCATGAGTGGTGCTTCTTCCCAAAGGGTGGGATATAAATGTAAATAAATAAATACATAAATATGTTCTGACATTTATTTATTTATTTATTTATTTATTTATTTATTTATTTATTTATTTATTTATTTATTTATTTATTTATTTATTGCTTTACGTTTATATCCTACCCATCTGATATATTTTCCCACTCTGGGTGGTGTACAACATATTAAAAAATCTTTACAATAAAATTTTTATGCAATTTGTATAAATTATAAATATCAGCAAGAACAAAAATAATACCCACATTAAAAATGCCAGCAACAAAAAACCTATTGGTGACAGAAAGGTTAATCACAACTTATCACTCAGCCATTGGCAGTATATCCTTAAAAGCTTCTTTAAAAAGGAATGATTTAGTTGTTTTTTTTAAATATAGGCAGAGATGGAACCTGGCACAGCTCAACTGGAAGAGAGTTCCACATTTAGAACACAAGAACAGCCTTGCTGGAACAGGCCACAGCCCATCCAGTCCAGCATTCTGTCTCACACAGTGGCTCACCATTTGCTTCAGGGTATTCCCAAGCAGATGCCTTCAACTACTTAGGATTCCCTGGAAATGGCATTGAGAGATATCCTGTCTATCTCTCCAACCTGGAGGTTGTTCTTAGGTATCCATAATTATAGCCATTGATACCCTTGTCCTCCATGAACTTGTCTAATCCTTTCTTAAAGCTGTCAAGACTGACAGCTGTCACCACTTCTTCTGGCAGGGAGTTCCATAGACCAGTGATCCTCTGGGTGAAAAAGTACTTTCTCTTATTTGTTTGAGAACTAGCACCCAAAAGTTTCATGGAGTGCCCCATAGTCAAAGGTTTGAATATTAGTCAAGGGTTTCTGATACATTATCAAATTTGATACACTGCAACCAACAGGTTGTTATATGCTGGTGTTTGGCCTGGGGTCCTTACACAATAGATTCTAGCCTGAAGGATATTTTTATTTTTTTGCAAATTTCTGTCTTGCATCCATTTGCAATTCAAAAGGGCGAAGCTCCACAACTAATCTGGATAACAGATGTTACCATTTTGTTTACTCTCTGATATGTTTGAAACACAGACTAACACAGCTACAATTTCAAAAATTGAATTGTAAGTTAGTTTTTATGTGCCACCTTTTTTTTTTGTCTGGAAATGCTTACACAGACTCATAGAGCTACTTCTTTGAAAACTACAGTACATACAAAAAGATAACTAGCTGAAATTAGGGGCTGCAGTGGATCAGTGGTTAAAAAGCTCGCCTTGTTAGCTGGAAGGCCACCAAGTCGGCAGTTCAAGACTCGTGCTGCACAACAGAGTGAGCTCCCGTCTCTGTCCAGCTCCTGCCAAACTAGCAGTTCGAAAGCAAGAAATTGCAAGTAGATAAATAGAGACCACTTTGGTGGGAAAAAATCTTGAGAACATGAAAGGAGCCTCATTTGGGTGTCCCCCGAGTGGAGTTTCTCCTGCAAAAATCCTTTCAACCCAGAATAATTACTGACACGAAATTATTACTAGCTGAAGCTAACATGTTACTTCCAAATGCTTCTAAAAATAAACACAGACAAAACCTGCTCCCCCATACACTTTTTGGGAATAAAAAATTATACTGCAGAGTCTTACCAAATATGTCCAAATTAAATATGCTTGGCCAGAGAGTGGATTTGGTCTTTATATTGAAGAATAACAATCTCTAAATTATTCAGACTCAGGACAGTCTCAAAACAAATGAACATAAATTTCAGCCAAGAAGGATACCAGCTGGTTGATGCAATAAAAGCCAAGGATCTTTTTTTTAAATAAATACAGTAATTTTTCCATATCTTCTCCAGAAATTCCATTAGCAAGAGCAAACGCAGACAACTGAACTTTCCCGATTTCTTAATGGTGGCATATGCTTAGAAATGAAACATTTGAATTCCCGAACTCTACAGGTTTCATATCAAGGACCTTGATGCACCCAGCATAGTTCTTCAGCTCTCAATCCGAGGTAGATTCCATTCTTTATCTCCAATAAAACTGACATTCTGCCCAAAAAGTAGATTGAATGAACTTGTCCTTTTGCTTTCCAAACACTGAAAAGATTGCTTATGTATAAGGATATAGATTGCAGATTTCACCCCATTTGCAGCCATAAAAACATCTGGTCAGGTTTCCACTGAACAAGACCAGTCAAAGACTGCAGGGCAAAATGCACAGAGGTTGCACTAATCATCACCTGTCTGCTCCTATAAGCAAGTTGATTTTTTATCAGCTTTATTAAGTTTCAAGATGCAGGATCTTTGTGTTAATTTAGCTGTATTTCTTGCTGTTCCCTTGACCTGAAATCCTGTAAATCCTCCCACCGCTGGTTTTCTACACTTGGAAGAGATTACATTTACTGACATCACATTTCTTCTCCTTGTTTTTGTGACAGCTTTTGCTATATTCAAGTATGCTTCCTCAGCACAGGCTACCAAACTTACTTTAGTCCAGTAAAATGGACTATGTGACACTGATCATAAAATTCTGGAGTTAACAGGAAGAAATGATAAACCCAGTATTAAAAGAGAATCAAACAAAAACCCAGAATTATTTAATACTAGCAAGGGTTGCCCGGCATTGCCGGGCTTTTTTGGGGGTTTTGTGTTTTAAAAACTATGAGAAATGGTGTTGGATGTTTTTTGTTGTATGTGTATTTAAATCATTTATGTTATTTTTTAAATATATTGTTTTTTATACGTAGGTAGTGTTTTAAACTGTTATTAAAAAATTTGGATTTTTAAAAGAGATAAGGTTGATATTTTTTCCCCAATAATTGTATTTTTAAAACTAATGTGTTCCTATGTGGTTTTTGGTGATAGGTGTACTTTGGATAAGATTTTTTTAAAAAATGTGTAAGTTTATGTGTTTTGTAGATGGCTGGAGATCAATTTTAATTCATTGAGTGTAATATTTCCTGTGGCCACTTGGTGGTGCTGTTGCGTAATGTTGACTTTGTCCTGGCCTGTGTTTTCTTCCTGTTCTTTTCTCATTTCAATTCTGATTGTCGGAGAGGCTGCACGTGTTTCTTGGTAAGTTGTGGTTTTTGTTGTGATTTGTGGGGGGTGGGGGGTTGTGTTTGTCCTTGTTATTTTTGGATTGTTTGTGGAAGATTTTCCTTGTACTTTTTATGTTTCGTATTGTTCTTGCTTTTTCTTGAATGTTGTTGTTTGTGTTTTTGGTGTGGGTATTTCTGTGGGCCGGCCTCGGTGGCTGGGTGGCCCATTGAAATACCATGTGGTGTTAGGCTGGGGGTTTTTCCGCAGGCCGGACTCGTTGCATTATGTACGCTGGCGGCCCGTGGTGGGGATGGGGGCATGGTCTTTGGGGGTTAGGAAGGGTGGGCTAGGTGGTGGGGAGGGGAGCTGTAGTGTGTTATGGTGCTTTGTTTTTGTGGAATCGTTAAAGTAGATCGTTTTTCCCCTTTAATATCAGTGGGTGGGGGCTGCGATCCCCCTCCCCGCTGGCTTCCCTAGTGTTGGGTGGTTTTTTGGAATAAAAGGTGTATTTTGGCCCTACACTTTTGGACACAGAGGAACTGGCAGAGAGGATCGTTCCCCCTCCCCCCCTCCTTAAAACAACTCCGGTTTTAAAGAGAAGAAAAGACGGAGTTTTTAAGGATGGGTGGTGGGGGATCGATCCTCTCTGCCTCATGTTTTGTTTCCAGATGGGTTGGGGCAATATAGTCCTTTTATCCTGACAAACCTCCCAACAGTAGGTTGGCAGCGGAGAGGGGGATAGCCACCCCCTCCCACTGATATTAAAGGGGAAACTCCATTCGGGAGCTTCAGGCGCCGCGGGAGATTAAAAGAAAGCCGGCTGCTGTTTGCTTGCCTGTGAGCTGTTTTTCTTTTTAACTTTCTGGGCGCCGTTTTCCTCAGCGTTCTGCGTGGGCGCGCAGGACGCTGGGGCTTGTAGTTATGGGTTGGTGCTTTGTGTTTTTGTTGGGTTTTTTTAAAATGTGTTTCTTTTGATTGGCTGCGGCGCGTGTCGGAACGCTGCGCCGTGCAAGAGCCTCTCAGCGTGATTGGCTCTGGCGCGGCGCGGTGCAAGGAATGTTGGGAAGTGAAGTTCTTTCCCTTTCTTGCCGTTTGTGGGGCTGAGGCCCCCGTGCCGGATTTTTAAATCCTTCGTTGACCTGCGTAGGGAATTCGGCCGTGCACACGAAGGGTGGGTGTAGGTCAGTAGGGCGACGCATAGCAGCCTATAGCCAGTTCCAACGGTGAACACTTGGTTTTATAGGTTAAGATAGCAAAACTAAAACAAGGACAAATTGTTGAACAGTTATAACAAAAGGTAGAGACACCATTCAACCAACTGCCACCAGAGGTGAAGGACGTGGAGGAAGAATGGAAGGGATACAAAACTACCTTGCTTCGCACTGCAGAACTATGTGGAAAAAGGAAACATGGAAAAACACACTATATGGTGGTGTGAAGAGGACAAAGAAGCAGCAATGCTAAAAAAAAGGGAATTATATAAATGTTAGATAAAATCAAGGCAGGAATAAGACTATATAAAGTACAGTATACTTTGTAGCAAAGAGATACCTTGGATACCTTGGCTACTTGTTCCCTCTATTCCGATATATAATGTATTCAGTGAGAAATCAAGTCCACTTGCAGATGGATTTTTAGCCATTTGGCTATCACGTTACCTGCTGCCTAAGCGGACCATGATGTGTGTGTGTGTGTCCCATTTTTACCTTGCCCAAGGGATCTGATGGAGAACGCTTTGGTGAGCTTTAGTCCCAGCCTAACATCACTGACAAGTGATGGGCAACACTTTTTAATGCTGAAGATGTTTTAAATGTTTTTACTGGGGTTCTTTGTACATGTTTTTAAAGGTTTTTATACTCAAATGGCTAAGACGCTGACTGGGAGATGGAAGGTCAGCAGTTCGATTCCCGAGTACTGCAGGATGGAATGAGATCCCGTCTTTGTCCCAGCTCCTGCCAAACTAGCAGTTCAAAAGCAAGAAATTGCAAGTAGATAAATAGGGACCACTTCAGTGAGAAGGTGCATTCCATGCACTCCGGTGTCTAGTCATGCCACATGACCACAGAAACGTCTGCAGAAGCAGACAGCGCTGGCTCTTTGGCTTTGAAACAGAAATGAGCACTGAACCCTAGAGTTGGATACAACTGGCTTTTGAGCAAGAGAAACCTTTACCTTTATAGTTTTTACCTGTTAGCCGCCCGGAGTCACTATGGCGAGGGGGCGGCAGTATAAATATGACCAATAAACAAACAAACAAATAAACACTGCCCAGTTAGACTGCTCAAGCCCCCGCACCTCAACAAGGCTCTCACCTAGTGGATCCCCACTAGGTGAGATACCATAGCATAGAGATACCAAGGATAATCAAAAAAGCAAAACAAGAATCCTGGGAATGCTTCAAAAAAGCATTAGCAGAAAACAGGTGAAGAGCCCGTTACCCAAAAACTGATGTCCCCTTTTTCTTCTTAATTACAGGATTGTGTGAGTGTGGGAACAGTTGCAACTTCAGTTCGGTCGCTGGCAGAACGCTTATCCCAAGGATGAGGAGGCTTTTATTTCAGACAAAAATATAAATCAAGTTTATCGAAAAAGAGTTTAAAACAACGCTGTCCAGGCACTGGTAAAAGTCCTAGTCTCAACCTTTTTGTCTAAAATAATTTTCTCCCAGTGAGCAGCTCTGTTGGTTTCGTGTGTGTGTGTGTGTGTGTGTGTGTGAGTGCAAGAGCACTGCTGACACCTTCTATCAAAGGATTTTTATACCCTTGTTTATACCCAAGGGGGCTCAACCTTGCTGTTCAACTATTCTAGTACTTACAAAAATAAAAAATCACAATGATTCAACAATACCAGCACCTGTCTCTTTTGTTACAGTAAAAGGTTTAATCACATAAAACAATGGGTTGATGGATAGGTCAAGTGCCCTGGAGGTTTACATAAGAAAAAACAGAGTTCATAGTTCAACAGCTGCAGGTCTTCACGTCTCCAATGTGACATCCAATGGAAGTGAGGATTGTAAAAGTGCACCAATGTGGCTTCAGAGTTCACGGCAAGAAGTTCAAAATGACCAGTGGCATCATGGATAATGAGTCCAGGGAAGGCTGAATGTTGGGCTTGCTCGAGGAAGTGGTAATCATTTTACCCCCACCCATTAATTAATTTATCCTGTCTCATCCCAAACATTTCTAGATTAAGTACAGAAGGAATCCCAGAATCAATAGACATTACAATACCCACCCTTAACCTAGTTCCGTGTCTTAAGGATTTACCCATTCCCACCCCTCAAGGTATGCAGGTATTGGTAAAAACAATCTGTGGCAGGTGGGTTGAAGATTGAGAATGATTATCTTGAGCTCCCAGGGGTCAAAATCCAGGGTTAACAATAGGTGAAAATAATTGATGTTTTCCTGTGTAGGCTGGAAGGCTTGGAAGTTAATTTGGTTCCTGCTTGAAACATAAAGGCGAGAGAGAATGTTAGAAATCAAATTTATATCATTTAATAAAGTTCTGGACCCTTTAATTAAGACCACATAATTAATTAACTAATTAGACATAAAATAATTACATTCACTATATCATGCAGCAAGCAATGCTTTAGAGCCCTTAAAAACCGGATTGAATTCAAACTGCAACAAAAAGGAGCCATTTATAAGATTTGACAGTTTTCCCTGGGTGGGGCTATCTCCACTTTCCTCCAGATCTGTCAAAGTATGACAGCGATTTGAATTTCCCGCCGTTCCTGTAAGAAGCAAGGCAGGCGTTCAGACTGGAAACAAAATAACTTTATGGGGGGGGGGAGAGTGCGGGCGTCCAACTTTAAACAATATATTATCATCCATGAGGCTGGAAGCTGTTTAACAGCTCTACGAGAATCTCACCTTACTTTGACAGCCTCACGATATTTGAGTGGGGTTATTGCCCATGTACAGAGTTCCATTCATAAAAGTAGGGGTTACATAAGGACACGGTTGTGCCAGTCGTCTGCCCCTAGTGGTTGTGTATGATATTGCACCTGTCAGATTTCCTATTTGGCTGAAGGAAATTGACAGATTCAATGGAGGACAGACGGAGCCTTTGGAAAAAAAGGGGGGAGCTTGCAGTTATGCACCCACAAGTGTGTGAATGGATGGACACGTGTCAGAGTAGTGCTTGGTGCAAATGGAAGTCTAAATGTAGGTGGCAAATAAAAATACGGTGAAAGAAATAACTGTATTGAAAGAGTAAAAGAACGTTTGAAAGGAAAAATAGAGAGTCAAAAATTGGGGTGCTTATTTCTGAAAATGGGGTTACAAGCCTCACAAACATTTTTCAAGGTAGTTAAAAGTATGCAGGAAAAAGAGGAGTATTATAACCCCACTGAAATAGTTAATGACAAGAACAGAAGATCACTAATCAATCCCCCAGGAGTTATAGAAAAGTGGAGATAACTCCTTATATTAAAGAACTCATCAACTCCATAGGAGAGTGCCACAATAAAACAACACAAGACTACAAAACAACAGCACTAGAACCGGACATATTAATTGAAGAAGTGGCAAGAGTTGTTAAACAATCACCTAAACACTAGGAATAGATGGATTACCAACAGAAATAATTCAAGCAACAGAGGAAAGCAGCATCAGATGGCTACACAGAATCTCCAATGCAGCATGGACACAACTAACTGCACCCACTGATTGGCAACAAGCAATAATACCACTGTGGAAAAAGGAGCAAACGATAATGCACACATACCAAGACTTCTCACTCTTAAACCATGCAGGGAAAATGTATGCCAAAATAATAGAGATGAGGTTGAGATGAGGTTGAAATCAGTTATAGAATCACAACTAGCAGAACAGCAGATGGGCTTTAGAAAAACCAGAAGCTGTACAGTTGGAATTTTTGTGCTTAAACTAGCAATAGAGGAAAAATATAGAATACAATAAGAATCTCTTTGATGCATTTGTAGACCAAGAAAAGGCATTTGATAGAGTTGACAGGAAACTGCTATGGCAAACATTGGTCCTATATGGAGTAAGTGAACATTTTATCAGATTATTTAGAAGTTTGCATAATGACTGCAGAAGTTAGAACAAGTCAAGGAATATCGGAACCCTTTGGAATCAAAGCAACACCTTACGTCCATGTACCAAGAATGCAAAATAAATGAGAATTAATAAAGACAAGACTGAGTTAATGGCAATTTGAAGGAAACAGCATATGTTAAATATTGGAATAGAGGGAACAAGTATAAACAAGTGTCAGAGTTCAAATACCTAGGAACAACATTTAATGAAGATGACGACAAAGAGATTAACATACAGTGTAGGAAGGCAAACCAAGTAATGGGACAGTAAGCTCCGCTCTTACAACACAAGGAAACACCTCATACAAACCATATTAATTGCCACCTTATGTTACCAGTACCAAACATGAACAGTTACAACAAAACATGAACTAAAGTTGGTCACCACGGAAATGAGATGTATGAGGATGTCTGGAAAGATTAGAAGGAATTAAATTAGAAATGAGATCATAAGGGAACAAAACCAATCTTGCACTACATATAGAGACAAAAATAAAGTGATTTGCCCATTTGGAGAGAATATATTGGAATTTTAA
Organism: Bradypodion pumilum; assembly: GCA_035047305.1. Classification (NCBI taxonomy): domain Eukaryota; kingdom Metazoa; phylum Chordata; class Lepidosauria; order Squamata; family Chamaeleonidae; genus Bradypodion; species Bradypodion pumilum. The sequence continues at coordinate 176,458,607 of JAWDJD010000004.1, read as the reverse complement.
ACCACACAAGGTATATGTGGAAAGAGCAGGACAAAGACCATGAGGCTGACCAAGAAGAAGGTGGAGAGATAACATTGAAGAAACATCACAAGAACACCACTAGAAGTGCCACAGTAAGAACCTTGTATCTCCCTTGACATACCAAAGGGTAAAAGAAGAAGCAAAGAAGAAGACGAGTACAAATTCTGTGGCTTGCATCTATCCCCTGCAATGTTTTCTGTATGCCCCCCGCCCCATAGATGATTTGGCAATGTATTGGCAATGAATTCCTCTCAAGAGATTCTCAGACATTCTTTTCTTGTTTCTGCTACGAAGATGGATAAAAAATCTATACCAGTATCACAGGGAAAAGAAGGGTCTCCAATTCCTCCACCAGTGATCCCAACACAGATTACTATTTGCTAGCAGAAAGAAAAGATAAATTGGAGGCCTCATTGACCCTTGGGTTGCAGCCAGTGATAGGCACCAAAAATTTACTACCACACCGTGGGTGTGGCATAATCAGTGGGCATGGCCTAATCAGTGGGCATGGCCTGATCATTGGGTGTGGCCTAATCGGTGGGCATGGCCTAATCGGTGGACATTTGACTGGGTGGCCAATCTGGTAATGCCTGCCACATTGCCCATGGAAACATCTGCAAACACAGATAGCACTGGCTCTTTGGCTGTAAATGGAGATGAGCACTGCACCCTATATGACTGGCTTTTGAGCAATGGAAACCTTTACCTTTACCTACTGTTAGATCCAAAGCTACCAGTCGTATCTGACTCTAGGGTTCAGTGCTCATCTGTTTATAGCCAAAGAGTCAGCACTGTCTGTTTGTAGATGTTTCTGTGGACATGTGGCAGGCATGACTAGACACCAGCATGTTGTTACCTTTCCCACCGAAGTGGTCCCTATTTATCTACTTGCGGTTGCCAGGAGCTGGGACAGAGACAAGTGCTCAAACCATCATGTCAGCCTTCCAGATAACAAGGCGAGCTTCTTAACCACTGAGCTGCAGTGGCTCAAGTGGCTAAGGCTCTTATTTATTTATTTATTTATTCAATTTATATCCCGCCCACTCAACACAAGGCCGACTCTGGGCGGCTAACAACATAAAAAGTAACCCCAGGGCAACCCAAGGAGTTTACAGACAATATTCACAAATACAACAATAATCCTAAAAATAGTTAAAACAGTAAAAAAAGTTAAGACTACCCACCCCCTAAAAAGCAAGGGCTGCAGGATCGAAAAGGCACCATGGGGAAGAGTTCCTCTACACCAACCACCCCATGGTGGTTACCCTTCCACCCGCACCCCACACTTGACCTGCCAGCCAGGTTTTAAGATCCCTTCTGAAAGGCAGCAACTCCGTCCGAAGACGTAATTCTGTTGGCAGGAGGTTCCAGAGGGCCGGTGCAGACACGGAGAAGGCTCTCCTCCTTGTGCCAGAGAGGCGAGCCCCTCTGGCTGATGGAACAATTAGAGAGCCCCTCCGGTCCGCTCTGGTTGGACGGACAGACGTCCTCAGGGCGATGCGGTCTCTTAGGTAACCTGGCCCACTACCATATAGGGCTTTAAAGGTCAAAACCAGCACCTTGAATTGCACCCGGAGACATACTGGCAACCAGTGCAGCTCCCGGAGCAGTGGCGAAGCATGAGCATAACGGCCACACCCCATCACCATCCGGGCAGCCGCATTTTGGACCAGCTGTAGCCTCCGAATGGTCGTCAAGGGCAGCCCCATGTAGAGCGCATTGCAATAGTCTAGTCTGGAGGTAACCAGAGCATGGGTGACCATGAGCAAGGAGTCCCGGTCCAGGAGTGGGCGCAACTGGCGAATCACCCGAAGTTGGGCGAAAGCCCTCCTGGTCACAGCCGCCACCTGTTCTTCTAGCAGTAGCCGTGAATCCAGGAGGACCCCCAAGTTGCGCACCGGGTCTGTCTGGGGCAAAATAGCCCCATCCAGAACCAACGATGGAAGCTCCCGGATTAACGCAGGACCCCCTATCCATAGCCACTCAGTCTTGCTGGGATTCAATTGTAGCCCGTTAGCCCCCATCCAGACCCCCACAGCTTCCAGACATCTGGAAAGGACTTTGACAGCATCACTGGGGTCCCCATGGGCCGAGATGTACAACTGAGTGTCATCCGCGTACTGATGGTACCGCACCCCATGGGAACGAATGATCTCACCCAGCGGTTTCATGTAGATGTTAAATAGGAGAGGAGAGAGCACCGAGCCCTGAGGAACCCCCCATTTGAGGGGCCTAGGACTGGACCTCTCACTCTCCAACCACACCGACTGGGACCGACCCTTCAGAAATGAGGAAAACCAGGACCACACAGTACCCTGGATTCCCAAACCTCGGAGCCGTTCCAGAAGGATACCATGGTCAACGGTATCGAAAGCCGCTGAGAGGCTCTTACTGGAAGGTGGCAGGTCAGCAGTTCAATACTCAAATACTGCAGGATGGAGCAAGCTCCTGTCTTTGTCCCAGCTCCTGCCAACCTAGCAGTTCGAAAGCAAGAAATTGCAAGTAGATAAATAGGGGCCACACTGGTGGGAAGGTAACAGCATTCTGTGCACTCCGGTGTCTAGTCATGCCTGCCACATGACCATGGAAACGTCTGCAGAAGCAGACAGCTCTTTGGCTTTGAAACAGAGATGAGCACTGAACCCTAGGGTCGGATACGACTGGCTTTCGAGCAAGGGAAACCTTTACCTTTACTTTATAATGTCTAGGACTGCAGTGGCTCAACTGGTTAAGATGCTGAACTCCCTGCCTGGAAGTTCAGAGTTTGATACCCAGGTACTGCATGACTGAGTGAGCTCCTGTCTCTGCCCCAGCTCCTGCCAACCTAGCAGTTTGAAAGCAAGAAATTGGAAGTAGATAAATAGGGACCACATTGGTGGGAAGGTAACAGCTTTTTGGTTAACCATGGTTTTTTGGTTAACCATTTATCAATTGTCTTGGGCCTGTCAAATTACCTATTACTGTACTTAATACTAAGGCAGTATCACTAAATGATATATCCTATTACTTTGATCAGGATTAGATTCTGATAATTAACAGGTAAAAGCTTTGCAAGCTTACTTACTTTGATCTAGGAAGGTTCATGGCTGAGGATCAGGCTAAAATGTTTTTTTAGGTCACATGGCACTCCTGGGGGAAAAGATGGGTGGAGACTGTTGCGATGTGCCACGGATCGGGGCCCGCTGGTGCGGAGATTGCCTGCGGAGGTTCGGAGTGACTGGCCACAAGGAAAGACACGGGACACGAAGTGTGTGGTGAAGTCCAGTCCCGATTCAAATCGGGTGGCACTTTTATTGGGCTCCTTGCAGGTTCTCCATGCCTAAACGCACAGGACCCATGTCACAGAAGGCTGACGTAAACGTGGCGTTTCTGGTGGGTAGAGATAACACATGCTTCCGGCCATTGTCCAGTGATTAATGGACAAACCCGCAGCTATCTAAGATCTGGGCTGGCGAAACCCTATTGTTCTCGCCCTATCTCGAAGGCCAGTTAAACTGCCTTCGGGTCTGTAACTTCCTTTCCTGCTGACTCAGCCAGCCTCGCTCAGCCTTATTGAGACCAGAAGGGGAGAGCGAGTTCGACCTTAGAGTCAGCAACTTTTTTACCATTTGTCCTATTTCCTCCGCAATCCCCCAGCCAGGCTCTTTATAGTTAATGCCAATTAATCTAAGCCCGATTTCCCAATTTCTCTTCCCTTAAAGCTCGTGTTGGTTCTCCAGCTGTGTGCATTAGTGAGCGAACGAAGCGGGAAGAGTAATGTCCAACCTAGGCACACGGGCATACTACAGGAGACTTTTCCTTAATTGTTGTGAATCGATCCTTTCCTAACTGTATTTGTAGCACTTGACATGCTTGCCTCTTAGTTGAGAGATTAACAGTAGAGGGAAGGAAGGAAGCAGAAGAAGTAAGCAGGATTTTTATCAGCAGGTTACTGTACCTGTTGTACTCTGGACAGGGCATTAATTATATAAATGAAATTAATGTGTGTGGACCTATGGGCATGTTATGTATGCATATCAATGTACTGTAAAGCTATCAAGATATAAATGTCCCATCACAATTACAATGTATCCCAGCTGAAAGGAACGCGAGCAAGCAACCCCTTGGGGCAGCTGCGAGCGTTCAGCCTCACATGGTTCACATTGCTCAATCACGGACAGCCGCGGGAAATGCCTCCGCATTCAGCAGAATGAAGATACTCGCATTCAGCAGAATGAAGATACTCGCATTCAGCAGAAAGAAGATACAACTGCGAGAGTAAGGCGTGCCTGGGCGAGGCCACGCCGACAGTAGCCAATGAGCTACCGTGCTGCAAGATTCAAATGTATAGTCCTCAGTATATAATGAGATGTACCACCACCATTACCCCCATGCTTCACCGGAACACCATGCAATAAACCTGTATTAAACCAACCCTTCGGTTGTTCTGTGTCTTTGGTCCCATACACTAAATTGGCGACGAGGATGGGATATGGCTGCCCACGGGACCAAGACATGCGCCGGCTACGAGATCAGGAAGCCGGGAGACTTGGAGCTGTTTGAGATAGACTTCAACGCAGCGCTGGTGGAGCTCGAAGTCTCAGATGAGACCAAGAAGAGGGCCATTTTCGTCCGCATGCTCGGACACGAGACCAAGAGGACCTTGGTGGACCTGATCGCGCCGAGGAAGGTGGGCGACCTCAAAGCCACAGAGCTCCTGGCGGCGCTGCGCGCCCATCTCCGGCCAGCGATAGCGATGTTCCCCGCTCGGAGCGCGTTCTGGAGGCGAGTCCAGGCGCCCGGGGAATCGGTCGCCGAGTTCGCCGCGGCCCTGCGGCTGGCCGCCGGCCCATGCAAGTGGGAGACCCCAGAAGTCACCCTCCGGGACTGCCTGCTCTGCGGTCTGAGGGATACCGAGACTCAGCGCGCGCTGATGAAAAAGGAGCCGCCTCCCACGTGGCAACAAGTCCTCGACACGGCGCAGGCCGCGGAGGCCACGACTGCCGGGGTGCAAGAGCTTCAGGACTGGCGCCCGAAGCCCGCCAAGGCAGAGAGCTCGGTGCGCGCGGCCCGGCGAGTTTCGAACTCGTCTGCGGAGAGCAGCGACGACGAGGACATCCGGAGGGTCCAGAGAGAGGGCCGGCGCTGCGACGGCTGCGGCGGCGCCCACGCCCGCGCCAAATGCCCATTCCGCAAGGCCGAGTGCCACAACTGCGGCCGGCGCGGGCACATCGCCAAGGTCTGCCGGAAACGGCGCGAAGCCACAAGGAGTTCTCCAGACCGCTCGGCGAGGCAGGACCGCACCACGAGGCCAAAGGACGGCACCCGGACCACGAGGACGCGGGACGGCGTAGGGCGCATCTCCGACGACAGCGAGGACAACGCTCCGGTTTGCAGCGTTTCCACGGAGCACCCCTGTTACTTCGTTGAGGTAGTAATACAAGGGGCCCCTGTTAGAATGGAGGTGGACTCGGGTTCGTCATACTCTATTATTTCCCAGGGAGAGTTCATGAAAATCGCCCCCCGCGTGCGGCCCAAGCTCAAAGCGTTGAGGGCCACACTGAAGGACGTGCAAGGGAACCGCATCCCAGTGTTGGGGGTTGGGAAGTTCCAGGTCCAGTTTAAAAAGCACACCGCAACGCTTCCCCTAGTCGTCCTCAAGGGAGGAAAATGCAGCCTCCTCGGGACTCAATGGTTCCAGCCCCTGGGGTTGTTCATTGGGGGGGTGCACGCCGTGGGAGCACACGCCACCGGGACTGATCCAATACAGAGCGTGTGCGACGCGCACCCCGAGGTTTTCAAAAAGGGGCTCGGAAAATTCAAGGGCCCCCCAGTGACTTTCGACCTGGACCCTGGAGTACGTCCAATCAGACTTAAACCGCGCAGAGTGCCTTTCGCACTAAAGGACAAAATAGAGGTGGAGTTGGACAAATTGGTGGGCCAGGGGATTCTTGTTCCTGTTGATTCTGCGGAGTGGGAAACTCCAATTGTAACAGCGCTCAAGGCCAACGGGGAGGTCCGCATATGCGCTGATTACAAGTGCACCATCAATAAGGCGATCCGCCCTAATGCTTATCCGGTGCCGGTAGTCAGCCACTTGTTGGCCAGGTTACACGGGGGAGGTGTTTCGCTAAACTCGACCTGGCCCAAGCCTACCAGCAACTCCCGGTGACCCCCGCCGCAGCTGCTGCACAGACCATAGTCACCCACAAAGGGGGGTTCCAGGTATCGCGCCTCCAATTCGGCGTGAATTCGGCGCCCGGGATTTTCCAGTCACTCGTGGAACGCCTCCTGAAGGGGTTAGAGGGGGTGTTACCCTACTTTGATGACGTATTGATTACAGGGGGGAGCCGGGCCGAATTAGCAAGCAGGTTGGGAAGGGTCCTGACAATATTCGAGAAAGCGGGGTTGCGGTTGCGGAAGGACAAATGCGTTTTCTTCGCAACTGAGGTTGAGTTCCTAGGGTTCCGTGTTACTCCCGAGGGAATCAGGCCATCCCAATCCAAGGTGGCCGCCATCAAGAAGGCCCCTCGCCCCACCTCCAAGCCCGAGTTGCAGTCGTTCCTTGGACTGCTCAACTTTTACCACTCCTTCCTTCCGCGGAAGGCAGCAGTAGCGGAACCGCTACACAAATTGTTAAAAAAGGACGAGGCATGGAAGTGGGGCGACGACCAGGAGAGGGCTTTCAATGACCTGAAGCGACTCCTGGCATCAGATGCGGTACTGACCCATTTCAATCCCAAACGCCCAGTGGTCCTGATATGCGATGCATCCCTGGTGGGGGTGGGGGCGGTGTTATGCCACGTACTGGAGAACGGGAGGGAGGCCCCGATAGCGTTCTACTCTAGGTCCTTGTCCCAAGCGGAGAGGAACTATGCCCAGACAGACAGGGAAGCACTAGCGATAATTGCGGGGACTAAGAAATTTCATGATTTTGTGTACGGCCGCCCCTTCACCATAGTGACTGACCATAAGCCCTTGCTAGGCATTTTCACCGCAGATAAGCCCACACCCCAAATCCTGTCCCCGAGAATGCTCAGGTGGGCCATTTTTCTCAACGCGTATCAGCACGCGTTGGTATACCGGCCCGGGAAGGAGATCAGCCATGCGGATGCCCTGTCGAGGTCCCCCATTCCCCGGGATTGCTGCCACGTGAGCGAAGTAGAGAGGGACCACCAGGTCTTAATGATAGAGGTCCTAGACTCCCCTCCAGTAGTACCGGCCGACATCGCTAAAGCGACCGGCAAGGACAAAACGCTGGCCACAGTTTGCTCCTGGGTACAGAAAGGGTGGCCCGTGTCTTCCCCAGCAGCGGAATTCGACACATTTTTCAAAAAGAAACTAGAGTTGTCCCTAGAGAGGGGTTGCCTTTTGTGGGGACAGCGGGTAGTGATCCCCACGTCTCTCCGGCCGAGGGTGCTTAAACTGCTGCACGTCAGCCACCCGGGGATCGTCTGCTCTAAGGCGCTGGCCCGCAGTTACTTTTGGTGGCCCCAGCTAGACGCCGACATCGAACACATGGTCGGCACTTGCGAAGCGTGCCAGAGCTCCAGGCCAGAAGAGGCCCGCTCGCCACATAGGGAGTGGGACGCAGCGAGGGGGCCCTGGTCCCGGGTACACGTAGACTTTGCTGGCCCGTTCAGGGGAACGCTTTTCCTCCTTGTGGTGGACGCGTTCTCCAAGTGGTTGGAGGTCATCCCAGTCTCGAGCACCTCCTCGGCCACAACAATAAAACAGCTACGGAGGGTCTTTTCCACGTTCGGTTTACCCGACACCCTCGTCAGCGATAACGCTAGCTGTTTCACGTCCGCCGAGTTTGGGGCGTTCATGGAGCGAAACGCCATTCGGCACATCACCTCCGCCCCCTTTCACCCGGCCACCAACGGCCAGGTAGAGCGCCTCGTGCGCACCACGAAAGACGCGCTGCTGCGCATGGGCCCCGGAGACCTCGACCTGAAATTGTGCCAATTCCTGCTAAGGTACAGGGTCACCCCATTGGCGTCAGGGTACTCCCCCGCAGAGCTGTTGATGCGCAGGAAGCTGGCCACGGGAATCTCCAAGCTAGACCCCACGAGAGTAGAGGACAAAGGGTGGAACATAGGGGTGGAACCCTCAAAGAGTTTCAGCGTAGGCGCCCCGGTGCACTGCAGGAACTACGCCAACGCGGGGCCAGCCTGGGTGCCGGGCACCGTAATAGCACAAACCGGCCCCGTCTCATACCGCGTGGAAACCAGTACAGGTTTCCTGTGGAGGCGACACGTGGACCAACTCAGGCGCAGGGTTCCCGGAGAGCAGGACGGAGACGAAAATAGCATCGAATCAGCGTTAGGGTACTCCCCCACCCGCTTAGCCCAAGGGGGAGGAAAAGGGGAACATGGGTCCCCACCAAGGGGGGAGGAAAGGGAATCGATCCACAGAGATCTTTTGCGGGAGTCCGCGGCGGAAAGGAAGAGCCCCGACCACACACATACCCCTTGGAAGTTTCCCCGAGACACAGACGCCCATAGAAGTTTAGACATTGATTTACAGTACCAGGGGGAGTTAGCGGAGTGGTCCCCCACCCGTCCTAGCGAAAAGAGGGGTTTCAGTTCAGCCCCTGGTACTTCCAGTCCCAGTAGCCCCTGTGAGTTAGAATGCAATATAGCGCCAATTTCCCGGAGACCGACACCCCCAAGACGGGAGGCAGCAGCGAGTCCGCCCACCACAGCCTCAAGGTCCCCCGAGCAATGATCAGAAGGTAGCAGGACCACAAGGGCGACCTCATCGGTTCCGCGGTTCACAATAGGCGGGTCCCCGGGGTCCGAGAGCAACAGGCAGGGGTTCACCTCCCAACTATTCATTCCATTCCCATCCCCGGGCGCAAGGCAGGCACGGACGCCCCACAGAGCCACTAACGAATCCCCGTTTCCCGTAGCAGGACAAGCTCCCACGGAGTCAGGGATCACAGGCTCTCCGGTACTAGGTCAGGCGCAAGCACGCCCCAAGCGCACGTGCGGCAAGCCACAATGGTTGCGGGACTTCGTCCCATCCTAGGGGGGAGGGGTGTTATGTATGCATATCAATGTACTGTAAAGCTATCAAGATATAAATGTCCCATCACAATTACAATGTATCCCAGCTGAAAGGAACGCGAGCAAGCAACCCCTTGGGGCAGCTGCGAGCGTTCAGCCTCACATGGTTCACATTGCTCAATCACGGACAGCCGCGGGAAATGCCTCCGCATTCAGCAGAATGAAGATACTCGCATTCAGCAGAATGAAGATACTCGCATTCAGCAGGAAGAAGATACAACTGCGAGAGTAAGGCGTGCCTGGGCGAGGCCACGCCGACAGTAGCCAATGAGCTACCGTGCTGCAAGATTCAAATGTATAGTCCTCAGTATATAATGAGATGTACCACCACCATTACCCCCATGCTTCACCGGAACACCATGCAATAAACCTGTGTTAAACCAACCCTTCGGTTGTTCTGTGTCTTTGGTCCCATACACTAAAGGGCAGTAGGAAGTAGTTTTACTGTCCCTACTCTTACAAAAATCTTTTCCTTGAAGCTGCTGTTTGAATTCCCTCTTAACACAAGGGAAGATACTGAAAGGAGATCTTTTGAAGGAAATTGCTTTTTTTAGCCCAGGGCACTGCATTTCAGCTTTCAACACATTTCTCCTCCTGCCCCCCTTTATCAATTCTCCTCCTCTGCCAATATCACCATCCTTTCCTCTGCTCTTTACACTCTATTTTTAAATCTTCTTCCCATCCACCCGTTGCATGCCCTGGCATCTAAGTAGATATAAACTACAGAGCTGGGGTTTTATAAAGAAAAAAAAACCCACCAATCTAATGCAGAAATGTTTTAGCAGAAAATCAGAAAAGCAGAACAACTTCTACAGTTTATGAACCAGAGCAATAATTTCAAATAAAATACATTTTCTGGAGACACAGATTTACTACAATTCTTCCATTGTACATAGTTCTTGATTTAACACTTTTAAAAATAATCAAAAATGGAGGCTGTTTATCTTGTTGAAACTTTTTAGCAATATATTAGTATAATGTACAGTACAGTAATACCATTTCCCCCACTTAGGAACACAACAATAATTTCATTCCAAATTTCAGATTTGATGACATGGCTTTCTTGGGTCTTGAACTGTCGACTTGCCGATCTTCCAGCTAACAAGGCAAGCTTCTTAACCACTGAGCCACTGGATACCAAACTGTTACAACTATGCAGTATGGGGGTCACTTATGGTAAAATTTTGCATTTAAATGGATGCATTTAAAAGATACATATATTGCAGATGATGAGGTATTGATATCAAGTGTAAGGATAACACACCCCAATTATACCACTATCATAGGACTCGTTCTACCTTCTAGAGACCTGTACTCATTCAAGAAGCCCACACCAACATTGTTCTGCTTCAAAATACCTGTGGTCCTGCTCCAGGCTAGAGAAATCTATGATAAGTTTCAATCACTGACTGTTTATGCTTACAAACAACCCAGATCAGGTAGGACATGCAGTGTGAATTAGCTAAATGGTAACATTGCCAATAATGAAATAAAGAAACTGGAATTCTCATCTTCAGTTTCAGTCATGTTTGTTTAGATGGGGAAAAACACAGAAAAGTAATGCTTTGACTTGCCCCTTTCCCAAAATAAAACAAGGAAATATATCTAGCTATATTTCCTGGCCTGATTTCATTTTTCTATTGTTTACTCACAAGCACACTCTTTCTTGATAGGAGCACATGCTACACATAAAACAGCATCATGGCAATTAGAGTCATGGCAATGGCATTCATGGCATTTCTCCCTCATATTCCAATATAAACAAAACCCATTTTTCATCTCTCATCGCATCTCTTCCTGGATATTAACCAATAAAATCACAGCATACAATGACCATCATTCCTAATTCCGTTCTCACAGTTTCAGCCTGTTTTGACTATCAAGAGAACGGAATTTAGACCTGGGCCCTGTGGAGAGTTTTTAATTTGCTGGGCTAGAATGGGAGTCTTAAGATTTTGGAGAACTTGCTTACAATAAATATTTTTGTTAAACCTGCCCTGCCTACTGCTGTGCTGGATTCTGAGGAGCATATTTTTAAATATTTGAATATTGTAAATGATTTACAAATTGCAGGACTTGAAACAGTTCAAATTTCAAGCCTCTCCTCACCTCTCAGGATCAAAGAACATCAGCAACTAATTTTAAACCCCCCAAAGCAAAGCCTCCAGTTCAATTCATTACAGCAAGTACAGCTAAGGAATTACAGCAACACCTGATGTGGTTTCCCCATGCCCCAGTGGCATGGAACGGCCCACGCAGAGGCCACTTCGGGGGAACGCTCCTTGAGCCGTGGGCTCTGCGGGCAGAGAAATTTAGGGGGGTGGATAAATGATAGGGTTTGATTCACCCAATTTCCTGACCTGACCAGCGGATCTGCTGAGAGAGCGAATAGCTAACCCAGTTACCCATTAGAATAATCACTCATCTCCAAGCTCAACTTTACCCCGGGTGTAAACAGAGGCCATGTTTACCCCTGCCTAATCCCCAAACAATGGTGTTTTCCCCAGTCTGTGTTTGGCCAAGTTAATTAACTTCCCTCTGAGAGATTCCCAATTAACCCGAGCAAACAGGTGATGTGATTTCTGTCAGATGACTGTTTTTGCCACCGTTGCGCTTTTACTCCTATATATGATGATGCCTTTTTCCCAATAAACCACTGATCTTATCCTCCTCCATACTGCCTCGTATCGTTTCTTGATCAGTCTCCTCCGGGACCTCCGGCCCTCTGCGGCCCCGATTCCTACATCTGGTGACCCCGACGTGATCTACTCGTGAGTAAGAGCAGTCTTCCTCAGAGTAGCGATCACACGGTCCGGTTCTGTGCTTGAACCGTGTCCGAATCATCCCGGAGGACAGCGCAGCACTCCGTCCGGCAGCCAGCCGAGCGGAGGGACGGCCTGCGGTGAGGCAGTCCAAAGAGGCATCCTACAGCATGCTCCCGGCTTTCGCGGCGGCTTGCAGGTTACGGAAAAACGTGTTCCGCAGGGACAGCTGTGAATCCCTAACAGCGCAGTGGCCACCGAGGGCCCGTGGCCGCAGTCCACGCTCCGAGCTCTACCCAGAAAGCGACGTCGCCAGAACCTATTGCCTGCCAAAGACGCGTCGACTCGTCCCGAGAGGACCCATTCGCAGGTAATATGGGGACCTGTCCTCAGCGACAGCGTCCATCCGCTAGCCAAAGAACTCGTGAGGGAGAGTTCAAGATCCTGGCCAGGATATTTAATTTGCGTTTTCACAGCGGGGAGCTAGCGAGACTTTTGGTGTACCTAGGGGAACACTGCCTGCTTTACCCAGAAGTAGGTACGTTAACCCTCGAGCTCTGGGATCAGATAGGAGACTGCATTCAGCAACCCCCGAAAGCTCCAGGAGGTGTAATTCGCACATGGAGAAAGTGTAGGAAGCTCTTAGCGGAGATAGAGCCAGTCCGGGTAGAGGCCAAAGAACCCCCAAAGCTGCCAGAAGCGCCAGCCGAGCCAACGGCACCTACGACGCTCTATCCGTCACTCCAATTTAGGCAGGGTAGCGTAGGGAGCTTTCCCCCGGCGACAGCTGCAGACGTCACCGGTGGAATGCAGGGAATGAGGAGCGCAGGCGCTTCTCTGACAGCAACGGGTTCCCGAGTTACCAAAAGTCCCCTTCAGCGTACAATTGAAGAGGAGATTAGGAAGGGGGAGTTGCCAGCAGAAGAACTAGCTGAGCTTAGTCAGATATGTCCCATCCGCATGGAAATAGACGCGCTCACAGGCGCCCAACAGATAATTCATTCCCCAGTTCCGTATAAGCTTCTCATGGCCATACGGAAAGCCATCTCAGAAACAGGGCTCCAAAGTCATTTTACAAGGGGCACGCTTCAGCAAGTGTGCAAGAACACCATGTGGATTCCCCATGACTGGAAAGCCGTCATGTGGGTGATGCTCAACCCTAGCCAGTATTTAATTTGGGACAGCGAGTTTCGCCTAGAGGCGCAGACGAGGACTGCCAGGATGGGAGGCGCAGTACTTCCTGACCAGTTATATGGTTCAGGTGCCTTCGAGCCCATCGATGCCCAAATCAACTTGCCTCTTGCCACTCTCCAGATGTCGGCCGAGGCCGCCTTCAGGGGGTTTTTCAAAGTCCCAGCAACTGGCAAAGCGGCTAAAAATTACACCACTATCAAGCAGGGAGCCCAAGAGCCCTATATGGACTTCATCAATTGCCTGGAGGAAGCAATTAGCAGGCAGATTGATAATGAGCAAGCCCAGCAAGAGATCATGATGAAGTTAGCCAAGGACAATGGCAATCTAGACTGCCGTAAAATCCTGCAGTCACTAGGCAATCGTCCCGACTTGACACTCACGGACATGATTAGAGCTTGCGCCGACGTTGGCACAGAATCCTACAAGATGGGTTTGCTAGCGGCAGCGGTGCAAGGGGGTAAGAGACCAAAAGGAAAGACCCAAGGAGCGTGTCACAATTGTGGCAAGGTTGGTCACTTCGCTAGGGAGTGCCAATCCAAGGGAGGCGGACAAAAGTCCGGCCGTTCCAAGGCTCCGAAAACCCAGTGTCCGAAGTGCAAAAGAGGCTACCATTGGGCCCGAGACTGTCCGGATTCGGGAAACCGGAACACGGGCATGTCTCTGGCCCCGGTCCAAACAGAGGCTTCCCTCATTCAGAGCTCACCAGAGCTAGACTAGATCCCAGTCCCGCTCCAGGCATCGCGAGGGCACAGGCCAGCCCCAAGGGTAGTACAGGGTTAGACTTGACTTGTCAGGCGGATGTTACATGCGACCTGCCAGGCACGGTCTATCTGGTGGACTCCCAGTACATGGGTCCACTGCCCAAGGGCTTTATAGGTTTAGTTTTGCCCTGTAGTGTAGCTGGAGCACGCGGAATTCTCGTAATTCCAGGAGTCGTTGACTCGAATTTTTCAGGCGTTCTCCAGGTTCAGCTGTGGACGCACCTGCCCCAGACAATTCACAAAGGAGACACCTTAGCGCAACTGATCATGGTTCCTTGTCACTCGCCAGCAGATAGCCAGGGAAGGCTCAGTGACAGCTCCGAGTCCCGGTCAGAGGACCGCTCGAGCGCCAGTGAGGCAGTACAAGGCAGTACACTGTCTTAGCGACAGTGGAGACCAACATTGAGTGGAAACAGCGCCCGGTTATCGAGGTATTTCTGAATAATAGAATATTCTCAGGCTTATTAGATACCGGAGCAGATGTGAGCGTGATAAGCAGGGGCCAGTGGCCAAGGGAGTGGGCCATTGAGCCGGTCTCCGATGTGTGGGAGGTAGGCGGCATTCAGGAAGCGTTCAGAAGCCGAGAGTGGGTGACAGTCACGATTCCAAAGGCTGACGGCACGGCGGTAATTCGGCCGCACATTCTTGACGTGCACATCAACCTTTGGGGGCGAGACATTTTACAGCAGTACGGTGCTACGCTTACCTTTGGGTAATGGCGTTGCCACTTAAGTGGCTCACTGACACGCCGGTCTGGGTAGAACAATGGCCGGTAGTGGGGGAGAAATTAGTCGCCCTTAAGCAGCTAGTTAAAGAACAGCTAGACGCAGGACACATAGAGCAGTCCACGAGTCCATGGAATTCGCCAATTTTTGTGATTAAGAAGAAGTCGGGGAAGTGGCGACTCCTCCACGATCTCAGAGAGATCAATAAATGCATTCAGCCAATGGGTCCGCTTCAATGCGGCATCCCAAATCCGAACATGATTCCCGAGGGGTGGGAGATCCTAGTCGTAGATCTCAAGGATTGCTTTTATACAATTCCCTTAGACCCCCGGGACCGGAAAGGTTCGCCTTTACGGTGCCAGTTGTGAACCACAGTGAGCCTACGCAGCGTTACGCATGGAAATTTTTGCCACAGGGCATGCTCAATTCGCCCACCCTGTGCCAAATTTATGTTCACAACGCACTGGCAAAGTTCCGAAGCCTTTACCCTAAAGCCATAGTTTGCCATTTCATGGACGACATCTTGGTCGCGATGCCGCAACTCGGCAGCGAAATATTTTCTGACCTCCAGGCCAGCCTGGGGGACAAAGGCTTACTCATTGCCCCAGAGAAAGTGCAGAGAACCGAGCCCTTCTCATACTTGGGTCATCGGCTTCTCCGCTCTTTCGCCGCACCAGTTTTGCCTCAAATCAATTTACAGGACTCAGTCACTCTGGTAGAATTGCAGCAGGTTTTAGGGAACATCAATTGGGCCAGACAGTATTTTCGTTTGGATACGGATCTTTTGAAGCCGCTCTTCTCGCTGCTAACATTAGGTAAGCAGCCAGCAGACCGGATAAAGATTTCTCGAGACGCACGCTTGGCTCTCGAGAAGGTCAACCAAGTTCTCAGCCAGCGATGGGTAGATAGGATCTCCCCAGGGCCATATGCTCCGATTTTGAATTTGTACATCGTACGGTCAGGATCCATGTTCACTGGAGCGCTCGGCGTAGATGCCGAGAAAGGGGCGAGTATCGTGGAGTGGGTATACCTTCCGAACACCTCTTCACGAAACATCGTTCCTCCCCAAGAACTGGTCTTTGGCCAAAATTGTAGTCCCGTTCACCAAGGAACAAGTTCAGCAATTAATGCAGCTCGGTGACTCACTTCCGATAGCTTTGGAAGGATTCACCGGATGCTTGGCATACCACTTGCCAAAGGACCCCAGACTTGTCTCACTTCAGACGCAGACAGTCAGCTTGTTCGAATTGCTCTCGCTGGTTCCACTTCAGGGAGCCAGGACAGTTTTTACTGATGGTGGTCGGACATACGGTGTCTTGACCTGGCAGGAGGGCCAAGCTTGGCGCACGCTGTTAACTCTTCCACAAAAGTCCGCGCAGCGGGCAGAGTTGGCAGCGGTGAACCTTGCCTTGCGCACCTTCGCCAAAGAACGTTTAAACATCATCACGGACAGCATGTACGTTAGGAATTTGCTTCACAGTCTACCGGGAGCATACATCACTCCCGCGATAGACAAGAATTTGCTTAGTTTGTTTCTCACTGCTCAATTTCATTTGCGTAACCGCATGGAGCCGCTCTATATTGCCCACATTCGCAGTCATCAGGACCTCCCGAGTCTGATTTCCGCGGGCAATAGCAGAGCGGACGCGGCGGCAAAGGAAATTCAGCAACGTTCAGTTTTGGGTGTTTTTATTACGCCAATCCAGAGCCATGCCTTCTTTCACCAAAATGCCAAAGCACTTGCCAGACAGTTTAATTTGCCACTTTCTCAAGCCCAAGGCATAGTTCGCTCTTGCCAGCATTGCGCAGGGGCACCGGGGGGGGGCCCTCGTGGGGGGTCAACCCACGAGGGACAGAGGCCAATCAGGTGTGGCAAATGGGCATGTTCCGCAGTTTGGCAGATGGCAGTACATGCACGTTTGCATAGATACTTTTTCACAATTCGTTTGGGCAACGGCGCAGAAAGGGGAGACTGCTTCCCACGTGGAGCAGCACCTCCTTTCCTGCATTGCAGCCATGGGCAAACCTCGGCACGTGAAAACCGATAACGCCCCGTCCTACAGCTCTAGGCAGCTGGCCACCTTCATGGCCACTTGGGATATTCAGCATACTTTTGGTGTTCCTTACAATCCGCAGGGGCAAGCGATTGTGGAACGGGTCAATCGGACGCTCAAGTCCTATATTGACAAACAAACAGAAAGGGGGGAGCCACCAGCCCTCCCCAAGTCACAGGCTCAGGCACAGCATTGTCTGAATAAGGTATTGTTCACCTACAATCACCTTAATGTTTTTTCGGATTGCATGCCGCAGGAGAAGCACTTCCGCCGTTCGGAAGCTCTCCCGCGACCGATGGTCCGATACCGAGTGCCACCGGACCCTTCCTGGAGGGGCCCGGCGCCGCTCATAACCTGGGGAAGAGGGTATGCTGCAGTTATGTCTTCTACAGATGTCGTTTGGATTCCAGCTCGGTGTGTCAAGCCTCACTTGGAACCACATGGCGTGGACCCAGGCCGACCCGAGTCCGATCCTGGAGATGGAGGACCTCACCCTGACCGAGGGGACCCGTCGGAGGAGACGGCCACCGACAGCGCCGAAGATCACCTGGGGGATGATCAAGGCCCTTTGCAGTGAGGCCGAGGACACCCTCCAACGCGAGGAGGAGCCGACACCGGAGAACCTCACGGCTGCAGTCTCCGCCCAAATTCACGCCAACACCATGGCAGCCATCATCATCCTGACCCTCTCCCTACTTGTGGGGGGAGGCGTTCAGGCCGCCCCATTTGGGGCCAGCGGCTTAATGCCAGACGGAGACCTTTCCGCCCGGATGCATTATAACCTATGGGAAAGGTTGGCGGGCCTCGTCAACCAATCCGATTTTTGCCTGAAGCAGGACATTGGTTCTGCCTCAATTCTGAGCACCTGTCTCATCCCAGTGTGCCACAATCTAGATGCGCACGCCAGGGATGGCGACTGGCTGCTGAAGAGGATTTTCGGACCGCACCTCCCTCCTAGTTTTGCAGCCTACGCTCGCTGGGGGGGATTGCGGTTCACCATGACTTTGCTGGCTGACGCAGCCACTCTTCACACTCCGCGAGTGGCGGCCAGCCCGAACTCTACTTGTGCTCGAATGGTCGGCTGCGCTGCAGTCGGCCGAACTCAGCGCCGCTGCTTCGATACCGGCAGCAGCAACTGGACTTGTGATAAACCAGAGACACTTGGTTCAATGTATGCCCATGTTACGTTACCATCTGGTTGGTTCTTTATGTAATCAGTATACTTTTAACTACATTCCCGCAAATGTATCAGACTCCACATGTTGCCTAAGTCGGTTGACACTGTTACTCCCTACTAAGGATATGATCACCCCAAGCACAATTGTTTCAAATATTCCAGCACCCATAAGGCACACTCGTACCACCCAGTTAGACAGCTCATGTGATAGCAGCTTTAGAGTTTTGAGTCCAGCCGAATATGTCTCGCTGGCAGTCAGCATAGTCGGCGTGCCAGCCTTAGCTGTCGGCAACGCTCGGAGGATTAGTCGATTGGCTTGCGGATTAGCCAAAGCCATCAACCACACCTCCTCGGCGATCGCGCTGCTCAACCAGGAGCAGGCGGAGCTTCGCCATGCCATACTTGACAATAGAGCAGCTATAGACTACCTCTTAATGCTACATCATTTGGGTTGCGAGTCTTTCCATGGTATGTGTTGTTTCAACCTTACTGATAATTCCCGCAGAGTGCAGAATCAGCTCACAAACCTCCACACCATAGTCCAGGGCATCAGAGAGGGCTCTGCATGGGGAGACTGGTGGAGCTCATTGTGGATTCCATGGGGGTGGCTTCAGACGGTACTTAAGGTGGTCGTGGGGGTGGTCCTGCTAGGCATAGCAGTCTGTTGCTTGGCGCAATGTATCCCCTCACTGGTATTGAAGTGCCGCCCCAAGAAGGAACCCCGAAGCGTCATTCCCGCTCAGCAGCTGATGCCTCTCCTACGCAGAGTCGCCAGTCAGGTCCTTAAATTAAATTAAAAGGGGAGATGTGGTTTCCCCATGCCCAGTGGCATGGAACAGCCCACGCAGAGGCCACTTCGGGGGAACGCTCCTTGAGCCGTGGGCTCTGCGGGCAGAGAAATTTAGGGGGGTGGATAAATGATAGGGTTTGATTCACCCAATTTCCTGACCTGACCAGCGGATCTGCTGAGAGAGCGAATAGCTAACCCAGTTACCCATTAGAATAATCACTCATCTCCAAGCTCAACTTTACCCCGGGTGTAAACAGAGGCCATGTTTACCCCTGCCTAATCCCCAAACAATGGTGTTTTCCCCAGTCTGTGTTTGGCCAAGTTAATTAACTTCCCTCTGAGAGATTCCCAATTAACCCGAGCAAACAGGTGATGTGATTTCTGTCAGATGACTGTTTTTGCCACCGTTGCGCTTTTACTCCTATATATGATGATGCCTTTTTCCCAATAAACCACTGATCTTATCCTCCTCCATACTGCCTCGTATCGTTTCTTGATCAGTCTCCTCCGGGACCTCCGGCCCTCTGCGGCCCCGATTCCTACAACCTTACATCCATGAACTAAGCATGTAAGATAAATAAAATGAGAATCAATAAAGAGAAGACAGAGGCAATGACAATTGGGAGGAAACAGGATAGTTTAAATATCAAAATAGAGGGAATAAGTATAAAACAGGTGGCTGAGTTCAAATACCTAGGGAAAAAAACTTTAACTGAAGATGGCAAAATGGACAAAAAGATTAACATACAGTGCAGTAAGGCAACATAAGGCAATACCGATCAGCACAAAGAAACACCTCATACAAAGCGTATATATTCCACCTTATGTTACCAGTGCCAAACATGGACACTTACAACAAAGCCTAAATGAAAGTTAGTCACCATGGAAATGAGATGTCTGAGGATGTCTGAAGTGACTAGAAGGAATAAAATTAGGGATGAGATAAAATTAGGGATGAGACAATAAGGGAACAGAACCAATCTTAAATTGCATAGACATCAAATAAAGTGGTTTGCCCATTTGGAGAGAATGTCTTGGAATCCCACGTCTTCAAGGCATATGTGGAAAGAGGAGAAGGCCTAAGATCGCAAGGCAGACCCAGAGGAAGGTGGAGAGATAACATCAAAGAAACACTGCAAGAACACCAAATACTGTAATATTATCCCTAAAAATGCCAGCGCAAGAACTTTGTATCTTCTTTGAGACCTGAATGGGTAAAAGAGGAAACAAGAAGAGGAGAACATTTTGCAGCAGCCAACATAAAAGAAAGCATTGTTGATTCATTTTTTTCCTGACAAGCAAAAATGTCACTTATTTTATTTTTAAAAATTATGCTTTTAGCAACAGAATAAATTTTTATTTATTTATTTATATTTGGACAATAATGGTGAAACATATAGAATATTTTCTAACATGTGTTTTAAATGTACTTCCACCGTATATTTATTAGGCTTATAGTACATGAAGCAGTTTCTGAATCTAGTATTAAATCCTACACATGTCCTAATAAAATTGATTTTAAGATCTGTGCAGCATATGGCAGGAAATAATCCTCCAGCTGTGTCTTCTGTACAGATATCCTTGTTAAATAACACCAGCTGTACCTGTCACTATTTGCCTCACTTGTTTAGGAATTGAGCTTTCTTAGTTTTAATCACACTGTCCATAATAATCCTGGAATGGGTAATTATATTGAACAAAAATATTGAACAATAAAATAGAAGGAAAAAAATAAAACAACAAAACTCACATATCTAATAAAAGCATCAACAATCATGTCTGGCCTCTTTTTACATTAAAATTCAGTGTGGAGGCCTCTCTGCAAAGCAGTAACAGCAGATTCAAGACTCTTTGTTACATAATAGATCCCCAGAGAAACAGCTCTAGAGTGAGAAGATTCAAAGTACAAACTTCCTGGCTAGGGTTTCTGGTAATTATTTTTATTATTATATTATTATTTACAGTACATGTATTATTTATTTATTTATATTCTTAGTTTATTGTCTGAACTATAGATTGCCACATAGGATCATCAAAAAAGAAAAACAAGAATCATGGGAATGCTTCAGAAAATTGTTAGCAGAAAACGGGTGAACAGCCCCATGACTGTTTTTCAAGGTAGTTAAAAGTACTGTATACGAAAAAGAGAGAATTATAACCCTATTGAAATAATTAAATACAAGAATAGAAGACCACTAATAGAAAGGTAGAGAGAACACTTTAAAGCACTCCTCAACCCCATAGGAGAGTGCCACAGCAAAACAACACAAGACTACAAAACAACAGCACTAGAATCGGACATATTAATTGAAGAAGTAGCAAGAGTCTTTAAACAATCACCTAAACACAAAG
The DNA here is from genome assembly GCA_035047305.1 of Bradypodion pumilum. Classification (NCBI taxonomy): domain Eukaryota; kingdom Metazoa; phylum Chordata; class Lepidosauria; order Squamata; family Chamaeleonidae; genus Bradypodion; species Bradypodion pumilum. The sequence goes on along the minus strand of JAWDJD010000004.1, from coordinate 176,437,721 downwards.
CACCAGGAATAGCTGGACTACCAATAGAAATAATCTAAGCAGCAGGGGAAAGCAGCATCTGATGGCTACACAGAATCTTCAATGCAGCATGGACTCAACTAATTGCACCCACTGATTGGCAACAAGCAATAATAATACCACTGTGGAAAAACAAGGGAGCAAAGGGTAATGCACACAATACCAAGGCATATCACAAGCCACGCAGGGGGAAAGTATGCCAAGATAATAGAAACAAGACTGAGACCCATTATAGAACTGCAACTAGCAGAAGAACAGATGGGCTTCAGGAACTACAACATGACCTTACATCCATGAATCAAGAAAGTAAGATAAATAATATGAGAATCAATAAAGAGAAGATTGGCATAATGGCAATTGGAATGAAACAGTATACTCTAGATATTGAAATAGAGGAAACAAGTATAAAACAAGTAGTAGAGTTCAAATATGGAGGAACAACATTTACTGACAATGGCAAAATGGATGAAGAGATTAACATATGGTGTAATAAGGCAAACCAAATATTGGAACAGTTAGCTCTGCTCTTACAACACAAGGCAATAGCAATCAACAAAAAGAAATACCTCTTACAAAGCATATTCATTTTCACCGTATGTTACCAGTGCCAAACATGGACACTTACAACAAAACATAAGCAAAAATTGGTCACCATGGAAATGAGATGTCTGAGGAAGGCTTCTGGAGTGACTAGAAGAGATAAAATCAGGAATGAGGTTAAAAGGAAAAGAGTGGGAACAGAACTCGTTTTGCATTACAGAGACAACAGATAAAGTGGTTTTTGCATTTACAAGGCATGTATGGAAAAAGGAGAAGGACAAAGAGCACGAGGCAGACCTAGAAGAGGATGGAGAGTAAAAGAAATATTGCAAGAACACCAAATAATGTCAGTGGAGGCCGCTAGAAGTGCCAGAGCAAGAACCTTGTATCTCCCTCAACCACTGATGGGGTAAAAGAGGAAGCAAAGAAGAGAAGAGAATACTATATCCTTGCGATAATATGTTAAGAATCTGACTGTGAAATCAAAGGTTGGCAGTTCAATTCCCCACTGGGCCTCCCAGGAGAAGCAGCAGTCTGCGTGTGGCCTTGGGCAATCTGCACAGTTCCAAGGTGACCCCCTGGAGAAGTTTCTAAGTGCAGAGGACCCTCAGTTAACATAATGCATTCTCTGGGACATTTCTTACAGCGAAAATTACTTTAACCGAATTTCCCATAGAAATGCATTGAATGCAATTTCCCATAGAAATGCATTGAAAACCAAAATACATTAACCAAAATGTGGTTTCCCATAGGAATGCATTGAAAACCAATTAATCCATTCCAAAAAAATTCTGTAAACCAAGCCACTATTTTCTATGGATTTCCTTATGCAATATTTATGTTAACCAAGCTGTTTGTTAACTGAGGTTCCACTGTATTAGAAAACCCTGAAAATCCTCAAGAGTGTTGCTGTAAGTCAGAATTGACTTGACAACACACAATTATTTTTAGTAGTAGTATTGTGTGAAGGAATGATGGGGAATGGAAAGCTGGAGAAATGGGTACAAAGAGCAGTGAACTACAGGTATCTCACGGATACCCTCTCCTGCAACACTGGGGAAATCACAGCCATTCCCATCAGAGCCTTGTGTAGTGTCATGAATAGCACTTGATCAGAAAGAGAGAGACACAAGTGCAATTTGCAGCTTAGTCGCAAAGCCTCTTTGATGGCCTTGAGTCACAAGCCAATCTTAGAGGGCTATTTTTGGCATCAAACAGGAAGAGAACCGTGTAAAGCAGCGGTGTACATTGCTGATGTATATATAAAGAGACAGAATGGCATTTTGCTGTGCACATGAGCTTCAGATGATATTCTTATGAGGTTGTTTGTTACTTTTGCCACCATTCTTTGTTGTACAAAGGAAAAAAATATCACAGGAGTGCCCATGACAAACATCTGATTTAGAAAAAAATATATTGGAGTGGAACTGGAGGAACCAAGGAGGGATCAGGGTGCTATTTCCTCATAATTACAGACAGAATATGATTCTATTATTAGGATATATCCTAACAATCTGGCAGGTAGATTACACCCACAAAATTGCAGACTATTTTGTTGCTAACAGTGAAAGGCAGTGTATACAAAAGGCAGGGACTTATTCAATGCAAGCATACAACAACCCCCTTGGAGGCACATGTTAATGTGGTGAGATAGTCATACTTGAGACACCAGACTAAGAGGTATCTCACCTCTTTGGAAGTGGCAGTTGCATCAAGAGAGGAGAATGGATAATTCCAGTGGTGATGGGATGAAGAAACTCCTGAAGGACAGCTAATGAGAAACAACTCCTAAATGAAACTGGCACTAGCAGACAATGACATGCCCTTGAGCTAACTTTTGTTAGTAATGTGTGGAAGTAGGCAGTGGTAAACTACTGCTGAATGTTTCTTACCTTGAAACCCCCATGATTAGACAAGCCATAATGGAACAAGAGATACTGCTGAAAGATGAGACTCCAAGTTAGAAGGTAAGAACAGAGGGGAAAAACAAAGGACAGTTGTGAAAAGTGCTGTTGCTAATGATGCAACTAGATAAAAGATGAAAGTAAGTCTAGTGGTCGACACGATCAGTGGTGAAAGGAAAATCTGATGCTACACATTCAGACAAATGGAAATAGAAACAAGAAAAGTATGAATCAAAGTAAGCTGAAACTATAAAGTAAGAAATGAAATGTTTAAATATTGCATTAATTAATGTAATTGAACTAAAGTGGACTGGAAGGGGATATTTTGAGGCAGCAAATACAAAGTGTTACTGTTCTCTGAACAAGACAAACTCAGAAGAAATGGAGTGGCTCTGACACTGAGTTAAGATGTAGCAAAAGCAGCAGAAGATACAATGCAAAGTCTGACCAAACAATATCAATAAGACTTGTGGGAAAACCTTGTCAACAGAATAATCATTTGAGTCTTTGGTTCAATTACAGATGTGGAAGGAGAAGAAGAAATCAAAAGCTTTTATACAAGCGTCCAGGAGTAAACTAAACACAGACCAAAACAAGACATGCTAAATAACATGAAAGTGGGAAAGAAAGCAGGAACAAATTTTGGAGATTTTGTACTAGGAGTCAGAAACAAAGCAAAAGAATAACTCATAGAATTCTGTGCATTCAACAATCCCTTCCCTCTGGGAACTTGACAGTCAAATATTTTGATAGATTTCTGATTTATATAAGAGTTATCTGAATCTGATTTACACGTCAGAGTTGCCAGTCTGGTCAGATTATACTGCTATGGTAATAGAGTAGACCAGGGGTTACCAACCTAATGCCCGTGGGCCGGATGCAGCCTATGGTGCCATTTCATGTGGACTCCCACCCCTCCAAAAGCATTCAAGAAACAAAGTAACCACCCCAATGAAGCTTTTGGGACAAAGTGGCCACCCCTATCATGCAGGCATGGCAAAATGATTGTCCAGCCCTTGAAGCTGAGAGCATGACCTGGCCCCTGGCTTGAAAATGTTGGGAACCCCTGGAGTATACCAATCAGGATTCAGGCAGACATGGTACAGAGACAGCATTGGTCGCACTGATGAATGATCTCTGGCGCGAGTGGGATGGTGGTCATCCGACCATCCTTGCTCTCCTTGACCTCTCAGCAGCCTTCGATACCGTTAACCATGGTCTCCTTCTGGAATGGCTCAAAGGATTGGGGATCCAGGGCACTGGTCCTGGTTTTCCTCTTTTCTGGAGGGCCGTACCCAGTCGGTGTGGTTGGAAAGTGAGAGATCCAGCCCTAGGCCCCTTAAATATGGGGTGCCGCAGGGCTCGGTGCTCTCTCCCCTCCTTTTTAACATCTACATGAAGCCGCTGGGTGAGATCATCTGTTCCCACTGGGTGCGGTACCATCAGTATGCAGATGACACTCAGTTGTACATCTCAGCCCGTGGGGACTCCAGTGATGCAGTCAAAGTCCGGTCTGGATGCCTGGAGGCCGTTGGGGTCTGGATGGGGGACAATGGGCTTCAGCTGAACCCTGGCAAGACTGAGTGGCTTTGGGTTGGGGGTCTGGGGTTATCCTATGAGTCTTGCCCCAGACAGACCCAGTGTGTGCAACTTGGGGGTCCTCTTGGACTCGCAACTGCTGCTAGAAGACCAGGTGGCAGCCGTGGCCAGGAGGGCTTTTACTCAACTTAGAGTAATTCACCAGTTGTGCCCGCTCCTGGACCGGGACTCCTTACTCATGGTCACTCATGCTCTGGCCACCTCCAGACTAGATTACTGTAATGCGCTCTACATGGGGCTGCCCTTGATGACCATTCAGAGGCTACAGCTGGTTCAGAATGCAGCTGCACGGGTGGTGATGGGATGTGGACGTTATGCCCGTGCCTCCCCACTACTCCGGGAGCTGCACTGGCTACCAGTTTGCAATTCAAGGTGCTGGTTTTGACCTTTAAAGCCCTATATGGCAGTGGGCCATGATACCTGAGAGACAGTATCGTCCTGAGAGTGTCTGCCCGTCCAACCAGAGTGGACCGTAGGGGCTCCCTAGTTATTCCATCAGCTAGAGAAGCCTGCCTCTCTGGCACACAAAGAAGGGCCTTCTCCGTGTCCGCACCAGCCCTCTGGAACCTCCTTCCAACAGAATTGAGGTTACAGACAGAACTGCTGCCCTTCAGGAAAAGTCTGAAAACCTGGGTGGCAGGGCAGGTGTGGGGAATACGGCTCCAACCCGTTGGCTCATCCCCAGTTAGTACTTAGTTAATATCCCTCCCTTTGTGTTGTTATATTCCCCTGCCCCCACAATTCCCTTTTATTTCTTTTTATTCTTTTAATTGGGGTGGGGGGGTAGTAGGGTGGGGAAGTGAGTGGGCGATTTGGGATTTTAAAATCTGTTTTTTTATATATTTCTAACTGTTGTACGCCACCCTGAGTCGGGTTCTCCTGATTGGCCATATATAAATTTAAATAAATAAATAAATAATAAAATAACAAATAAACTGTCAGCTTTGCATACCAAAAGGGTTTAGGACCAGAAAGTGATTTACGGAACTGAATTAACTGTACAGTTCTCATGCTGTGATGCGAAAGGCAAATGGAAGGCCACAGCTGGGGAGGGCCGGTGCCTGTTTAAAATCTGCTTGCCTTGGACCCTCACCCACTTGGCCTGAGGAAGGAGGAACAGCTGGGGAGGACTGGTGGCTGATTCAGGAGATGATGGTCCCTTTGCCACAGTTGTCAATGTATGTGTTGGTCTTTTACGTTTTATGGCACTGTTACATTTTATTGCATTGTTACATTTTATGGCATTGTTATTTTTATTGCATTGTTACATTTTATTGTATTGTTATATTTTATTGTACTTTAATGTTTGATATGTTGTGATATTTGTGAGCCGCCCTGAGTCGGTGTATGCAGAGTGGTTGGCATACAAATCGAATAAATCAAATCAATCTGTAAGATAGGATATGGAGAAACATTATTTTCTCTTCTAAAATAATTCCAGGAGCCAATTATAGCTAGGACAGAATACCAAGAAACAGAATGATTTTCCATAGGCAAAGGTATCAGACAAAGGTGTTTTTATCTCTCTAGCTGCTCTGTGCGTAGAACACATCATACGGAAAGTTGGACTAGACTCAGATGAAGTAAGAGCGAAACTGGTAAAAGACACTTGGATAATTTAAGATATGCAAATGATGATATATTAGCAACAGTTACTAGAAATGACTTCTGGTGAAAAGAGAAAGTGGGACAGCAGGGCTGCAGCTAACCATTAAGAAGGCAAATATTTATTTTTATTTATTTATTTTTTATTTAGTGTTCTTATATACCGCTTTTCTTATCTACTGACAACTCAAAGCGGTTTACAACACAATTAAATAAATACAAAGCAAATCATAAGTAGGCGGGGGGGGGGATAAAAAACATACAAAAATACAATTCAAAATACAGTATCACCAAATAGAATACACATATTAATACAGTTGCAAAATACAAGTTACAATTCAAATCAGAAATGACAAAGTTAAATACAAAGTACAAAATACAGGCCCCGGGCAGCGACCCCTTCCAGCGGTGCTCCAACTTCCCCGCGGCCAATGCCAGACCGGGGAGGGACCTCAGGAGACAACTGCTTCCGTTCCCACGCCGGCATTGGAGGCAGCGGGGAAACACGGCAAAGGTCCTGTTCGCGGCGGGCATCCTCCGGTGCTGTGGGCATCCCTCTTTATCCTCTAGCCAGGCAGGGCCAGGGGAGAGGGACCGGCGTCCACAGGTGCGGCTTGTTCCATCCCCGCGCCGGTGTTGGAGGCAGCGGGGAAACGAGGCAAAGGTCCTTTCGCAGCGGGCGTCCTCTGGTGCTGTGGGCGTCCCTCTTTATCCTCTAGACAGGCAGGGCCAGGGGAGAGGGACCGGCGTCCACAGGTGCAGCTTGTTCTGTCCCCGCACCGGTGTTGGAGGCAGCGGGGAAACGTGGCAAAGGTCCTGTTCACGGCGGGCATCCTCCGGTGCTGTGGGCGTCCCTCTTTATCCTCTAGCCAGGCAGGGCCAGGGAAAAAGGGACCGGCATCCACAGGTGCGGCTTGTTCCATCCCCGCGCAGGTGTTGGAGGCAGCGGGGAAACGTGGCAAAGGTCCTGTTCGCGGCGGGCGTCCTCCAGTGCTGTGGGCGTCCCTCTTTATCCTCTAGCCAAGCAGGGCCAGGGGAGAGGGACCGGCATCCACAGGTGCAGCTCGTTTCATCCCCGCGCCGGTGTTGGAGGCAGCGGGGAAACGCGGCAAAGGTCCTGTTCGCGGCGGAAAGATAGCAATAAAAAAACTGGAAAAGATCCTCAGGTATAAGCACCTGTAATTGGAGACCTCAAGATCATACACATTATCGAAAATTGGAGGAAAAAATGGAAGAACAGAATTACAAAAACAATGTCTATTAGAGAAAGAGAACACACCTGTAAGATATTATGGAGATGGTACATTACACCAAAGAAAATTCATGAAATGAATAACAAAAAAACAGATAAGTGCTGGAGATGTGATGAAGGGGTAGGCTCATATATACATATGTGGTGGTCATGCAAAATAACGAATAGGTTTTGGAAAAGGATTGAGAAAGAATTAAGTAACATATTAGGCATAATGTTAGTTTTGGAACCAAAACATACTATATTGGGTGAATTAGAAGAACTACAAATGGGAAAGAAAAGGGAAGAGTTAGTTTTGGCATTACTGATAGTTTCGAAGCAACTAATTACAAGAGAATGGAAGAGTAAAGAGGAATTGAGTATAAAAAGGTGGTACGCAGAAATATGGAAGTTAGCCCTGAATGAAAAGTTAAGGAGTCAAATACAGCAGAAACAAGGTGTCAGGGTAAAGATCCCTTTTTGGGAAATATGGGAACCTTTTATTCAGTATACCCTGATTAATGGAAAAGGATGTAAACCTGGCCCAGAAAGATCCAATTTTGGAAGAAGTAAGCTAAATGGTATCATTTGGAATTCTTAGTAATCCCCTTAGCACATGTGGGTGTAATGTCTCCAGGATGTAAGAGTTAAAGATTATAAAATCATAAGATAGAGTAGTACAGAAGACAAGCTGGAGAACTTTCTTTTTTATATTTGTTACTTTGTTATATAAGTCTATTTATTTATTTTGTTAAGTTGTTTAATGTTTGTCTGTATAATAAAATATTTTTTTTTATATAAAAAAAGATCATGCACATTATTTTCCCCCCATTACTGTATACCAGTATAGGCAAACCTATGGCACATATGCCAGAGGTGGCATGCAGAGCCCTCTCTGTGGGCACACGTGCCATCGTGGGCAAGTCCCACCCTGCCCACACCAATGCCGCTTCCCCACCCACCCCTCTCCCTCTGCCAAAGGAGAGGCTGAAATCCCACCCAGGAGGCAGGAGTGGGAACAAAGTGATGCAATCAGACACTCCCACTTTGATGTAGGCAGATTGATTGCACACAAGCCGGCAGATGGGCTAAACACAACTTTATTGCAACATGGTCAAACTGTACATGAGGCAATGGCGGAGCCTTGCCCCTTTATATATAGTACCTGATACATTTGAATCTCGCCCGAAGGCGCCCATTGGTTACAATATCAGTGACGTCTTTCTGACATACTGCATACCTGACATAGTTCACCTGTGACGAGAAGGTTTCTTGCGCTAGTTAATCATTGGATGAATTGGAACCACGTGAGTTTCCTCAGCTGCGCTAATGGTGAACAGCTGAACTGCATGCATACACAACATCCCTTCCCCCTAAGGATGGGACGAAGTCCCTCAACCATTGTGGGGGCCAGCAGGCGCACTGCGGTTGGCCGGTCGATTTGGCGGTGCTGCTGGAATCAGCTGCTGCGCCTGAACCGTCCCTCCGTGAAAACTGCAGCATCCCATCAAACCCCGGCAAGGGCAGGGATGTGGTATCTCTGTGTAGGGGAGGATGGGGGGGGACCTCTGGGACAACTCAAAACCCTGCTGCTCACTGGGACTAGTGGGGGAACACTAACGAAAACTCCCCTCATCCTATAACAAAAAATAAAACTGGTGTTGTTCATCTCCGGGTTGGGTGATGTTCTCCTGAAGGTCTATGCAGTCTGTCAAACTGAGTCCTGTATTCCCCCCCTTGGGTTACGCGGGTGGGGGGCAACCCTAATGCTGACTCGTCAAAGTACCCACTTTCCCCTGTGGCTTCCGTAACTCTTCTCTTAAGCTGTTCGGTGTGTCTCTGCCACAGCAACTCCGAACCTGTCTTTACTTGGTATGATACGGGCCCGGTTTGTTCCACCACTTCCCCGGGTACCCACGCTGGCCCTGAGTTAGCATAAATTCTGCAGTACACTGGATCGCCTGCCCCGAACACTTTTCTCTGATCTACCACCACATTCGTGCCTCTATCCTCCACCCTGGAAGAATCTAAGCGGTCGAACAATGTTGTGAGTCTTCTTTGCATTAGGATCTCCCTGGGGGATTTCCCTGACGCAAGCGGAGTAACCCTATAGCTCAGGAGGAATTTGCAGAGCTGTAGCTCTAAATCTCCCGGACCCATTCTCCTTAGTGCCTCCTTTGTAGTGCGGACCAGGTGCTCTTCTTGACCGTTTGTGGCAGGGTGAAGCAGGTAATGTGCCTGATCGCATTCCGTTCGAGGAATGCCTGAAATTCGGCGGACATGAAAGAGGTTGCGTTATCTGAAATTAACACATTGGGCAGGCTAAAACACGTGAACACCTTCCTCAGGTGATTGACTGTGGCTGCGGAGGACGTGTTTCGCATTGGAATGACCTCCAGCCATTTCGAGAACACATCCACCACTAACAAGAACACTGAACCCCGGAATGGTTCCACAAGGTCCACATGGACCCTTGACCATGGTCCGTGGACTGTGTCCCACTCCCTGGGGGGTAACCTGTGTTCCTCGGGCTGTGATTGTTGGCAACTCTCACACGCACCCACCAACTGCGATGATTGTGAGGGCTTCTCTATCCGTCTGTGCATAGTTGCGCTCTGCTTTCGAGAGGGATCTCAAGTAGAACGCAATTGGTGCCTCCCTCCCGTTCTCGAGCACGTGGCAGAGGACAGCACACACAAGTACTATAGGCTTTCTGGGGTCAAAATGAGTTAATATCACCTCGGAAGAGAGGAGCCACTTTAACTCATTGAACACCCACTCCTGACCCTCCCCCCACTGCCAGACTTCATCCTTCTTCAGTAAGCGGTGCAGCGGTTCCACCACGGATGCCTTCCATGGGAGGAAGAAGTGGTAGAATTTCAGCAGCCCTAAGAATGACTGTAGCTCAGGTTTGGCGGCTGCCCTGGGAGAGTCCTGTACTGCTGCTACTTTGGATTTGAAGGTTTTACCCCGTCAGGGGTGATTCAAAACCCCAGAAACTCAACCTTGTTTGCGTAGAACACACATTTGTCCCTTCTCAGGCATAACCAGCCCTCTCGAACACAGATAGTACCCGGTCTAGCCTCTGGGCTAGCTCCGACTCATCCCCAGCTGTTATCAATACATCGTCAAAATATGGCAAGACCATACCTGTCAACCGTGGCTCTGGCGAATCCGGGACCTGCGCGGACCGGGTTTGCACAGGTCGCATTGTACGCATGCGCGTGGAGGGCTACACCACTTGCGTAGACTTCTACGCATGCGTAGAAGGGAGCTACGGAAGTGTAGAGCCCTTCCACGCATGAGTGCAACGTGACCTGCACAGATGGGCTGCGCAGTGCCTCCTTTCCCCCACTGCCGAAATCCGGGGTTTTGGCAGCGCGGAGCAGGAAAGGGCAAAAATCAACGCCGAAAACCGGGAAATCCCTGCCAATCCGGGAAGGTTGACAGGTATGCAAGACCCCAGGGAGACCGTTAAGCAGGCATTCCACAAGCACCTGAAATATCCTGGGGGCTGAGTTCACGCCGAACTGGAGGCGTGTCACCTTAAATGCACCTTTGTATGTAACTATCGTCTGGGCATCTGCGGCCACAGGTGTAACGGTTAATTGTTGGTAAGCCTGTGCTACCGTGTTTTCCCAAATATAAGACACTGTCTTATATTTTTTAAAATTCCAAAATCAGCACAATGTCTTATTTTCGGGGATGTTTTATTTTTCCCAGCTGGAGGTGTGGTCTCCAGGTCCAGGCCGGAGGCCACGCAGCCACGGAGGTAGCTGGCCTTCCTTCCCACCGTGGCCCAGCTCCTTCTCACCCCTGGCTGGGTGTGTGGTCTCCGGGTCCGAGCGGCCCACGCTCTGGACGGAGGCTATGCAGCCGCGGCGGTAGCTTGCCTTCCTTCCCGCCACGGCCCAGCTCCTCCTCACCCCTGGCTGGACCGGCTTGAGCCGTACGGGGCAAATGGAAGGGTCAATATCAAAGTCCGCTGGAGGCCCCCTGTACTCCCCATGTCCTTTTTCGAAGACTGCGGGATGTGCATTGCACACATCCTGAATGGGGTCACCTTGGACAGCGTTGATGCCAGTCAATGCAATTCCTAGTGGTTCGAGCCACTGGGTCTCTAGAAGACAACTGGACCCCCCTTAAGAACCACCAAAGGCAACTTCCTTGTGAAGTTTTTGAAACAGACGGTGAAATCTCCCACCCCCAGGATAAGAATGCAGTTACCTTGAACGTCCCGCAAGTTAGTCCTTAGGGCTCTCAGTTTCAGGCGGTCCCTAGGGGGTATTCGCAGAAACTCCGTGTGCAGCTCTTGACTCTCACGCATGGCATGACAAATAGCTGTGGGCTTGCACCACAGACACCAAGCTTCCCGGAGATATCAATATCAGTGATGTCTTTCTGACGTACTGCATACCTGACATAGTTCACCTGTGGCGGGAAGGTTTCCCGCACTAGTTAATTATTGGATGAATTAGAACCACGTGAGTTTCCTCAGCTGCGCTAATGGCGAACATCTGAACTGCATGCATACACAACACCCACACACCCCTTCTAGGAGGCAGCGGCGGCATGCTGGCAGACAGGATTTCAGCCTCCCCTTTGGTGGGGAGGGGAAGAGGGTGGGGAAGCGGCACTGCCATCCACCTTCTCCCTCCATCAATAAGGATGCGAGAGGAGAGGGGTGACGTTGCCTGTACACCTCGAGTGGCACATGCACAGTGCCTGCTGCATGCCTCCTCCTCCTCCTCGGGCACTTGGTCTCTAAAAAGTTTGCCATCACTGCTATATACTGTGTGAAATCTGGATTAGGAAAAATAATGCTATTGAAATATGGTGCTGAAGGAAAGCATATACTGTAGATACCCTAGAGTAGGGATTCCCAACCTGAGGCCTATAGGCCGGATCTTGCCCATTGCACCATTTCATGTGCCCCCACCCCTCCAAGGACATTTGAGAAACAAAATGGCTGCTCCTTTGAAGCTGTTGGGACAAAATGGCCACCCCCATTGTGCAGGCAGTGCAAAATGGCCATCTGGCCCTCGAAGCTGACAAAGAGCGTGACCCAGCCCCCAGCTTGGAAAGGTTGGAAACTTCTGCCGTAGACCATTAGAATGTCAAAAAAAGAGGGTACTAGATCAAATCAAACCTGAATTTTGTTGGAAGCAAATAATGAAAATTCATCATACTTCAGGTACAAGAAGACTCACAGGAAAATGCTATAATGCTACAACAAGTTTTTGAAATTAGTTTGAAATGAAATAAATTAAAAGAATATATATTATTTTATGAACAAAGCTGTTATATTTGGGCAAAGTATGTGGGAAAGAATACAAACAGATCAGTTACCTTCTCTTATGTATTCACTGAAGCAAGTACACAAGAGGAAGCTGTGATTGATCATTACACTGTAATGGTGCCCTGCTTTTCTTGAAGGCGGTCAGCCTCTTTACAAGATATGAAAGACCACTGCTTATTAATAGCCTATTCCTACTGATGGCTCAGGATAGGGAAGGTTGGCTTCACAAAGAACACATAAGAGAGTGAAGCCAAACTTAATACAATGCAATGTACTGTACAACAAACTGACATGCACTCTTACAAGCTAGCTCATCTATGGAGATAAGGCATGGCTTCTATTACGAGTGTGGAAATAGCATCTGCTCTGATTTGGTGCAAGTTATTTGTCTTACTGCGGCCGGCGCGGGCACATCGCCAAGGTCTGCCGGAAGCGGCGCGAGGCCACAAGGAGTTCCCCAGACCGCTCGGCGAGGTAGGACCGCACCACGAGGCCAAAGGATGGCACGAGGCCAAAGGACGGCACCCGGACCACGAGGACGCGGGACGGCGTAGGGCGCATCTCCGACGACAGCGAGGACGACGCTCCGGTTTGTAGCGTTTCCACGGAGCACCCCCGATACTTCGTTGAGGTAGTAATACAAGGGGCCCCTGTTAGAATGGAGGTGGACTCGGGTTCGTCATACTCTATTATTTCCCAGGGGGAGTTCATGAAAATCGCCCCCCGAGTGCGGCCCAAGCTCAAAGCGTTGAGGGCCACACTGAAGGACGTGCAAGGGAACCGCATCCCAGTGTTGGGGGTTGGGAAGTTCCAGGTCCAGTTTAAAAAGCACACCGCAACGCTTCCCCTAGTCGTCCTCAAGGGAGGAAAATGCAGCCTCCTCGGGACTCAATGGTTCCAGCCCCTGGGGTTGTTCATTGGGGGGGTGCACGCCGTGGGAGCACACGCCACCGGGACTGATCCAATACAGAGCGTGTGCGACGCGCACCCCGAGGTTTTCAAAAAGGGGCTCGGAAAATTCAAGGGCCCCCCAGTGACTTTCGACCTGGACCCTGGAGTACGTCCAATCGTTCCTGGGACTGCTCAATTTTTACCACTCCTTCCTTCCGCGGAAGGCAGCAGTGGCGGAACCGCTACACAAATTGTTAAAAAAGGATGAGGCATGGAAGTGGGGCGACGTCCAGGAGAAGGCTTTCAATGACCTGAAGCGACTCCTGGCATCAGATGCTGTACTGACCCACTTCAATCCCAAACGCCCAGTGGTCCTAATATGTGATGCATCCCCGGTGGGGGTGGGGGCGGTGTTATGCCACGTACTGGAGAATGGGAGGGAGGCCCCGATAGCGTTCTACTCTAGGTCCTTGTCCCAAGCGGAGAGAAACTATGCCCAGACAGACAGGGAAGCACTAGCGATAATTGCGGGGACCAAGAAATTTCATGATTTTGTGTACGGCCGCCCCTTCACCATAGTGACTGACCACAAGCCCCTGCTAGGCATTTTCACCGCAGATAAGCCCACACCCCAAATCCTGTCCCCGAGAATGCTCAGGTGGGCCATTTTTCTCAACGCGTATCAGCACGCGTTGGTATACCGGCCCGGGAAGGAGATCAGCCATGCGGATGCCCTGTCGAGGTCCCCCATTCCCCGGAATGGCTGCCACGTGGGCGAGGTAGAGAGGGACCACCAGGTCTTAATGATAGAGGTCCTAGACTCCCCTCCAGTAGTACCGGCCGACATCGCTAAAGCGACCGGCAAGGACAAAACGCTGGCCACAGTTTGCTCCTGGGTACAGAAAGGGTGGCCCGTGTCTTCCCCAGCAGCGGAATTCGACACATTTTTCAAAAAGAAACTAGAGTTGTCCCTAGAGAGGGGTTGCCTTTTGTGGGGACAGCGGGTAGTGATCCCCACGTCTCTCCGGCCGAGGGTGCTTAAACTGCTGCACGTCAGCCACCTGGGGATCGTCCGCTCTAAGGCACTGGCCCGCAGTTACTTTTGGTGGCCCCAGCTAGACGCCGACATCGAACACATGGTCGGCACTTGCGAAGCGTGCCAAAGCTCCAGGCCAGAAGAGGCCCGCTCGCCACATAGGGAGTGGGACGCAGCAAGGGGGCCCTGGTCCCGGGTACACGTAGATTTTGCTGGCCCGTTCAGGGGAACGCTCTTCCTCCTTGTAGTGGACGCGTTCTCCAAGTGGTTAGAGGTCATCCCAGTCTCGAGCACCTCCTCGGCCACAACAATTAAACAGTTACGGAGGGTCTTTTCCACGTTCGGTTTACCCGACACCCTCGTCAGCGATAACGCTAGCTGTTTCACATCCGCCGAGTTCGGGGCATTCATGGAGCGCAACGCCATTCGGCACGTCACCTCCGCCCCCTTTCACCCGGCCACCAACGGCCAAGTAGAGCGCCTCGTGCGCACCACGAAAGACGCGCTGCTGCGCATGGGCCACGGAGACCTCGACCTGAAATTGTGCCAATTCCTGCTAAGGTACAGGGTCACCCCATTGGCGTCAGGGTACTCCCCCGCAGAGCTGTTGATGCGCAGGAAGCTGGCCACGGGAATCTCCAAGCTAGACCCCACGAGAGTAGAGGACAAAGGGTGGAACATAGGGGTGGAACCCACAAAGAGTTTCAGCGTAGGCGCCCCGGTGCACTGCAGGAACTACGCCAACGCGGGGCCAGCCTGGGTACCGGGCACCATAGTAGAACAAACCGGCCCCGTCTCATACCGCGTGGAGACCAGTACAGGTTTCCTGTGGAGGCGACACGTGGACCAGCTCAGGCGCAGGGTCCCCGGAGAGCAGGACGGAGACAAAAATAGCATCGAATCAGCGTTAGGGTACTCCCCCACCCGTTTAGCCCAAGGGGGAGGAAAGGGGGAGCATGGGTCCCCACCAAGGGGGGAGGAAAGGGAATCGATCCACAGAGATCTTTTGCGGGAGTCCGCGGCAGAATGGAGGAGCCCCGACCACACACATACCCCTCGGAAGTTCCCCCGAAACACAGATGCCCATAGAAGTTTAGACGTTGATTTACAGTACCAGGGGGAGTTAGCGGAGTGGTCCCCCACCCGTCCTAGCGAAAAGAGGGGTTTCAGTTCAGCCCCTGGTACTTCCAGTCCCAGTAGCCCCTGTGAGTTAGAATGCAATATAGCGCCAATTCCCCGGAGACCGACACCCCCAAGACGGGAGGCAACGGCGAGTCCGCCCACCACAGTCTCAAGATCCCCCGAGCGGGGATCAGAAGGTAGCAGAACCACAAGGGCGACCTCATCAGTTCCACGGTTCACAATGGGAGGGTCCCAGGGGTCCGAGAGCAACAGGCAGGGATTCACCTCCCAACTGTTCATTCCATTCCCATCCCCGGGCGCAGGGCAGGCACGGACGCCCCACAGAGCCACTAACGAATCCCCATTTCCCGTTGCAGGACAAGCACCCGCGGAGTCAGGGATCACAGGCTCTCCAGTACTAGGGCAGACGCAGGCACGCCCCAAGCGCACGTGCGGCAAGCCACAATGGTTGCGGGACTTCGTCCCATCCTAGGGGGGAGGGATGTTATGTATGTATGTATGTGTGCATGTTCATTATACTGTAAAGGCAAGAATGTAACCACTCCAAATACCAACGATCTCAGCTGTAAAGGAACGCGAGCAGACAGCCCATAGAGGGCAGCTGCGAGCGTTCAGTCTCACATGGTCCACATTGCTCAATTACAAACAGCCGCGGGAAAACCTTCCCCGCATTCAGCAGCAGAAGAAAGAGGCGTGCCTGGGCGAGGCCACGCCGGTAGCAGCCAATGAGCTACCGTGCTACAAGATTCAATGTAGAGGGCTACTGTATATATTGAGATGTATCACCGCCATTACCTCATGCTTCACCGGAACACTATGCAATAAACCTGCGTTAAACCAACCCTTCGGTTGTCCTGTTGTCTTTGGTCCCATACACTAAAAACTCTTAGTGGTATGCTAATGTACTAGTACACTACTGTGTGCCATGGAGAGATTAGATCACTGGTTACCAACCTTTTTTTGGCCTTAGCATCTCTAAAATTCTGATTCCCCCACCCCACCCCATGACATATAATTCTTATTATTCAAAATGTATAGGAAGCGTAAAAAGCCAGTCACTGTTTATAACCCATTCTCAAATTGTCCCACTTAAAAATCAAATTGCCCCCCTGTTGGGAACCACGGGATTAGATCCTGCAATGGGGATCTCTGAACAAGTATGGATTGTAACACCACCAGAAATGCAACTTAGTATGTCCTAGCTATCCCTAATTATTATAGGAAGATGATCCCTGTTTTTCAAAATGTTAGTTGCCTTTTTTATTTGTGCAGTGAAAATCTCTGATTTAAAATGATAAAAGTTGAAGTTATGTTGGGTTGTGATTACTGAATTAGGGAAACACTTCCTCTCTCTTCGCCCTCTCTGTTCCTTCACACATGCACCCCTTTCCCCCTTTTCCTTCAAAAAGCAAAGAAGAGGGGGAAAGTGCATGAAGGGACTTTGCAGGAAGTGCTGACAGCCAGCAGCCCAATGCTCAGTGAATGGTTCCACTAGGGATGGGTGTGCAGAATGAGAATAAAGCAGGTTCCAGTTATGTAATCTTCTATTAAAATGAAAAGCATACTAGGAACACCACATTTCTGTAGCTTATGCCATCTTCCGCAGAAAATCATAAATAAAAGAGCCAACTGCACTGCTGACAGATGCCAGCGTGCATAAAGGACAATTCTTATAGAAAGGCAAGGCAAGGCATGAGCTAACAGATGGACTAAATATGTGAGAAGCAGGAAGATTTAGCTAGCTAAATAATTCAAGGAATGTTGCGTATTGAGCTGGTGCTTTGTGACAAGAGCCAACAGATGGAAAGGCTGGACATGCATTTCTGAATGACAACATTTTGGATGGAGGACATACCTCTACCACTCTGTCTGCAAGATCAAGACAATGGCTTGTTCAAAGACTGCAACTTCACATGACATTTTCTCTTTTTCATAATATGTCCCCTATTTCTACTATGCGGAGACAACAGGGTGGGGGAACTGGGCAAGGAGCAAGGATGAACCATCCTTTCAGACACAGAAGGCATCTTCATAAGTTATTCTAGGTAGCTGAGCTGTTAAATCACTAGAGAGAAAATCAATACAAGTACCAAAATGCACATATTCTGAGTTTGCCAGATGGTAATAATAAATTCACATTTTATGAGAGCAACCATTTCCAACACTTAATATGAAGCAGAGGTATCAACTCCTGAATCTTTATGAATAGGAAGAAGAGCCTAACATTGAAACATGGGATGCAACACTAAATAGAGTGTTTGAACAAACAGAATGACATTTGAAGTTTTGGCATCAGTGATCCCTAGGTAAAGGTAAAGGTTTCCCTTGCTTGAAAGCCAGTCGTATCTGACTCTAGGATTCAGTGCTCATCTCTGTTTCAAAGCCGAAGAGCCAGCATTGTCTGCTTCTGCAGACGCTTCCATGGTCATGTGGCAGGCATGACTAGACACCGGAGCGCACGGAACACTGTTACCTTCCCACCAAAGTGGTCCCTATTTATCTACTTGCAATTTCTTGCTTTCAAACTGCTAGGTTGGCTGAAGCTGGGACAAAGACGGGAGCTCATTGCATCCTGCAGTACTCGAGAATCGAACTGCTGACCCTCCGCCTCCCAGTCAGTGTCTTAGCCACTTGAGCCACTGCAGTCCCTAAAAAAGTTACAAAGAAAATGGTTTTTTTGAGTTCAGCAGAAAGCTCTGTCAGATAATGATGGTATAAAATCTGGAGTGAAGTCAGAATTTGAGACAAATATGTTGAAGGTCTCTCTGTAGTCTCTCTTCCCCTTTGGAGACAAGAATCATCTGGGTTGTCTTTCCACACAGATCTACCAGTTATTTTTGGGCAACAGAAGACTTCTATTTGGGCTTCCAATAGAAAACACAAAGCAAATTCTCAGTCTGAAAAATCAGTAAAATAGAAGAATTAATCTTGGTGTCTCACATTATGAAACAATTCATAAGAACATAGAACATAAGAACAGCCTTGCGGGAACAGGCCACAGCCCATCCAGTCTAGCATTCTGTCTCACACAGTGGCTCACCATTTCCTTCAGGGTATTCCCAAGGAGATGCCTTCACCTGTTTAGGATTCCCTGGAAATGGCATTGAGAGATATCCTGCCTATCTCTCCAACCCCGAGGTTGTCCTTAAGTATCCATAATTATAGCCATTGATACCCTTGTCCTCCATGAACTTGTCTAATCCTTTCTTAAAGCTGTCAAGACTGACAGCTGTCACCACTTCTTCTGGCAGGGAGTTCCATAGACCAGTAATCCTCTGGGTGAAAAAGTACTTTCTCTTATTTGTTTGAGAACTAGTACCCAAAAGTTTCATTGAGTTTCCCCTAGTTTAAATTCAATTAAACTGTTAGCCATTCATAGGGGAGATGGAATCTTCCCTGAAGTTTGTTGGAGAGTAAAGCACACAAGGAGCAAGACCAAAAAATGGCAAGAACTCTTTAAAGGAAAATACCCTTTTAACAATGAGGAAAGGGATTTGATAGACTCCTTCTGCATGTTGTCATTAGCTGTACAAAATGAAATTATTGTTAGATTAGAGTTTTTAAAGGCTAATTAAATGTAGAACCTCGAGTATGAAATTACAGTAATTCGTTCCTCGAGGTTGTTTGTAACTCAAAAAAATTGTATCTCAAAATACAATTAAAAAAACACATTGCATTACCAGAGGTGGCCACTAGTGTCCACTGTATACTTTTTCGTATCTTGAAAAGAAATCTCATTAAAAATTCATATCTTGAAACTAACCCCCCCCCCAATATTTCTGTTCGCATTGTGAGTTTTTCGTAAGTCGAGCCGTTCATATCTCAAGGTTCCACTGTATCACCAAATTGCAAAAGTGGTTCTTCAGTTGGTAGCAACAGATTTATAGAAAATAGGTTGCTGATAGGGGAGGAGGCATACCTACACATCTCCTGGAGTGATGGTAGGTAAGCAGAACAACCCAGTTTTTACTGAGCTATCTCTTGTGTCAAGAAATCGTGGGCCAAAATGAGATACTTAGAGGATATAGAATCTGCATCTGTGGAAAACCTGACCCCACTGAAAAATCTATTATTTGCCTGACACTGACCCTCAAAAAATATGCTGAGAAGAGTAAGGAACAATAAGATTATACAGCACCCGACCAATTCACTTTCTAGATATCAACTCTCTTTGTTATGGTTAAAATGAAGGAAAAGTTTTCTGTATACCTCTCAAGCTGTAAATATCAAACCAGAAGAGGCTAGGCTAAACCTATGGAGATCAAGAACAACACACCTTGCTAAATAGATGGACGCCAAACAGTGTCTCCCACCAGCACAAGACTCTGGCTGGACCATCTGGCAATCATTGAACAGACTTTGAAGCAAATTAGAAAGATTTAAAAACTGAAGTAAAAAGGTGCTATTTAGGAGGAGAAAATTTCTGTGAATG
Source organism: Bradypodion pumilum (assembly GCA_035047305.1). NCBI lineage: Eukaryota > Metazoa > Chordata > Lepidosauria > Squamata > Chamaeleonidae > Bradypodion > Bradypodion pumilum. The sequence goes on along the minus strand of JAWDJD010000004.1, from coordinate 176,418,023 downwards.
TAGAATGTAGAAAAATACAATCTTGTTCTTTACTTCCTCTTTTACCCCACCAAGTGTCCAGGAAGAAATACAATCAATATAACATTTATGTGTATGTAGTTTATGCCTTAATACGTGTACAAAAGATTTAAGAAATGGCCAATATAATACTATTGAAGTATCCTGTTTCTGCACAAAAACAGTCTAATTTATTTAACATTTTTTATATATATATATATATATATATATATATATATATATATATATATATATATATATATATATATATATATATATATATATATATATATATATATATATATATATATATATATATATATAAATAAATAAAAAAATTCGGAAGATGATTTAAAATTCTTAGCTCTGGAAAAACTTCTATCCAAAAGACATGAAAAAACTGACATGAACAAACTGTTGATGCGCAGGGAAGCTTATTACATACACCTGTTTGATTCCCTTATGCTTCGAGGTCTGAATCATGATTTAGATCTTACCTGTTTTCTGTAAATTCTTAGTGATGAGTTCCCTTTAAGTGACGATAACTAGTGAGAACCCAGCTGGGAGCAACAGAGTGTTTAAATGTAGTAAGGTTTAACTTGGAAACAACGTCATAGGCACATAAGAATAAACCTAGAGGCCGAGACGCAGTATATATTAAAATAATATTACCAAACAACCTGGAATAATACTTTATTATAGAGGTAAGAATTGGGTGATTTCTGGTCTTTTTTACAGTTGTATTGAAATGTATTATATTGTATGTAAATAGTGTGTATAATGGAGCATGTAATAATTATGGTTTTGTATATATTTTTCTGTAGAAAACCCTGTTGAAACGCAAGTGAAAAGCTATACACTGGATAGCTTCAACCTGGATTAGAACTTTGAGTTATTTCTATACCTATTTACCTGGAATAAAGGACTTTAAGTTGATTTTTACACCTGAATATAAGAATTTTGTGTTACTACCATAATTATATTATTATACAAGAGACTTGGAGTCTATTTTACAGACGGATTTTTTCTTGATTTTTGATTTGTAATTCACCGTCTGGCCATATTCTATATTCCTCTACCAGCGATGTCAGGGCCGGGGTCGGCAACGTGGACATCTCTGTGCTGGGCTGCCACCAGCTTTTTATCCCCCTCCGGGCAAACAGGACCCGGAGAGGGAGGGTGGGGCTCTCCACCGCCCACCCAACACAGCTGCCACTGCTGCTCCTCCACCAGCGATTTCGGGGCCGGGGCCAGCAGCGTGGACATCCTTCCGTGAGACTTGAACGTCATCAACAAAAATTGCTCAGAAGTTTGTTTTCCAGCAATGTCATCATGTCAGTGAGTCATCAGTCATCATGTCAGTGAGACCTGAAAGTCATCAATAAACATTGCCCAGAAGTTTGTTTTCCAGCAATGTTAGCTTAGAAAGATTTGCCATATTACATATTGGAATCATATTACAAATGAGGAAGTAGTATAAGAAAGATGTGGTTCCCAAAGATTTTCTGAGTTGATAATAGAATGTAGAATATGCTGGACATGCGCTTCACATGAGTAAACAATACCCTGCCAAGATTGCAATTAATTGGATATCATCAGGTGGATGGAGGATGAGAGTAATACCAAAGAAAGACCTGGCACTGAACTATCCAGGATGACTTAAGTAGCATCAGCCTTGAGTAGAAAGATTGCAGAAATTGTGGCTGTGTAGTGAACATTATGGAAGACACTTGTAGCCTAATGTGCTTGGCACAGGACGGAGAGAGAAAGAAGATGCCTAGATGGTATTACCTTTCTTGGCATATTGACCTCCAGTATATTTCACAAATGGTTGCAAAGCAAAGCAAAACAATCACACTTATAGTGCTCTGGGTCTTACAAGTTATTTAGCATTTTGCCCCAACATGTTAGGTACCCATTTTACTGACCTTGGAAGAATGGAAGTCTGAGTTAACCTTGATTCCTGGTCAGGATCGAACTCACAACCTTTTGCAGTACAGCAGTTTAACTTCTGCGCCACCAGCACTCTTGGTTGTATAAAATTCTAACCAAAGGATCTTGGAGATTTTGACAAATGGACATCTTTGAATTTGTTTCTCTGGAGCAAGGTAAATACTGTCAAAAATGAATATCATACCCCCAGATTATGTATATTTCGTGTGTCATCACTCTTCACATGCTTAGTAATATTTCCATAAAATTAACACTTTATTTCAAAAATCTCTGTAGACTTCCACATTATCTTGAATTTCTTTGAAAAGAACACACCTCACATATAATGAAAATGGATTTGATTTTCTTGATTTTAGTTTATATCGTCAGGCCTATTTATTAACTAGTACAAATTATTGAAATTGTTTTTCAACTGAATTGTACATCCTGGGTCTCTTTAGAAGCCTCTTGGCTGGTGCTGCTTTCAAAATGGCTAGTCTTGAGGTCTACATATGTTAACACACATTTTATTCCTGCAAAAAATATAAATAAAAATTGTAAATATTTGTTGTCTTTTAATAAATTTGACACACGGTTATCAGAGATGCAAGGAGAATTAGAAAAGGTCTCCCTCACTCAAAAGCCAATTGTGACAAACTCTAAGAGGTGGAGCTCAGCTCCATTTTCAACCAAAGAGCCAATATTGTCATAAGAACAGCCTTGCTGGAACAGGCCACAGCCCATCCAGTCCAGCATTCTGTCTCACACAGTGGCTCACAGTGGCTCACCATTTGCTTCAGAGTATTTGCAAGCAGATGCCTTCACCTGTAGACAGTGCCTGCAGACGTCTCTATAGTCATGTGGCAAGCATGACTAAATGTAATTTATGTAATCCATTGACCATCCTCTGATCTTTGTGTTTGCTTATGTATTCTTGGACTATATATCTGTTTCTTGGAGAGTACCCACCCATGAACATAAATGGACTCTCTGTGTTCTTACTGCTACAACAGTGGAAAGATATAAAATCCTTGACCTGCAGTGAGAAAATCAAAGCACTACAGATGAAATTTCCCTTCTTAATAATTGACTGCAGTCAGGGACGAGTCCTTAAGTCTCCTATTGATACTGGACATTTCAAGTAGAAAGTTCCTTAAGAGTGCAAATGTTTATCAGGATTGCCAGAGGGGAGCAGTGATGGATTTAACACGAGTACTCCTTCCTTATGTTTGATACCATTATAAATATCTTCCAGAAACTCACTCTCATCTCTGAAAAATGTGATTCGTGAAGACAAGCATTTGATGCTTGCAACCAGAAGATTGTATGCAGTCTGTATCCACTGACTGCTCAGAGGAGTATTATATCCAATCCAAAACAGCCTGTGCGAAAAGTGCAAACCTTACAAGATTACTTCAGGAAGGATTAATGGCTTTGAGGGAAAGTCCTGACATCCACAGAACATTCAAATGGTATAATATGTTGACAACAACCAGCTAAACTGAGTGAAATGGACAATTTTTTTTAAATAAAAAAAATGCTATTTGGTATTCATTGAGCCAATTATTACACCTAGACATACAGTACTATGCAAAGTTCCTAGACCACCACTAGATTTGTTGTCTTAGCGATGGTATAATAACCATACATCATTATTTCTCAGTATTTTCACTAGAATACAACCAGAAAATACAGGAAATTTGTATGTAGTATTAAAAAACAGAGGGGAAAACAGAAAAAACAACTTCCATAGGCAAAAGTAGCAAATATTTAGTATGACCTCCCCTTACACTTGAGCAAAAGCAGGCACGTGGCTCCTGTAAACCTAAATGGAATTGAATGCAATGTAATAGTAGGACATATACAGATACACACACACCAATACACACACACACCTAGAAGACCAAGGAAACTATCAAATTCTGATGAGAAGTTCCTCAGAATTTCTACTTTGAAACACTGGAGGAAGTCTAGCAAGGACACCCAAAGTGGACCTGTAGGGGCGAGAACAGCTGCGTAACCCCTACCCCATGTAATAATAATAATAATAATAATAATAATAATAATAATAATAATAATAATAATAATAATAATAATAATAATAATAATAATAATAATAATAATAATAATAATAATAATAATAATAATAATAATAATAATAATAATAATAATAATAATAATAATAATAATAATAATAATAATAATAATAAATTAATTTTTATCCCGCACTTTCGCTGCTGAAACTGACTCAAAATACATCAAAATACAGTACGGCAAAATACAATAATGAAAGAATAAAGAAAGAAAACAAGTACATAATAGAGAATTTACAGCAGCAATCAGTACAGTGAAAGAAGACAGTGAAGTTCATCAAAAAGTTCAAAAAGTCCAAGCCACAAATACAAGCCTGCACTCAGCCGAGCCCGAAACTGAACAAGCAAAGTCCTCAGGAGCTTCGGCAAGCAGCAGGCACAGGTGGCTCCCATTCCCATAGCGATGGAGTGGCTATGGGGAGAGTTTGGGCCTCAGTGTGGTGGCAGCGGCTTTTCACTCCTTCCAGCCCAGCATGGCTTGGAAGGAGGAGGCGGCAGCAGCGAGCACAGGTGGCTCCCATTCCCGTAGCGATGGAGAGGCTATGGGGAAAGCTTGGGGCCTCAGTGCATCGGCGCCGGCATCGGCGGTGGCGGCTTTTCACTCCTTCCAGCCCAGTATGGCTTGGAAGGAAGAGGAGGAGGAGGCGAGCACAGGTGGCTCCCATCCCCATAGCAATGGAGTGGCTATGGGGAGAGCTTGGAGCCTCAGTGCTGCAGTGGCAGTTTTTCACTCCTTCTAGCCCAGTGTGGCTCAGAAGGAGGAGGCGGCATCGGCGAGCACAGGTGGCTCCCATCCCCATAGCAATGGAGTGGCTATGGGGAGAGCTTGGGGCCTCAGTGCAGAGGCGACGGCTTTTCACTCCTTCCAGCCCAGCATGGCTTGGAAGGAGGCGGCGGTGGCGGCGAGCACAGATGGCTCCCATCCCCATAGCAATGGAGTGGCTACAGGGAGAGCTTGTAATTAGCTTAACCGGACCTCTCCAAGTGGGGTCCGGCATCTGTCTATAATAGACCTCCAGCTGCGGAAGCGGCATCGCACTTTGGAAATGCAATTTCTGAGGGGAAAATTCGGAAAAAGTTAAATTCAAATGGTTATAGGTGAATAGAACAGTGTACAGCCTCTGTTGAAAGTCCAGGAGGGTATGTCCGGTCTCTTCTCTCCTTCTCTGTTTTTCTAAAAGAGATTTCAAAGTATGGTTAGTTCTTTCCATGATCGCCTGCCCTGTGGAATTGTAAGGAATGCCATGGGTTAATTTGATGTCCCAGATCCGGCAGAAGCTCACCACGGCCGCGGAAACATAAGCGGGCCCGTTGTCCATTTTTATGGCCTCTAGTTTGCCTAAAATAGCAATGCAGGTTAATAAGTGATTTGTGTTTCGCATTCTCCCCCTTTTGAGCGGTTGCCCATGCATAATGAGAAAAAGTGTCCACTGTAACGTGCAAATATTTCCATTTCCCAAACTCGGAATAGTGCGTTACATCCATTTGCCAAAGTTTGTTGGCCTTGAGACCGCAGGGATTGACTCCCCATTCTGGCGCGCAGTGCATTTTGCACACTGTGGGCATGCACGGACAATTTGTTGCTCCTGGGTGAGAGGCAGGTGGAACTGCTTCAACAGGGCTTTTGCGTTATGGTGAAAAAAGCGTGACTTTGAATCGGAGTGGGAAACAAGCCTCCCGCTACTTTGACCACTTGGTCCGCCCGGTTGTTGCCTTCCGACAGCCAACCGGGAAGCCCTTGGTGGCTGCGAATATGGGCTACAGCAAATGCTGCAGAGAAAGAAATAATCACAAAGGAACAATGGCAGGGCGGGAAGTGCACATGGAGAGAAAAACCACCCAAAAAATTAAAAAGAGGACACTGGGCAAAGTTTACAGTGAGTGCCAAAATATTTAATCCAAAACAGTCTGAACTCCCTCAGATAACATAGACAAGTAGAAAATTCCTGTAGGCAATCCTTAAAGCGACCACTTGTAAAAACACTGGTAATGTCTTAAAGGAAAAGAACAATCAAACTGAGGAGGTAAACCGGACTTGCAGAAAATGTAGCTAGTTCATATATTCAAATTTTTTCATCAATCCGAAGGTAAGTACATCAAAAGGTAAAATATGTAGAATGTAAATCCCAATACACGGAAATACCAAAAAGCAACATCTTGATATTCTTCCGGTAAATGGATATTTCGGAAATCTTCATCAGAGGACGAGTATATATGTAATTACCAACATACATGTAAGAGTAACAGTCCAGGTAAATACAACATGAAATAAACAATTAAACACATAAGAGGAATTATTGCTTACCAATAGTATTAGAAAACGCATTCTACAGCCTCCAAACGCAAGCTCATACTGAGCTAGAATGTTAGAGTAATTACGCAAATGTGAAGGATTTAAAAAGCAGTTATAATTGAGAGCACCTGTCACAGTAAAGTGTAAGATCTAAAAGGTTACCGTAAAAGTAAGCTGGAGAGAAGTCAAGGGCAATTTATAAAAAAGGAAGAGAAATCCAGCTCTGTGTTTAACCCATGTGGAACTAGGGTGGAAAACTGATAAATGAAGAAAGCCTCTCTCCTGAAGAGAGTTAATTCAACATTTGTGATCTGGTAAGGTCAAGGTTTGCAAGTTTCCAAAACCACTACATGTATGTCCATGCATGAATGTCACTTCTCCAGAAAGTGTTGGACCATGGGAGCTTGTGGATTCGCGTGTCTAATGCGAGAATGGTGCTCGCCCACCCTAACTTTTAAAGGGCAAGTTGACATACCGATATAAGCTTTCTTGCCATTAAATTGTTGTCAATTGCAGGTGTGACATAAGCCCCTGGCAGCTGGTAAATGAGATTCCTCACATACATGCTGTCAGTGATGATGTTTAAATTCCACTTGGGAAATAACTGAAGGGCAAAAATGACCGCTGCAACCTCTGCTCTTTGGGCAGACTTCTGTGGCATGGTGATTTTAACTTGCCATTTCCCGAGGTTTGCCAAGTGACCACCCCCCGTGTCTTGCTGCCGTCGGTAAAGACTGTCAGTGAGTCCTGTAAAGGACGATCGGAAAGGAGGGTTCCTAAAGTGACAGCATCTCTCTGCATGCAGATCAATCGCTTGTCTTTAGGGTAGTGAAAGCCTATTTCCCCTGTGTACTCTGTTAAAGCGATGGGAAGCGATTCTCCGGTGGCCATAATGTGCGAGACCTGTTCCTTGCTAATCGGGAGGACTATTTTCTTGACATTGAATCCTGAGAGATCCTTGGCTCTCATGTGCCCTTTTTGAATTAATTCTGCTAACTTTTCTCAGGGGGAAATTATGTTCCTGGCTGGCGTGTGAGGCAAATAAATCCATTCAACAAAAAATTCAACATCCTTATCTCCCTTAGTGCCCAAAACTGCAAAAAAGGACTTCGAAGTGCCCAGAATGAAAAGGCTGAGTGGCTGGTTGGGTGCTGGAACCCGATCTACCCAGATCTCTGCCAGCGCCGCGTTAATGTGCCTTATGGCTTCTTGCGTGGCAGCATCAATGTGGATTCTGTCAGCAGTCTGTTTCCCTTTGGTTAGGAGGTGAAACAGAGCGGTGAGCGTTTCTGTGGATAGCTTGAAAAAGGGTCTCACCCAATTCAGCGTAACCAGGAGCTGTTGGAACTCCACATAGGTAATCGAATCCCAGATCTTCAGTCGTGGAATGGTGGGGATCGAATACACCTGCATTAACTTGTGACCAAGGTACAAATACGTCTGCTGCTTTTGGACTTTCTCTGGGGCTATGAGTAGCTCTTATGGCTTTAGCGAATCCTCTAGCTGCCCTATCCGGGGGCCCTGACCAGGATGTCATCCATGTAATGATAAATTATGACTTGGGGGTGATTCTCCCTAAATTTTTGAACGGCATTGTGGACATAAATTTGAAACAAAGTCGGAGAGTTGAGCATTCCCTGTGGAAGCATTTTCCAATGGAAATGGCGAGTGGGCTCTTTGTGATTCTCGACTGGCACTATAAATGCAAATTTCTCATGATACTGAGGACATAGCGAAATTGTGTAAAAGCAGTCCTTTAGATAATAATAATAAATAATAATACATTTTAATTTATATCCCACACTTTGCTGAAGCTGACTCAAAGCAGCAATAATCACAATACAGTACAGCAAAATACAATAATGAAAGAAGAAATAAAACAAGTACATAATAGAGAATTTACAGCAGCAATCAGTACAGCAAAAGAAGACAATGAAGTTCATCAAAAAGTTCAAAAAGTCCAAGATCAATGACTAAAATTTCCCAATCCCTGGGTATCATGTTGGGATTCGGTATGCCACACTGCAACACTCCCATGGGCTGTATGCATTTGTTGATGCTTCTTAAATCATGCAAAAGCCGCCACTTGCCAGATTTTTTCTTAATTGCAAAAATGGGTGAGTTCCACGGTGAGATGGAAGCCTCGATGTGCCATGCATCCAGCTGTTCCTGGACTAGTTTTTTGAGTGCTTCTAGCTTTTCCCCCACAATGGGCCACTGCTCTATGCACTGGGGTTCTGTGACTACCCATGTTAGTGGCAGGGCAGTGTGGCTCATTCTAGCTTAAGGGTGGCAGAGAACTGCACAAGCAAGTCTCTCCCCCACAAGTTTACATGCACGGGGAGGATGTGAGGCCGAATTAGTGCTTGGACTTTTGAATCCACTGTGGCGGTCATCCAAGACAAGCTCTGGAATGCGGCTTGTGTTCCTCCTACCCCCCAAACCTGATCTACCTCTTCTAAGGGCCAATCTCAAGGCCACTCATGCTTCGAGATGACTGTGACGTCTGCTCCCATGTTGAGCAGCCCCACGAAAGGTCTATGGTTAACAAATATCTTCAGTTTGGGCGCTCCTGTCCAATGTGTTTTGTGATTGCTAAAATCTGCACTGCCTCTTCTTCAAGATATCTAATCTTGGGCCAATCTGTGGATCCAAACCCCCCGGAACCTCTCCTAGCCTTTAAACCTCCTGCAGGCAGGAAAAAAGGGAGCAAAATCAGTTGGGCCACTGACTCTCCCTTCTTGATTGTTTGAGGCATCATGGTCCAAATCTGTATTTTAACAATTCTCTCATAGTCCAAGTCAATTACTCCCGGGACTATAAAGATCCCCCTCTTCCCTGCGCTTGAGTGTGGAAGCACAAGACCGAAGACATCGAACGGAAAGGGGCCATCAATCTGTGAAATGGCGAGATAAACTTGCCCCTGCAAAGCTAATTGAATGTCTTCCTGAACCACCAAATCTATCCTCGCACTCCCCCACATTTTGGCTGGGGTGTTGAAAACTGTCTGCCTCTATTTTACTGAGTCTTTGTTTGCACAGGGGCCAGAGACACGCCGATCTGAAGTTTCGTCCCAGTGAAACCCCTTGTGGCATTTTGGGCAAACCTTGGATGGCTTTCCTCCTCCTCCTGTCCTGGAGTGGTTGCCTCCCTCCCCCCACTCGGCAATCCCTTCTGAAATGTCCTGGCTTGCCATAATTGAAACAGTTTCCCTTGACCCTGAGGCATCCCCCTGGTCCTCGACCTTGTACCGTGGCTGCCAGCAGCCACATTTGGTACGATTGCATTCCAATGTCTGAGCAAGCTCGGATCATTTCCGTCAGGGTCATGCCTGGGCGATGGCCCAAAGATTGGAGCACCCTGCGGCAATGCAGATTTGCATTGTCCTTGGCCAATTTGATCATGAACTCTTCCTGAGATCATGTTATCAATCTGCTGTCTGATCGCAACTTCCAGCCTATTGATGAAATCCATGTAGGGCTCTTGTGGACCTTGCTTTATGCTCATGTAGCTCTTTGCAGGTTTTCCGCTTGCCGGCACCTTCTGATAAGCTCTGTAGGCACACTGACTGGCTTCAGACAGAGTGGCCTGTGGCAGCATGCATTGTGCACCGAGGGTTGCGAAACCTCCTGTGCCATAGAGCTGTTTTGCGGTATAAATGCCACCTGACTGTGCCCCTCTCTTCTGTGCCTCTAACTGCTACTCGCTGTCTCAGATGAGAAATTGGCTCGGCATGAGCATCATTCTCAGCATGTCTTTCAAGTCTTGAGGCAAAAGAGTATGGACATGAAAGAGAGTCTCGAGGAGACTCCTGACGAAGGTGCTCTGCAGCCCCATGTCCCTAATTGCCGTCTGAATCTCAGATAGCAATTTTTAGGGCATCGGGTTGTAGGTCACTGTCACGTTGCTCTGGTTGTCAGTGCAGTTGCAGTACTGGACGCAACAGACCTGCAGCAATTCGCCCAATTCTTCTGCGCTAAGCTCGTCTTTCTCCTTCTCTAGCTCTACCATGGCTTAAAATGTGCTCTTGTGCTCCCTACGGCAGGGGTTCCATGCTTCAATGTCCCCCAAGTTAAGTGTGGCAGTTGGGGCAGGCACTGACGCCGAGGGGGGCATTATGGTGGTGGTGGGTGGCACTAACTGCAGGACTTGCGTACACGTCAATGCGTAAGGGGGGGCAGCTTTTATGATCGACGTGCCTGCAAAACCGGTCAACTCTGTGCCAAACTTTTTGAGAGCCTCCCTACACTGCTGCCAAGCTGTCAAAATCTCCGCTGGGGCTCTTGGCTCCTCATGTATATTCCTGCCTTGACCCAGTCCGAAATCTTAAGCATTCCGTGTTCCGGGAACCACGGGCAATGCTCTCCTATGTACTGCACTAAATGCCTTATCTGCTCAGGGGGAACTCGTCTCCCCATCTTCCTAAGCAAATAACCCAGCTCCTTCGCATAGGCTGATTGTGGAGCTGTCAGAAAGGTGCCCATACTCACCGAGATGAATTCTTTCTTCAAGGATAGTCAGTGCACACCGTGGGGTCCTTCCTTCTGTACAGGTGAGATGGGCCTGGGGGTCCATTGGTCTGTGTACGGTTTGCTTCTGTGTGGCCCTGCGGCTCCGCGATCACCCTACGCTGGCTCGCAGTCGCCCCTATGCTGGCCGACTGCCCTTGGATTGTTTCAGATCATCTCAGGGTTGCTCTGGATTGCTTCTGGATCGCCCCAAGTGGCTTGTAGGGATTGTAGCTGCTCACAGGGATGAAATAACACACACACACACACGGATCAGGGTGCAAGTGAGGCGACACTCGGGGGAACTGGGTGGTCTCTTTTATTGACAGCCTAGCATACCTTGGATTGCGCGATTCTAAGAACCACAGCGTGTCCTGATTAAAGGAAACAGGGTGGAACAATGGGTTACATGTATGTTGGTCATAGATTAGGGATCCTACGTATCAGAAGGGCGACTAGCAAGCGAGGGGTCGAGCAAAGGGTCAAGGCGTGGGGTGATGGAGATGATCTGGTGGGAGAGACAGGAGGGCTTCATGACTAGGGAAGCAGCTCTATGGATCTTGATAAGGGGCTTGCGCTAGGGATGCGCTTATCAGCTAGGTCTAGGAGATGTCTGGAGGTTCGCTCTCATGCCTTTGGCCATGATTCCCAGGTCACGTGGCCCGCGCAGCCTGGCCTTCTCCTGGTGGCTTATGGGCTAAGGGCAATTCTTGGGGTGAGCTAGGAATACTTTGGGGGTGAAGGCTGAGCCATTCCTACATACAGTGTTATGCTTGTTTTTGTGAGTATGTTCCACATGTTTTGTTTGTTTTTTGTCTTTGTTACATTTCATTTTGCTCTAAAACTGAGCAGATCAATCTGGGTTAAGCAGCTATCTTGATTCATGGATGGTTCTGCCCTTGGTTTCTAGCATAATTTGATCAAAGTTTTGTTTGGATTTCAATATTTGCTACCAACTTATTAAAGTTTTGTTTCCAAAGGCGCTAAACCCCAACAAAATTAAAGCATTCTCTCAGTCATAATGTTTTCCTGCTTTTGTCTAGGCTTTCTGTTTTGTTTTCCTTCAGAGCTAAATTTACATTTGTTTAGTCTTCCTCTAGCAGAAAAGAAAAGGGCTCAATTAACATTTTCATTGTTCTTTTCTGATTGTACCCATATTACAGCATTCATAACTTGACTAAAGGTTCATAGTTCATGTTGTGTTTTTATGACAGATGGAAATATTAATAGATTTTAGTAGTGCTCCTAAAATGGCATTGTTGGGTTTTTTTTTGGGGGGGGGGAATTCCTGGTTTGAATCAACTGTTCCAAAATGTCTAGAAATTTAGTTGGGAAAGTCATGAATGTTTTTTCCCTTTCAGATTAATAAAGAAGATAGTTCTTTGCAACACTGAAATATGACTCTCTCCTTTTTTAGCTTGGGGCATTTTTAAGGGTTCCCACATTTCCTTGGCAGCTGTAGCACAAGGAATATGCACAATCACTTGCTGAGGATATATAATGTCTGTCAGCTTTTTGTTTGTTTGGTCTAAAGCTTCTTCTTGGCTATACAATGGTACCTTGAGTTATTAGTTTAATGTGTTCCCTGGGATATTTTGTATTATGAAAAATTCATAAAGCGAAACATGGTTTCTCATAGGAATGCCTTAAAAACCAATTAATCCATTCTGGGGGGAAATTGTAACTCGAGGCATTATTTTCAATGGATTTTCATTCGTATTGTGAAAATTTCATTACACGAGGTGTTCGTAACTCGAGGTACCACTGTAATTAGAGGAAGGGAGCAATGCTTATCATCACTTCCGGTAGACTATCTTTTTAAAAACCCAGTCAAAATATCAAAGTTTGTAGTTGCTGTCATTGAACCTGGATGACCGTCCCTTTGGATCAGTTAAAGCTATCTTCCCTATCTCTGTATTATGTTTAGTCAAGTAAAAAATTGACTTACAATGACCCTTAGAGGGCTTAAAGGAAAGTGAGATATTTAAGAAGTGGTCTCATGAGTTCTATCCCTCACGAGTTTCTATAGTCAAATGTGGATACAAACCCAAGTCCCCCAAGTCCTACTCCCCATTTTATTGGAAAGTACTTCAAATTTTGATTTCCATTTCAGCTTTTTGTTGTTAACTCCTTTGCTTAGCAGCTATTACAAGATGTACATTAGAGAAATATACTTCTGATTCGAAAGGTGATAGAAGCCAAGTTAGATGGCAAGATGTCATCTCCATGGAGAAAGAAGAGAAAGGTACAAGGATGAAGGAAGAGACATCAGCAACCCTAAGAATAGCAACCTAAGGTTAAAGGAAGATTAGCACAAACCCAAAGAGGTTCTCTTTACACTTCCCCATACACAAAGATATATCTTATTGACTGTGAGCTGAGTCACATTCCATCATGTTCAATAAAGGGCAGAATGCACTGAGAACTTTCCCTACATCTGTTAAAAACTAACCACAAACCTGCATTCTCCACAAATATGCATACTTCTTTTTCTCTCTCTTGTACATTCCCAATGCATTAGCTGCAGGATATATTCCTGCAACTTTAATATGCTAGATTTTTAAAAATTGATACTTGTACTTTCCTTTTACCTTTTGTTTCTGAGAACAATTGTTTGGAAGAGTGTTCAGTTCATGCTCTTCAGCATACACAGAGAATGATCTTCACAGGATTAGAATTCATTTGAGTTGCAAAGTCAGCAACAGAACTATTCCACTGCTATATTATGTGTCAAGACCAACCATAACAATGATTTGAATAAATATCGAGGGACTTTCAAGTGAAATTTCCACTGGAAATGGCAATAGACTTTCGAATGATAAGAGCATCAAAATCGAGAGGCAAGGGTTGAGTTGGATATTACACCTCAAGAAAACTGATTACAGCATTGTTTAGCACCAAAAGTCCCACAGCTGCCGGGACTTCCTGCCCTCTCCCTCCCCCCTTGCAGGGAGGGATAAAGGGATGCTGTGGGCCACCAGGCCAAACATCGCAGCAGCTGCCGGGACTTCCCGCCCTCTCTCCCCTTGCAGGGAGGGATAAAAGGCCGCCGCGGGCCGCCGGGCCAAACATCACTTCAGCTGCTGGGACTTCCCACCCTCTCTCCCCTTGTGGGGAGGGATAAAGGGATGCTGCGGGCTGCCAGGCCAAACATCGCTGCAGCTGCCGGGACTTCCCGCCCTCTCTCCCCTTGCAGGGAGGGATAAAGAGCCGTTGCGGGCAGCCAGCCGAACATCTCCGCAGCTATTGGGACTCCCCACCCTTTTCTGTCTCCCCTTGCAGGGAGAGATAAAGCTAAATACATTAAGCCTTGGGCCCTCTCATAGACGTTGACAGCTGCTCCCGGGGCCGCCTCCCCCCTCCCAGTTTGGGGGGGGAGAGGAAGCCGATGGGATGCAGTTGGCCCAAGACCTGCCGCCGCTGCCACAACTGCTCCTGGGGCTGCCCCTCATCTTGTCTGGGACGCTGATCCTCGGGCGCCATTGGGAACGTAGAGCCCAGGCGACATCAGGTACGTTGAGCCTTGGGCTCCGTTCATGGGGGTCGAGCCTTGGGCTCCATTCCCTGGGCCCTACGGACTGGGGAGGTTGTTTTGTTTTGTTTTGTTTTATGGCCTAACTGTGGTTACTGTATTTTGGTGTATTTATTATGTATTATGTATAATTTCATTGTATTTGATGCTTTGATACTATGTATATTTTATATTGTGATTAATTTTATGTTTATTATTGAGTATTGATTATTTACTGAATATATTTTTGTGCTCCTTTATTGTTGTATTATTATACTGTATGTTGTGGACATGTTGTAATTGCCGCCTTGAGTCAGCTTCGGCCGAGAAAGTGCGGAATATGAATTAAAATTTATTATTCTTAATAATGTCTAGTCATGCCTGCCACATGACCAAGGAAACGTCTGCAGAAACAGACAACGCTGGCTCTTCGGCTTTGAAACAGAGATGAGCACTGAACCCTAGAGTCGGATACGACTAGCTTTCGAGCAAGGGAAACCTTTATTATTATTATTATTATTATTAAAATACCTCAGTGTGACACTTGACAGGACACTTTATTTTAAACAGCACTGGCTGAATACCAAAGTCAATGTTAGTACAAGGAACAACATAATCAGGAAACTCACATACCGTAAATTGTGATAAAGGCTGCATGGGCCTTTAGTGTCTCAACAGTATAATATGCTGCTCCACTATGGAGCGGCAACCACACACACAAAAGTTGACATTGCTGTTAATGAAACCATGTGTATAATGACAGGATGCCCGAAACCTACACCAGTTGAGAAAACATACTCCCTTGTTGTTATCGCTCCACCTAAGATAAGGAGAGAAGTAGCAGCGGATGCCGAGAGAACTAAGCAAGAGAATGACCCTCAACATCCTCTGAACGGATATGAGCCTCAAGTCCGCTGGCTTACATCCAGGAAGAGCTTTATGGCAAGAACAATCATTCTTGAGGGTATACAAAAGCAAAACTACATTAGAAGATGGAAGAAGGAGCTCACTAGACAAGGAATAACATTAAAGGAAGATATAGCTGAGGAACCCAACCTCCCCTACATCACTTGGAGGACTCGGAATAGGCTGAGGGTTGGAGTGCCTTAATGCAAGCCTGACATGCTCAAGTAGGGGGTGCTGGTGGACACCAACACATTGTGTGAATGTGGAGAGATACAAAATCCAGCTCATTTGCTGGTCTACCAATTGCTGACAGAAACATGTACTGATGAGGACTTGAGATTGACCAACGACGGCCAGGAGGGTGGCTTCATTTTGGCAGCCCAGGGTTTGATCAGGACAAGAAAAAAGAAGATGGTCATAGTTCCTCCAGCACAAAGTAGATAGCAATTTATTGTATTTGGCAAGTTTAGTGGATCCCCTTTAAGGTGTATGTACACCTTAACATGATGAGGAGGATTGAGTGTGTCAGGGGGGAAAAGAGCTATGCCATCAGAAGCCTAAATTCCATTACGTAGCTGCATTCCTAGGCAGAATTCCTAGAAATGTCACCCTAGGCAGAATGGTAAAAGCTGAGACATGAGACTAGCATCCACTCTCTTCAGACATGGCCAGGGCCATAGCCAGGTTTCTAGATGTGGGCGGGCGAATATTTTTTCAGGAAGGGCAACAATGTGTCTCTCTCTCTCTCTCTCTCTCTCTCTCACACACACACACACACACACACACACACACACACACACACACACACACACACACACACACACACACACACACACACAGGAGTTAGAGTGTGGGCAGACAGCTAACTGCTACAGCCCTGCGCATGGCAATCACTCAGCAGAAGTGAATGGATGGTTCCACTGGAAATGGGGATAGAGAAATTTTGAGGGGCAGATACTGGCAGCAACTGTAGCTGAAAGTGGCACTTGTGGAGGATCTTTCACATATAATAACATGACACAGAAGCTAACTTTTGTTAGTAGTGCACAGAAGAAGACAACAGTAAAACACTGGTGAATTTCTTACCTTGACAACCCAAAATGAAACAAGAGGTACAGTAGTACTGGAATATAAGATTCCTAGGTCAGAAGGCATTCAGTCAATTGCTGAGGAGGATCAAATGAGGAGTATAAGCACCTTGATTGGTAGTACTGCATGAGATTAAAACCAAAAAGATGTCTAATGTGCAAAGAGGTGAAAGGAAAATCTGATGCTGCAAAACACATAGAATTGAAACATGGGACATAAGAAGTGTGAATCATAGTAAACTGCAAACTTGCAGTACTTGTTGTGAGCAAATTAAAGTAGATCGGAATGGGAAATTTTCAGTCAGACAATTGCAAGGTGTTTTACTATGGGAGAAGAGAATTCCTTCCCCATGGTTCCTTCCGTCCCTGCACCCTTTTTAGGAGGTGGGTAGTTTTAAATAATGTTTAACCTTTTTTATCTGGGATTGTCAACCGCCCTGAGTCGGCCTCAGCCGAGTGGGCAGTATATAAATTTAAGATATTTTTTTTTTTTACAAACTCAGAAAAAAATGGGGTGGCTCTCACACTAAGGTAAGATGTAAAACAGGCAATTAAGGGCTATAATACAACATCTGACCAAATAATATTAATCAGACTCCTGGGTGTTGTGTATGTACAATGTTGCTTGATATGTATGTACAATGCCACTTTAAGAAATGTATGAATGTAACCTGGCCACAATCACAATGTAACCCAGCTGTTAAAGGAACACGAGCAAGCTGCCTATAGAGGGCAGCTGCGAGTGTTCAACTCACATGGTTATCATTCCTCAAATCACCTGCAGCCGCGGGAACTCCCCGCAATAGCAAACTACTACCAATCCACCACCGAAGATGGGCGTGGCCCGGATGACGTCACGCCGGTAGCAGCTAATGAGCTACCATGCAGCCAGATTCAAATGTATTGTACTACTGTATATAATGTGAGGTATCTCCGCCATTACCACATGTTCGTTCTGATCATCAACCAATAAACCTGTGTTAGTCCTTACTGCGACTCCTTCTATGACTCCTGGAAAAGACACTAAATTGGCGACGAAGGTGGGATCAATGGCGAATCCCAAGGTCAAGGCGTACCAGTTCGATGTGAGCGAGCCCGAACAATGGGAGCTCTACGAGTGCCAGTTTTGGCACGCGATGGAAGCCGCGGGCGTCGACGACGACGCAAAGATGCGCTCCCACTTCCTGGCCCAAGTGGGGCCGGCCACGCTGCGGATCCTGATGACCCTGGTGGCCCCCCGGAAGGTAGACGAGGTCCCCATCGACCGTATCCTGGAGAGACTGGGTGAGCATTTCCAGCCGCCCATCTCGATCTTCCCAGCACGGGTCGCGTTCCACAGGCGAGACCAGCGACCGGGCGAATCCGTGTCCGCCTACGCGGCGGCCCTCAGGCTTGCGGCGGTCCACTGCCAGTGGGATGACCTGGACCAGGCCCTCCGTGACCGCATGTTGTGTGGTCTGAGGGACGAGGAACTGCAGAGGAGGCTGATGACCCGCGACCAAAGCCTCACGTTCAATGAGGTACTGCGGGAGGCCCAAGTAGCCGAGGAGGCCAGGAGCGGGGTGAGGCTGTTCAAGTCCCGAGGGGCCGCGTCCGAGAGGGCCAAGTCACCAGTACAAGCGGCCCAGCGGACACCAGCGAAGGCAGCCTGGCGGGCCCCCAAGCCGCCCGCCGGCACACCAACGTCGTCCGAGGAGTCGTCCCCACAGCGGACCCCTACTCCAGTGAGGACGACGACGTCCAGAGGATCAAGAAGCGTGATGAGAAGCGGCAGACCCGAGAATGGCAGGACCGCCATTGCGACGGTTGTGGGGCGTCCCACGACCGCACGAGGTGCCCGTTTCGCAAGGCCGAGTGTCACAACTGCGGCCGAAAGGGGCACATCGCCCGAGTATGCAGGTGCGGGCGAGTCGAGGACAAGGGGAGTTCCAGCCATCCCCAAACGCACCAACGGAAGGCGGCCGGCACCAGGAAGGTCGCAGCCAGCTACAGTGAGGAAGGTGTGAACCGCGTGGGCCTGGAGCACTGGCGGTTTTTCGTAGAGGTACTGTTGCAAGGGGTCCCAGTGAGGATGGAGATAGACTCGGGGTCATCTTATTCCATCCTGTCCCAAAAGGAGTTTATGCGTATTCCCCCAGATAAGCGGCCCAAGCTCCGGGCCATGAGGTCACACCTACGGTACGTGCAGGGAAATGGGATCCCGGTGTTGGGGGTGGGAAACTTCAAGGTGAAGTTTAAGAACTACTCCGAGAAACTGCCCTTAGTGGTCCTCAAAGGGGGGAGGTGCTGCCTTTTGGGAACGCAGTGGTTTGCTCCCCTGGGAATCGAACTGTCCGGCATTAACGCCATCGAGACTGACCCAATGCGGGACGTGTGCAACGTGCACCCAGACGTTTTCAAGAAGAGGCTCGGGAAATACAAGGGGCCCCCAGTTTCCTTCAAGCTGGACCCAGAAATCCGGCCCATCCGCCTCAAACCAAGGAGGGTGCCTTTCGCCCTAAAGGACAAGATCGAGGCGGAACTGGACAAATTGGTGGGGCAGGGGATTTTGGTTCCAGTTGACTCGGCGGAGTGGGAAACGCCGATTGTTACAGCCCTTAAGTCGAACGGGGAAGTCAGGATTTGTGCAGACTATAAATGTACCATTAACAAGGCCATTCGGCCAAATGCGTATCCAGTGCCCATGGTCAGCCACTTGCTGGCCACGTTACACGGGGGGAAGTGTTTTGCCAAGTTAGATCTGGCTCAGGCGTACCAGCAGCTCTCTGTAACCCCGGCTGCTGCCGCCGCACAAACGATAGTGACGCACAAGGGGGCGTTTAAGGTAACGCGCCTTCAGTTTGGCGTGAATTCGGCCCCCAGAATTTTCCAGTCCCTCGTTGAACGCCTTTTAAAGGGGCTTCCAGGCGTCCTCCCATACTTCGACGACGTGTTGATAACGGCGGGGAGCGAATTAGAGCTGGCAAAGAGGCTAGATGGGGTCCTTTCAGTGTTCGAGAGGGCAGGTCTTCGACTGAGGAGGGACAAATGCGTATTCTTTGCGAGGGAGGTTGAGTTTCTAGGTTTTAAGGTAACCCCGGACGGGATCAAACCCTCTGAGTCAAAGGTTGCAGCTGTGAAGAACGCCCCTCGCCCCACCGCAAAACCGGAGCTACAGTCATTTCTAGGGCTCCTAAATTTTTATCATACCTTCCTGCCTCGGAAGGCATCGGTCGCGGAGCCACTGCACGCGCTGCTCAAAAAGGACACGGTTTGGCGGTGGGGGGACAGGCAGGAGAGAGCATTCAAGGAACTTAAGTCACTCCTGTCTTCGGATGCTGTCCTGACCCATTTCGACCCGAAAAAACCAGTGGTCTTAGTCTGTGATGCGTCCCCAGTGGGGGTGGGGGCGGTCCTGTGCCACGTCTTGGAGAGCGGGAGGGAAGCCCCGGTAGCGTACTACTCTAGGTCCCTCTCAAAGGCCGAGCGCAATTACGCGCAAACTGATAGGGGGCCCTAGCCATCATCGCCGGAACGAAAAAGTTCCATGACTTTTTATACGGCCACGAGTTTACGGTAGTGACCGATCACAAACCACTTTTGGGGATCTTCACTACCGGCAAACCCACACCGCAAATTCTATCCCCCAGAATGCTGCGTTGGGCCATTTTCCTCAACGCCTACCAGTATGAGCTGGTCTATCGCCCAGGGAAGGAGATCTCCCATGCGGACGCACTGTCCCGATCTCCTCTCCCAAGCGTAGGGGACCCCACATGCGAGGTAGAGCAGGATCACCAAGTCCTACTGATCGAGTCTCTTGACTCACCCCCCATTGTCCCGGCCGACCTCGCCAAGGCCACGGCGGCCAACAAGATACTGGCCCAAGTTAGTTCCTGGGTTAGGAAGGGCTGGCCCACGACTCCCCCCGATGAAGAGTTCAGGCCATTTTTAGGCGCAGAGTAGAGCTGTCACTGGAAAGGGGCTGCTTACTCTGGGGCCAGCGGGTAGTTATCCCAGAGAAGCTGAGGGCCAAAGTACTGAGACTTTTGCACACCAGTCACCCCGGGATCGTGCGCTCCAAGGCCCTGGCCAGGAGTTTCTTTTGGTGGCCCCAGATAGACGGGGACATAGAGCGTTTAGTGGGCACGTGTGAGAGCTGCCAGAGCTCTCGGCCCAAGGAGTCCCGGTTGCCCCATAGGGAATGGGATACGGCCCGCGGGCCATGGTCCCGGATTCATGTCGACTTCGCTGGCCCTTTCCGCGGGTCCATGTTTCTACTGGTAGTCGACTCCTACTCCAAGTGGTTGGAGGTAATCCCTATGAACAGCACCTCCTCCGCCGCAACCATCAAGCAGTTGCGCAAGCTTTTTGCCTGTTTCGGCCTGCCAGATGTCCTTGTAAGCGATAACGCTAGTACCTTCACGTCTGCAGAATTCAAGTCGTTCATTGAGCGGAACGCCATAAGGCACATTACCGCTGCCCCGTTTCACCCCGCCACAAACGGTCAGGTAGAGCGCCAAGTGCGCACCACGAAAGATGCACTGCAGCGCATGGGCCCCGGTGAGTTGAACCTTCATTTGTGTCAGTTTCTCATCTGCTACAGGACAACCCCCCTAGCTTCAGGATTTTCCCCAGCCGAACTCCTCATGAGGAGGCGTCCGGTAACACTTTTTGACCGGATGGATCCGTCCAGGGTGGAGGATGAAGGGAGAAACATAAACATAGGGGGAGGGAGCTCCAAAAGTTTTTCGGCAGGGGACCCAGTTCACTGCAGGAACCACGTGGCGTCAGGGCCAGCGTGGGTCCCAGGGACAGTCATCGAGCAGACGGGGCCAGTGTCCTACAGGGTCGAGACTAGCTCGGGTCTACTCTGGAGGAGGCACGCCGACCAACTCAGAAGGCGGGTCACTAGTGAAGGGGATTCAGCGTTAGGGTCCTCCCCCACCCGCATTACCCAAGGGGGAGACACGGCGGAACCTGGGGATACAAATGCATATCCTCGGTTCTCAGCCACGGAGGAGGATACTTTGGAAGAGAGGGATCAGTTTGATGATGATTATGAGTTACGGTACCAGGGGGGTGTAGCGGAGTGGTCCCCCACCCGTCCTAGCGAAAAGAGGGGTTTCAGTTCAGCCCCTGGTACCTCCAGTCCCCCCAGTCCTTTTGTGTTAGAATATACCATAGCCCCAGCTAACGAGTCCCCCCTTTCCGTTGCAGGACAGGACTCCGCAGAGCCAGGCTCCCCTGTGTTAGGCCAAGCGGCCGCTCGCCCCAGGCGCACGTGCGGCAAGCCACAATGGTTGAGGGACTTCGTCCCATCCTAGGGGGGAGGGATGTTGTGTATGTACGATGTTGCTTGATATGTATGTACAATGCCACTTTAAGAAATGTATGAATGTAACCTGGCCACAATCACAATGTAACCCAGCTGTTAAAGGAACGCGAGCAAGCTGCCTATAGAGGGCAGCTGCGAGTGTTCAACTCACATGGTTATCATTCCTCAAATCACCTGCAGCCGCGGGAACTCCCCGCAATAGCAAACTACTACCGATCCACCACCGAAGATGGGCGTGACCCGGATGACGTCACGCCGGTAGCAGCCAATGAGCTACCATGCAGCCAGATTCAAATGTATTGTACTACTGTATATAATGTGAGGTATCTCCGCCATTACCACATGTTCGTTCTGATCATCAACCAATAAACCTGTGTTAGTCCTTACTGCGACTCCTTCTATGACTCCTGGAAAAGACACTAAACTGGGGAAACCTATCAAGAGTTATTTATGTTTATGGTCTAGCTACAGATGCTGAAGAAGAAGAACTCAAAAGCTTTTATGCATGTGTCCAGAAGAAGATTGGTCACAAACCAAAACAAGGCATGCATGTAATCATAGTGACTGGAATGCAAAAGTAGGAAACAAGGCAAAATGTAAGAGGCATGGAGGCTGTTCTCCAAGAGGCATGGAGGCTGTTTACAAAAACAATAACAGAGGCTCAATTGGAATGCATACCCAAAAGGAAAAAGGGCACTGCCAGGTCCAAGAGGACTCCAATGTGGCTTACAGGAGCTGTTCGGGAAGTGATAAAGAGCAAGAAAAGCTCATTTAGAAGATGGAAGGCTTGTCCAAATGAGGACAGCAGGCAGAAACATAAATTCTGGCAGAACAAATGCAAGGCAACAATCAGGAAAGCAAAGCAAGACTTTGAGGAGCGTATAGCTAAAAATACTCAGAGAAATAACAAAGAATTCTTTAAGTACATTAGAAGTAAGAACCCAACTAGGAAGGCCATTGGACCATTAGATGACAATGGAAGGCAAGGGGTTATTAAAGAGGAAACAGAGATTGCAGAGAGACTCAATGAATTCTTTGCTTCAGTATTCACTGAAGAAAACAGAGGCCACATGCCCAAAACAGAGCCTATCTTCGTAGGGAGGGAAACCGAAGAATTAAGCCAGATAGAAATAACCAGGGAGGAGGTCCTTGCATGTCTTGTTAAGCTAAACACTAACAAATCACCAGGACCAGATGGCATCCATCCACGAGTTCTCAGGGAACTTAAAGATGAAATTGCTGATCTCCTAGCCAAAATATATAATATTTCCCTCAAATCAGGCTTTGTGCCTGATGACTGGAAGGTAGCGAATGTAACACCAATTTTCAAAAAAGGATCCAGGGGTGATCCAGGAAATTACCGACCTGTCAGTTTGACATGTGTCCCAGGTAAAGTGATGGAAACCATCCTAAAAGATAGAATTAATAGGCACATAGAAGAGAAGGCGCTGCTAAAGGAGAGCCAACATGGCTTTTGCAAGGGCAAATCATGCCTCACTAATCTGTTGGAATTTTTTGGGAGTGTCAACAAGCATGTGGATAAGGGGGATCCAGTTGACATTGTTTATCTGGACTTTCAGAAGGCTTTTGACAAGGTCCCACACCAAAGGCTCTTGAATAAACCTACCAGTCATGGAATAAACGGACAGGTCTTGTCCTGGATCAGCAACTGGCTAAGGGACAGGAAACAGAGGGTAGCACTAAATGGACACTTCTCCAAGTGGAGGGAAGTAAAGAGTGGGGTCCCCCAAGGTTCAGTACTGGGACCTCTGCTTTTCAACCTCTTCATAAATGATCTAGAGGTAGGAGTAAAAAGCAAGGTAGCCAAATTTGCTGACGACACTAAATTATACAGGGTAGTGAAAACTGTGAGAGATTGTGAGGAGCTCCAGAGGGATCTCTTGACACTGGGGGAGTGGGCAAAACAGTGGCAAATGAGTTTCAACATTAGTAAGTGCAGAGTGATGCATGTTGGGGCAAAGAACCCCAATTACATTTATAAACTGATGGGGTCTGAACTCTCTGCGACAAACCAGGAAAGGGACCTTGGTGTCCTGGTGGACAGCTCAATGAAGGTGTCAACCCAGTGTGCCTCAGCAGTGAAAAAAGCAAACTCAATGCTAGGGATCATTAGGAAGGGTATAGAAAATAACTCAGCAAGTGTCATTTTGCCTCTTTATAAATCTATGGTGAGGCCCCAACTGGAATACTGTGTACAGTTCTGGTCGCCATACCTCCAGAAGGATTTTATGGAGCTGGAAAAAGTGCAGAGGAGGGCAACCAGAATGATTAGGGGACTGGAACACCTTCCTTACCATCTGAGGCTGCAACGGTTGGGCCTCTTCACTCTTGAACGACGACGTCTAAGTGGTGACCTGATTGAAGTTTATAAAATCATGCACTGTGTGGACAAAGTAGATAAGGAAAAATTGTTTTCCCTATCGCATAACACTAGAACTAGGGGACACTCCATGAAACATTTGGGTACTAGTTCTCAAACAAATAAGAGAAAGTACTTTTTCACCCAGAGGATTACTGGCCTATGGAACTCCCTGCCAGAAGAAGTGGTGACAGCTGTCAGTCTTGACAGCTTTAAGAAAGAATTAGACAAGTTCATGGAGGACAAGAGTATCAATGGCTATAATTATGGATACTTAAGGACAACCTCCGGGTTGGAGAGATAGGCAGGATATCTCTCAATATCATTTCCAGGGAATCCTAAGCAGGTGAAGGCATCTGCTTGGGAATACCCTGAAGGAAATGGTGAGCCACTGTGTGAGACAGAATGCTGGACTGGATGGGCTGTGGCCTGTTCCAGCAAGGCTGTTCTTATGTTCTTATAAATGTTGCAGGAGAATTTGGCTTCAGAAATGAAACTGGACAATATCTCACAGAATATTGTGATGCCAACAGTCTGCTTATTACAAATATATTCTTCAGACAACAAAACTCAGAACTCTAAATGTGAACACCAAATGGCCAATTTGGAAATCAAATCGACTATATAATGTATGGAAAAGCAGTATTATCGCTCCTAAAAGAAAACCAGGAGCAGACTGTGGTTAATATCAAAAATTATAGTAAAGCTAAAAAGAACATTAAAATAATCAACTGCTGGGAGTTCAATTCCCTCCTGTGCCTCCTTGACAGTGGCTGGACTCAATGATACATAGAGTCCCTTCCAGCTTTGCAGTTCTAAGATCATTATTACAGTCATAATGCCTAATTCCAGGTTATCCTGCTATCGTAATAGAGTGGACCCTACTGCCAGCAACTCAACACCAATTATCAAGCAGCAGTTTGTCATGATCCTAGGGTCGCCATAGCTGCTTGCTTTGCAAGAGCTGGTCAAACTGTGACACAGCTGTCCGCATTCTTTCTTTTGTTTATACATATCTCAGATTCCATAGAGATTAGGTCAACAGCAGGTGTCTATCAGCCAGAAGTGACATTAGCTTACTCTTTCTCAACCTATGGCCCCTCACAGGTGAGGTGAGAGGACAGAGGTCAAACACATTCCATTCTCATGGGAGCCCAGGTGCTTTTCAATGAGGTAAACATATTCCATTAATGGTCAGGTGCCTTCCCATTATGTCACGAATTCTAGAGGGATGAGGGAACACCTGCAGAGTCTGGAATGACCCATGAGGTCACTGAATTCTAAAGGGCGGAGGAAACATCTGTGGAGTGGGAATTTTCCATTGTGTAATCCCATTATGTAATGCATTCTTAGGGGTGGGTAGCCACTCATTTTGCCTATACAGTAAAATCCCTACTTACGCAAAAAAATCTGTTACATAGGTTTTTGCTTAAATCAGTTTTTATGTAACTCGAGGCAAACGCATAGGAAAAATTATTTTTTTATGTAACTCAAAGCAAACCCATAGGAAAAATGAAATTTTCATGTAAATTGAAGCAAACCCATAGGAAAATGAATGTTTACATAACTCAAAGCAAACCCATAGGAAAAATGATTTTTTAAATGTAACTTAAAGCAAACCCATAGGAAATCGTGTTAGGTAAATTTATGTAAATCAAGACATAGTTTTAGCACAAAATCATTATGTAAGTCGAATTCTATGTAACTCGGGGCATTTGTAACTTGGGGTTTTACTGTATAAACCAGAGGTTTTGAGACCCCAAATTGGTTCTCTAACTGAGGGCTACCAGGCTCTTGTTAGCTGAACTCTATTCCCTGGAGAGAACACCCCAAAGGCAGGAGGCAGGATGTAATCCAATGAGATTGGATGGAATTGGATTGGACTGGATTCTATCTTGGAGATGTATCCTGCCCAACACATCTGATGGATGGCTGAGAGACTTAGACTTTGCTGGATTAACCTAAAATGTTGCCATCCTATGGATATTGGACTTTGCTGATATTTGGCCATATATTTATGGACATTCTGATGGATTTATAGGCTCTTTGAAATATTTCATGGACATTTCTGGATCTAAAAGAGCCCTATGGACTTTGGGGATTTTATTCTCTACAGGTATTTCTTCTTATGGAATAGAAAATAAAATTCTGTTTTGGGACTTTACCTTGTTGGCTTCTATTTGGGCATAGCACTGGCACCTAGCTCTCTGCTTCTACCACACACTGCTACTGCTACATCCATGCTACTATGGAAAAAACATACTCCCTGTGACTGGGTAAGATCAGGGTGTCTGGGTCCTTGGCAGAGACTGGCAGAGACTGAAAGGAGGGAGCTGTGGTGGACTACATCATGTACAGCACTCTGTCACCACCCAAGACCCCTGACACAGTTAACTAACCTGACAACCCCGAAGAATAATGGCCTTGGCTGGCAAAGTCCACATGGAAGGGTGATGGTCCGCCCGACAGAAGAAGGAGGAGGACGCAGCTGTTTGGAGTCCGGTGGCCGATGAAACCAGCGTTCCTGCTGCCACCAGACTCCCACCCACCCCGCCCGCCCGGCGGAAGAAGGAGGAGGATGCAGCTGTTTGGAGTCTGGTGGCTGATAAAACCAGTGTTCCTGCTGCCACTGGACTCCCCCCCACCTGACCGGCGGAAGGAGGAGGAGGATGGAGCTGTTTGGAGTCTGGCAGCCGATGAAACCAGCCTTCCTGCTGCCAAGGACTCCCGCTCCCCACACCCCCAGCGGAAGAAGAAGGAGGACACAGCTGTTGGAGGGCCAACGGCCGATAAACTGCAATATAAATTATGTTGCTGACACCGTAAGATATTCTATTGTACTATTGTATTGTATTGTACTATTCTATTGTACTATTCTATTTTATTGTTAGATTTTATTGTATGATGTTCTATTGCATTGTTATAATTTATTGTTACTTTTATGGTATTCTACTGTTGATATGTTGAGATTTCTGTGAGCCACCCTGAGTCATGTATGTTGAGTGGGCGGCATACAAATCCAATAAATCAAATCAATCAAATCATGGTCCCCAAATGGATTAAATCCCACTTGAATCCATCTTGATGGAGGGCAGCAGCTTCATCAATACTGGCCTGGGGCTGATGAGGAGTTTATGTATGCCAAAAGAGCTCAGGACCAGAAAGTGAGTTGCAGAACTGGATCAGTGGTACAAATGTTACACTGTGATGCGGAAGGTAAATGGATAGTCACTGCATTAAATTGTTCCCAGGACAATCTTCATGGCTGATTGCCCTGATGGAAGAAGAAGAAGATTACACTAAAGACATCTGAATTATCAAGCTCAACTGACCTTGAGCCAACTGAGAATTGAAACTAGAGATATTTTTAAGGATCAATGCAAAAAAAATATATACTACTCATGCAGCTAAAACAAAAGTCTGAATAGATAGAACTTGAAATTATTAAGGAACAAAAGCAATAGACAGAAAAGTACATTCAGAGTCCTGAACACAATTTTTCAGCAACATAGAGTTCAAGAGAACTATTACAATGTATAGAGAAATAGAAGGCACCCACAAAAGTGGAAACACAAAAGATCTCTTCCTGAAAATCCAAGAAATAAATGGGAACTTTAAACCAAGCTTAGGGATGCTGAAAGATCACTAGGGGAACATATCATTTGTTGTTGTTACATACTGTCAAGTCATCTCCAAATAATGATGACACTATGAATGAGAGATCTCCAACAACCTTGCTTCTTATAGTTATAGTTAGTTATAGTTTATTTGATTTATATGCCGCCCTTCTCAGCACATGCCGACTCAGGGCGGCTCACAACACATCAAACAAAATACAATATAGCAAAAATACAATAACACATACAATGTAGCAAAAACAAAATACAATAGAGCAAGGACAGAAATACAAAAGTAGATAGTAACAATAAAACTCAATAATACAATACAAAAAGTAATGGCAGCAGAGTCTCGCTGCCTCAACTGCCCTCAAATCCTGGCCAGAGGCAATCGAAGGCAGCTGGAGGCGGGTCCCGAGAACACCGGGGGTGGTCCCGGCGCTCGGCGCTGCAGGGGTCCCTCCACCCCGCCAGGAGGGCTGGAGGCGGCGGCAAAGTCTCGCTGCCTCAACGGCCTTCCAAGTCCTGGCCGGAGGCAGCTGGAGGCAGGTCCCGGGAACGCCAGCGGTGGTCTCGGCGTTCGGCGCTGCAGGGGTCCCTTTTAACCTCCCCGCCCGGTGGCAGGGGGCAGGGAGGGACGGCTTCGCGCGGCGGCAGCGGCGTCTTCGGCTCCCTCGGCTAGGGAGCCCTTTTTAACCTCCCCGCCCGGTGGCAGGGGGCGGGGAGGGACGGCTTCACGCGGCGGCGGTGGCGGCGGTGGCGGCGGCGGCGGCGGCGGCGTCTTCGGCTCCCTCGGCCAGGGAGCCCTTTTTAACCTCCCCGCCCGGTGGCAGGGGGCGGGGAGGGACGGCTTCGCGCGGCGGCGGCGGCGTCTTCTTCTTTTAGGCCAGACATGAAACTGTCAAAATGAAGCCACCTTTTGATGAGTCCATTCTGCAGTTCCCTTCTCTTGAACCAGTGCGAGAAATATTAGCTGGCAACCCAAGGTGGCCGTTAACAGGGTATGCCCAATTGTGGCTCAAAAATACCACAATCTTTGAGGAAGCTCTTTCTGTGTACCCCAACAATCCTGCTTAGCTCATGTAAATTCAAGCCAGTTGCTTCCTTTATAGAGTCAATCCATCTCATGGTCTTCCTCTTTTCCTGCTGCTTTCAATCCTTTCTAGAATTATTGTCATTTTCAACTAATCTTGCTTTCTCATGATGTACCCAAAATATGATAAACTCAGTTTCATCATTTTTCCTCCAAAGATAGTTTGGACTTAATTTGATCTACAATCCATTTGTTTGTTTTTCTGGGAATCAAAGGTACAGTATCTGTAAACCTCTCCTCCAGCACCACATTTCAAACAAATCAATTTTTCCCTCTTAGCTTTCTTTACTTTTCAACTTTCACACCTACAACAGTGATCAGGAATAAAAGAGTGTGGATGATCTTGGTCTTGATCTCCAGTGACACATCTTTACACTCAATCTTTTCTAATTCATACATTGCTGTCTTTCTGAGTCTCAGTCATCTTCTAATTTCTTGGCTGCTGTCTCCACTTAAAGTGATGATTTCATGTTATTGCCCTAAGGACGTCTGTCCATCCAACCAGAGCGGACCGGAGGGACTCTCTAATTGTGCCATCAGCCAGGGGGGCTCGCCTCTCTCACACAAGGAGGAGGGCCTTTTCCGTGTCCACACCTGCCCTTTGGAACCTCCTGCCTGTGGAACTGCATCTCCAGATGGAGTTGTTGCCCTTTAGGAAGGAACTAAAGACCTGGCTGGCGGGCCAAGTTTGGGGTGCGGGTGGGGATGGGGGTACCGTTGGGTGGGTGGTATAGAGAAGTGTGCCTTCTCCCAAGGTCCCTTTGGTACTTGCGCACCTTTTAGGGGTGGGTTTTTTAACTTTTAACTTTGTTTATCATGTGTCTTTTTATGTATTTACTGTCCGCTATGTAAACTGCCCTGAGTTGGGTTGTACCTGAGTGGGCGGTATATAAGCGTGAAAAATAAATAAATAAATAATAAATCTGCCACTAGGTGTTGGGATAATACAAATCTTGCAGCTTTCTCTTCACTTTCTACAACTGCAGGTTCTCATCAGAGAGAAAAAAAGAGAAGATAGAAAAGATACACTGAAAAACTATGCAGACGAGATAAAAGAATGAAATATTTATATGAAGAGGAATCCTATGATCAAGAACCTTATTTTTAGAAAGTGATGTGAAAGCTGCTCTGCAAGCGTTCAGAAGAAATAACTCACCAGGATTTAGGTAGAGCACTGATAGCTATTTCAATTCAAGGAAGCTAAACTGTAAAAAAGGATGACAGAGCAAATGATTCTTTTGAAATATGGCTCTGGAGGAGAGATTTGCAGACATTTTGAACTGCCAGAAAGACGAGCAAATGGGTTCTAGTTCAAATGAAGCCTGAACTTTTTTCTAGAAGTAAAAAACTCAAAACTGAGGCTGTTGTACTTTGGGCACATGAGAAGACAATTTTTCTCTCGGCAAGACAGTTTTTAGAAATGCTGAATGCAGCAGGGCGGGGGAGGGATATTGTTGGATAAACCCCTATACATTAATCTCACATCACATTAGTAATGGTAACTTTCTTTAAGTTTCTCTACTCTTCTAAAAGGGGGCTTTTGAACCAACACGGTCCTTTACAACGCTAAGATGCATTTCTTAGTAGTCTCCTGGCAGAAAATGGTACAGAAACATCCCTTTGCCCTCTTGGAAGCCCTATCTAATCACAAGCTTGGCCTTCTGGAGGCATGCTTATGTAGAACTGGAATAGCCAGTGCAAGCCTGTTATGTGTGAAAGGCTAGGTCAAGCAACCTCAAGCAACCCAGATGCCCTGACGCCAAGATTATGCAGTGTATGCCTTCCTATGCTTTCACCAATCACCTAGAAGAGTGATTGCCAGGACTCTTTGACATATTATGCCCTCTTATGCTCTTCACCTATATCCTGTATATCCTGAATATGTTTGGATATCATATGATCTGTAGTTTGTACACCCCTCACGTTTACCTTACGTACATGAAGGGGGAGGATTTTCTAGGCAATAAATTGAGCAGGCTTCCTTTGCTCGGGAGTCTGCCTCTTGCACCCACATCTCCTGGCGTGTGTGTATTCATCTCTACAGGATATGAGATATATTGACTCCATAATGGAAGCTACAGGCTTGAGTTTGTAAGGCCTGAGCAGGGCTGTTGAAGACAGGACGTTTTGGAGGTCACTCATAGGGTTGCTGCAAATCAGAGGTGACTTTATGTCACATAACAAAATAGCTCATTATTATATTTTCTATATTCTACCCCATTGTTTTCTTCATCATCCCCTTGTTTTTACCCTTGGTTTGAAATAAAGCTTTAATTTGTTTTAAAATTCTAATAAGCAAAAGTAAAGCAGAGCCATCCTGCATCTAGACAAACTGACAATTTAAGCATGATTTTACATAAATTACTATTCATTTCTTCAGATTCAGCCTAAATAATCCATAAAAATCCCAAAATAAAAGAAGCTTGTTAGCTTTAAATGTGCCACAAAATTTGGTCCAATGTTGTACAGCACAACTATTTTGCTAATGGATGGATCTTGCTTCATCCATTGTTATTACACATTTTTGTTCTGTCAGTCTACCAACTAAGAGGTAGAAATGGGAGGGGGTGAATGGAAGGATGTGTTTGACAAATGAAAGAGGTTAACAGAAGCAGACAATAGTATGGTGTGAATTTTTCCTTAGCCAACTTTCTCCTGCTTCCCACTGTCCCCTATTTATGTCAGGAATTTCTGAGACAATCCTTGAAGGGAAAATCCACCTTTAGCTTTACTCGTAACCACCATGACTACCTTTTTTCATATATTCATTGCAAATAGCAAACAGCAGGAGATATCAGACTACATATACAACACATACTTCTCAGTTTGACTCCAAATGTTCATATTCTGCTGGCCAGTTTTCCAGGGTTAGTAAGAAAATAATTAATGAGGTCTGTGGACATAAATATGTTCAGGGTCCTTCTTCCAGTTGGTAGTCCAAATCATAATTTGCATGTATAACATGTGTAGCTACAGGCCCAGTTCTCCTTACTACGGAATGTGCAGCCAGCAGAAGTAACTTTGGCATGGAAGGCACAAGTGGATTCCCAATCTATTCTTTACAAATGATGATTGAATGCATTAGTTTGGATGAATGTTTGAGCACCCCTGTTCTATGTTTATTGTTGCTTTTTCTATTTTCTCACATGTGCCTCTGCTGTGATGTCAGCTGTGAAGTGGTAGATGTGGGATTGGAAGAATGAGGTTGGGGTGGATGGAAGAAGGAAGGGAGATGGTTATCTCTTGCCCATTTTAAATGGACCAGAAAATAACAATTTTGTCTAAAAGGACTAAATTACGTAGCACACCTTGAGTACCTTTGTTCCTCAAACAGCATTCAAATAATCTAAAACAGGGATTCTCAACCTACACCCCCCCCCCATCAACTGGCCCACACCCTCACTCCAGTTGCCACTGCTGCCGCCGCCACAACTACAAGTGGATGAGTTCTTGACAGCTGTGAACACATTTCTGACAGCCATGGTGTCTGCGGGGATTTTTTCTGGCTGCTGCTGATGCATTCCCAGTGGCTGCGGAGGTGTTCTCAGTGGCTGCATGGGGGTTTCTTCATCCATGCCATGCAGCTCCTTCAGGGTGGTAAGCATGAGAGCAGTGTGTGTGTGTCGTGGGGGCTTTTTTGGTGTGATGGGCTTGGGGTGGTCCTGTTGCCACTGAAGGCAGCGGTGGCAGCAGTGGGATTACTCCCCACCTCCATATGCCGAAGAAAAACTGGCACTTATGTACCTGAACATGAAATTTACGAAAGTGATGCATAGGAAGACTGTATACTGTGCATCCAAATAATAGTGAATGCTTCTATCTAAGAATGCTGCTCCATACAATATCTGGACCAACATCTTTTCAAGAACTCAAAACTGTGGATGGAAAGGTCATGGAAACATACAGAGAAGTTTGTCAACACATGGGATTATTAGAAGCTGATCAACATTGGGAAACAATTTTGGAAGAAGCGGCAATGATTTCTATGCCACACCAAATGAGAACCTTACTAGCAATAATACTCACTTCATGTAGTCCATCAAACCCAATACATTTGTGGGAAATGTTTCAAAACCCACTAAGTGAGGATAAGCTAATCAAAGCCAGAAAAGAAAATCCCACCTTAAACATTGAGTATGGAGCAGACAGAATGACCTTAATAGAAATTGAAGACCAATGCATACACATGGCAAATAAAACACTAGAAGCACTAGACCTACCAGCACCAACACTCAATGAAAGAGATGCATTACATGCAGATTATATAATGGAGACAAACTATGACATTGAAAGATTAAAAGAATACATAAATCAAAAGAAACCACTGCTTAATGATGAACAGAAATCTGCCTATGACAACATAATGACACAACTAACAACAGAAGATGGAGGAATAATGTTCCTACAAGCTTCTGGAGGAACGGGAAAAACCTTCCTCAAAAACCTAATTCTAGCAGAAATACGTTCACAAGGAAATGTTGCATTAGCCATAGCATCATCAGGGATAGCTGCAACATTAATGGAAGGTGGAAGAACTGCTCATTCTGCACTCCAAATACCACTTGACATAGCTAAACAGAAAAATCCAACATGTAATATAACAAAAGGTAGTGCCCGTGCAAAAGTACTTAAAGAAGCAAAAATTATTGTCTGGGATGAATGTACAATGGCACATAAAAATCTATTGAAGCATTACACATGACTCTAAAAGACATTAGAGAAAATGAAAAAATAATGGGTGGACTTCTCCTACTTCTTTGTGGAGATTTCATCAAACACTCCTAGTAATACCAAAATCTACACCTGCAGATCAAATCAACGCATGTATCAACCAATCCTATTTATGGAAAAGTGTTCAAATCATTACCTTAACAGAAAACATGAGAGTAAGACAAAATACAAACATTCAACAGTTTACTAACCTCCTTCTAAAAATAGGTGATGGAATAGTACCAAAAAATGAAGAAAATAACATTGAATTTCCTGAATATTTCTGCACCATGGTAACATCTGCATTTGAACTTATAAATGCCATATACACAAACATTAACAACAATTATCATCATCATGAATGGCTTACAGAAAGAGCAATCTTAGCAGCAAGGAATGATGATGTTAACATTATAAATCAGGAAGTTCTAGACATGTTACCAGACTGTAAGCAAATCTATTGATACAGTAGTGGACAAAGATGATGTTGTAAATTTTCCAACAAAACTCACTAGAACTACCAGGAATGCCTTCTCACCAAATATTTCTGAAAGAAGGAGCACCAATTATTCTACTTAGAAATTTAAACCCACCAAACTTATGTAATGGCACCAGGCTCTGTGTTAAAAACCTCATGCCAAACGTAATAGAAGCTATAATTATTAGGGGGAAAGGAGCAGGGGAATCAGTATGCATTCCATTGATCCCAACTGATCAAACTATACCATTTAAAAGACTACAATTCCCTGTACGACTAGCATTTGCAATTACCATAAATAAATCGCAAGGACAGACACTGCAACATTGTGCAGTTCATCTTTCAAAGCCATGTTTCTCTCACGGACAATTATATGTTGCATGTTCTAGAGTGGTTTCAGCAGATAATTTATTCATACTAGCAACAAACAATCAAACCAAAAATTTGTATATCAACAAGTGCTGCAAAAATCTAAATAATAAGCAACACATTAACTCAGTAAAATAATCTGCGAAAAACCGATATTTTAAAGTAAACAAATAATCATCCGTTGACGCACTTTAAGATCGCTAAAAAAGAACAGATAATTGCAAAAAAGCATTCAAGCTTACCGAACTACGCACAACGTTTACACCAATAGTCTTCACCCACATACCAAAACGACGAACAACACACTTTCAACCATGAGCCGCATATACTTCCGTAAACAAAGTACATGCTGTAAATCCACGAGAAATGGAAAACGAAACTATAGCCACACCTACGCAATGTGCAACCAGGAAACCAAAGACTACTACGCAAACAGCCCACACCAATGCTGGAAACTTGCGCTTGCAAACTCACGCGATAGCGATATCTTTTTTTTTAAAAAAAACAGACTATAAATAGGAGAGGAACGAACCAAAAGAACTGAGGGGAGTATTAGAAAGCAGCGGAGAACACCAACGCAAAACTCATTAACCCAAAAACTTAAACCAAATTTCTCAAATAAGCTAAGAAAAAAAATTAAATGGAAAAATTAAATAGAACACCTAGCGGAAGAGGATAGAAAATAATGGACCAAAAAAAGAAAACAAATCCGGCGAAATAATTCCAACAAATATAACAGACGATAAAAAATATACATTTGGATGAGGAAACTCATTTGAACCAACAAAGCAAGGTAACTTTTTGAATAATAACACAACATCCAAACAAAATTATCAAATAAATCCACAACAAAACCTAGAAAGACATAAAGAAAACCCTGAATTGTTTTAAAAATATTGGACCAAAGTTAGGAATTACGTGCAATTTGAAACAGAAGATTATAGTGTACTTTTTAGAGAACAATATTCATCATCAGAAGAAGAGGAAGATGAAGAAGAAGAAGAGCAAATAATAGAAACACATGAATCAGAATACAATTTAAAAAGAGAACAAAAATGGAAAATAAAATGCAAAACAGCAAACAACAAAATCAAATAGTCATGACAACAGAAAAAATTCAAATGAAAAATATAAAAATGAAACAGATAACAACATATCAGAACAGTCGAAGAAACAACTTCAAGAAATAATTGATAAAATTAATCAAAAACAAATAACAACAAATGAAAAACAAAATTACAGGACAATCATAAATGAACCAAAAAACAACACCTCAGAAAACAAACAAATTAATGACCCAAAAATAGAAGAATGCAAAAATTCAGACATACCAATTGTTAGAAAAAAAAGAAAGGATACCACAACAAAAAATAAAAATGAAATTAACAAAAACTCTGAACAATGCAATGAGGAACTTGAAGAAATAATTGAAAAAATTAAAAAGAACCAAATTAGAGACAGAGAAAGGCTAAATAAACTTATACTAATACATAACTCACAGACCAACCAATTGCCATTGAAACAAAACCAAAATCAAACAAAAAAAGAAATATTACCATGGAAACAGAACACAATAGAAACAAAACCAATAATTCCTGTACCTGAACTTTAAAAAATGGAGGACACAAAATATCACAAACAAAATAAGGAAATGGAAGAAATAATTGAAAAAATAAATAAGAAACAAAATACAAAAATAGACAACAAAAACCAGAAAAACAATAATAAATGAACAAGAAAGCCAATTTTCAGAAGATAAACAAGAAGAGGACAACAATACTAATAAGCAAAATGAACAATTACAAGAAATAATTGAGAAAATAAATAACAAAATAATTCAAGAAAATAAAACAATTACTAACAGAACTATGACAAACCAAAAATATACACAACTCAAGAAAATCAACAAGAAGAATACAACAAAAACAAAAAAACAGAAGACAACACAGAAAACCATCATACCCCAAATATACCAATAGATCTCATAATTCACAGACATCTGCTAATGATGATAAATCCACCAAGCAAATTCAACCTGCCATTAGCAGTTCTAATGCTAAACCATTTCATCAAAATTAAAAATAAGCAGACTCAACAAACAACAGGTAAATAAAACAATCCTTAGAACACACTTCTCCATTAATTTTACAAAACAATACTATGTATTTTTCTATTTTACAGAGTTCACAAATTTAACAATGAAACAAGAAACAAATAACAAACCAGAAACAAGCAACAAAAAACAGTATTAAAGGTAAGTAACACTTATCTGTAACTAATATTATAACCAATGATAACTATATACAAAAAACATACAGTACGTTATAAACAAATACCTATGCTATGCTACATTTATATTACTTTTTCAACAGAAAATCAAAATGACACACACACACACACACACACCTATATTTCTAATTTTTACAGATTCGGAAAACAACATAGAAGAAAACAAACAACACGAACATATTTTTAAAAAAATGTATATAGTTACAGTTTAAAATGCTTTTTAAAAAATTCTATTTAAACATCTAAAAAATAATAATACAAATGTAACAAAATTTATTTGTCTTCTTTAAACAAATACACATATCTGTTAAAACGAATGTTTAAAAATACAAATACAAATGTAAAAAAATGTTTGTCTTTTTTTAAAAAAAACACATATCTGTTAAAACAAAAATTCCAAAAAATATTACCAAAATTACCAAAAAGGTTTATTAATGTATAATGACAAAAAAACCAAATTGTGTATAAATAAACATTTTAAAATGAAAATCAGAGACTAAGCTCTTTTTTAGAAACATTAACAAAAAAAACCCTTCCAACACAATTTAAAACAGCCCTGCAACGCTGGGCAAACTCTGCGAGTCATTTATATGCATATGTCTGAATTTGTAATTACTATATTTGATATAATGAAAGCTAATAACATTTCTATCATTGTACTACTTAACTTGAAACAAAACAAAAATACAGTAGCCTAATGGGGCGTGATCCAGCCACCGGCTTAAAAAGGTTGAGAACCCCTGACCTAAAGCTTGTTAGGGGTTTGAAATCTACATTTGATGTCACTTCTCCTACAGAGCCACTAGAGGTGGCTCTTACAATTTCTTTGCACACTACTCATGTAACTATGCTGATTCCTAGATTCATCGGTTTCCTCTTGCTGTCAAGAAAATAGCCAGTGCTATAAGAGTAGAGAACATTCTTTTGTGATCTTGCCAGATTCTGAAAGAGCAGACATACATTCCAAAAAGGATATAACTCCCAAAATCTCTAAAGGCAAGCAGATTTAATTATGTTGTACTTGCATTATTGGTGGTGGTGGCAATGGCGGCGTCGGCTGCTACTCGTAACCGGGCAAACATTTTCCCTGGAAGTCATTTTCTCAGTTGATGGACGTGTCTCTAGTGACTCAATAAACTGATCCTGGCATGAAACATGTGATCACACATGGAGGGCATAGTTGAGTTTAATGAAGCTTCTGCGCTTGTCGCTTAGCCTCTTCATGTCTGCAGTGTTCCCCTTCAAAGTGATCGGTAGCAGCAGAGATGATTTAGCTTGCATTATACATGAGGATTAAAATAATGTATATTGTTAACTGGGTGGGGATTCTGCTCTTACACATTAACTGTGTTAAGATGATCCGAAACTGCATCTCTTAAATACACTCTTTCACCTACTGGAAACAAGAAGGATTTCTTTGGATAAACCAAGCAAAAGAAAAGAAAAAAGTTATAACATCAGGCAGTCATTAGTTCCTGGTCCAGCAAGGCTGTTCTTATGTTCTTAAAATTCACTTCTTTGAAGAAAAATATGTTTTGAAACCATTTATTGGACCCATAGAAACCACTTTAATTCCGAGAGCTTCATTTATTTGAAAATGACAGTTTTTTTGACTACAAAGAAGAAATATGGAGTGAAGACAGAGACAGAAAGTTAATGTTTTTTAAGCTCACAGTTCTTCCTGCTGTAAATTCTACAGAGTTATAGCAGTATCCAGTATGGTACACTAGATAAAGCGGTATATTAGATCTTGGGAAGACTGGCTTTGAATCCCCACTTGGGCATGGATTTGAAGCATGGGGTTGTGTATGTGACACTGGTAAAGCCACTCCTTAAATATGCCACTTACCTTGAAAACATTATTGGGTTACTACAAGTTGGTTCTGACTTAACAGTATCATGCATCACATAGCAATTCAGAGTCTAAACTACAGGTATATACCAGTTTCATGATTTTGCTCTCACTACTCACTATTACCTTTTAAACTGCATCAGAATTCATATTTACACACGAATCTAACATTTTCTTTTGAAACTCTGATTTTTAAATGCACATTAATACATTTTGAAGGGGAAATTGTGTTGAAACATTTAGGGAAAAGTTCCATCCAGGAGATGTAGGTCAGGCTCATATCAGGAATGCAAAGGGATCAAATTCCTCAGACATCCCTTGTTACCTGTTCTACAAAATAAACAATTTGCCATCGCTAGTGCCGAAAAGCAAGTACCAGTAGGAATTGAACAGATGGAAGCAGAAATAGGTCGATTTGTGGAAGAAAGGGATCAGTAAGGGGACAGAGTGGTAACAGCCAGGGGGGCATGTGGTTTGCACTGTAAGATCTCCCTGACATGTGTAAGGTACAAGTTTAATAGGGGTGGTACACACTGCGCTCTTAACCTCTTGACATGCAAATGAGCTGGTTCCACTCCAGCAGGTATATATTCTGCCAGAGCCCTGGGGTAAGATGATTGATAAAGGTAGTGTTAATATAATACAAGAATTATTGTAACAAGAATTGTTATGTTACTTGTTGTAGCCAATG
The DNA here is from genome assembly GCA_035047305.1 of Bradypodion pumilum. Classification (NCBI taxonomy): domain Eukaryota; kingdom Metazoa; phylum Chordata; class Lepidosauria; order Squamata; family Chamaeleonidae; genus Bradypodion; species Bradypodion pumilum. The sequence continues at coordinate 176,378,902 of JAWDJD010000004.1, read as the reverse complement.
AACTTCAGGTTGTTTGCAATTCTGTTGGAAATCTAGAGAGCCAAAACAAATACATCATTGTAGTATTGTGCCACTGTTAGTAATTTTAAGGGATTTTGAATATAAACATGTCTCACAATTTCAGCCTCAGTCCAAAGGACTTCCTGGTATTCTCATTTCATGATAAAGAAACAGAGACGTATGTCTGGAAGAAATTTATGAGGCATTTGGTATATTTACCAAATATACAGTATCAGGTACACAACATAATTCTTGGACTAAACAGTATTTGAACTCAGGTAATCCGTTTACCAAGTGCCCCCAGTCAATGTATACAAATAAATACCAATCGAGGGTCAAAGGGAGGTTGTGCTCAGTGGTGTTCTGCTCCCGGTGCACCCCAATACGGGCATACCGGTAGCAAAAATTCCCCTAGGCCATGCCCATTTGGCTGGCCACACCATCTTGGCTGGCCACGCCCACTTCAGCAGTGGCGGCGGCGGCAGCAGCTCTTCCTTCTCCTCCTCCTTCAGCAGCTGCTGCTGCTTCCTTAAGAGGCTGCGGGTGCCGCTCAGGTGGTGGTGGAGGTGGTGGCATGTGCGACTGGGGGAAGGTGAGGGGGAACTCAAGCCGTGCCACCCAGACCAGCTCGTGCACCGCCGTTCCTTCTAGCAGAAGCAGCAGAAGCACAACTCTCTCTATGTCCAGACATCCTGCCGGAAGAGAACTTCCTGCAGGATGTCCGGACATCGCGAGAGTTGCACTGCTCACGCCGCGCCGCCTGGACATCCTGTCACCGGGGCTTAGCTTGCGCCATGCCACCTGGACTGGCTCACATGCTGCCACCACTTTTTCTAGCAGCAGCACACCACCTGCGCTCCTTTTCCCTCCTGAACCTCTATGGCTGCCATGGCCCTGGGGGCAGGGAGGAGGAGGGGTAGGAGGAAGCACTCAGGCTCGGCTCGGCAGGGAGGCCCTTCCACCGCTGCCCCAGTGCTCCTTTCCCCTCCCAAACCTCTGCTGCCGTTGTGGCCCTGGGGGAGAGTCCCTCATCTAGGGCTCTCTGTGTGTGTGTGTGTGTGTGTGGAGGCTGTGGGGGGGAGGGGGAGGCTGCATGTGTATGGAGGGGAGTGTGTATGGGAGAGTGTGTGGGGGGAGGGGGGGCAGTGTGTGTGTGGATGGGGAGGCTGTGTGCATGCGTGAGTGCTTGTGTATGTGTGGAGGGGGAGGCTCTGGAGCAGGCTAAGGGGGTTTCCCTGGGAGGGGGAACGAGGGCCGTGGAGCTCCCTGGGCCAGCTGCAGTCTACCTCCAAGCAGCAGTTAGTCTTTAAGCTGCTACAACATTTTTGTCTTTTTTTATTGTTTACTTTCTGATATGCTTGAAACACAGACTAACACAGCTACTATTTCAAAAGTTTTGAATTGGTAGCCGTGTTAGACTGTGTTTCAAGCATATCAGGAATTAAACAAAACAAATAGACATAAGAACAGCCTTGCTGGAAGAGGCTCCATGCACTCCAGTGTTGAGGCATGCCTGCCTCATGACCACATAAAATAGCACTGGCTCTTTGGTTATAAACAGAGATGAGCACTGAATCCTAGAGTTGGATATGACTGGCTTTCAAGCAAGGGCAACCTTTACCTAATAACAGAAGATCCCTGATTGGTATTCAAATTTGCTGTGAAGTTTGACCCTATTTAGTTGCAAGTGGTTAGTAAAGGTAAAGGTCCCCCTTGCTCAAAAGCCAGTCATATCTGACTCTAGGATGCAGTGCTCATCTCCATTTATAGCTGAAGAGCCAGTGCTGTCTGTGTTTGCAGATGTTTTCATGGTCATGTGGCATGCATCATGACTAGATCACTCACCCAGTCACATGGCCATGCCCACAAAGTAGGCCATGCCCACAGAGGAAGCCACACCCACAAAGTAGGCATACCTATCAAGTATCCCACTTTCCAAAGGAAAACCCCTTATTTTTACCCCTCTTCCCACCCCCTCCCATTTTTATTAATTTCCTCGTAATATCCCTTATTTTTTTAAAAAAAATCCTGACCGGCGCCCTCACAGCCGAAGCTGCATTATATTTTTCCTGCCACCAGAGGCCGCTGTGGCTTTTCACTTGTGGAAGGGGAGAGAGAAGGTGGTAGTGGGTGGGGGCCTTCGCTTTCATTTCCCTCCATGGTCATGGAGGCTTCATTTTTGCTGCTGCTGGTCGAAGCCACCATGGGATGGGGGTCTACTCTAGGTGAGCAATATTTCATATATGCAGGGGCAAATCAGCTCTTGGTCTGGGGCAGAGACTTCTCTCTCACTCTCATGGTTTATTGAGCTGTTTCTGCCCTGCCTCCTGGAGGCTTTCGTTTCTGTTCTAGAAGAGTTAACTTGGGAGGGGGGATGTTGCTTGATCACTATATGAGAGAGAGAGAGAGAGAGAGAGAGAGAGAGAGAGAGAGAGAGAGAGAGAGATGAGGTTTATTTTGCTTGCAGTTGCCTGGCTGGGTTCCTTTTACAGTAGGAAAAGCTGCTGCCGAAGGTTTCCCCGCCCTGCCCAACAGGCACCCCACCTTCTAACAAACCATCTGGACTGGAGGGAGATTAACTCCTCAGCTGCTGGGAGGCTTGGGAACCAAAGAGGTTGCTTTTTACTTTACTAATTCCCTTCCTTAATCTGGATCTGACATTCTCAGGTGTTGGTTCTTCAATTGTTTGCAGTGAGGAACAAATAGATTGGTTAATTTGGGGGAACTAATCCCTTGATCCTCCACCCTAATGGGTGTGTGTGTGCGTGTGTGTGTCTAGCAATGTGCAGGGCTAGTTCGTTAAAGCCAAGCTGCTTACAAGCAGTTGGTGACCCTAGGGGGCTGGTTTACTATTCTGCACTTTGCTTCCCAGGAAAAAATAATAATTAAAAATGAGTAAACAAGAAAGAAAACAAAACAAAAGTCCCCCAAGAAGATGGGGAAAGGGTTCTTTGGCCCACACAGCTTTGTGCCCATTGCATCTACAATACCATCTAGCCATCTTATTTTTGGCCACCACCTTCTTTTGTCCTCCACTTTTCCCAGCATCAAGGCTTTCTCAAGTGAATCCTCTCTTCTCATTTGATGTCCAAAGTACTTTAGCGTCATCTTTACTATTTGACCTTTACTGAGCTGTCATGGTTGATTTCTTCTAGGATCCACCTATTTCTAACACCACATTTCAAAGGCATCTATTTTTCTGCGCTCAGCTTTCCTAATGGTCCAGCTCTCATACCCATACATTACCACCGGGAATACCATTGCTTTGACTATGCAATCTTTTGTTTGCAAGGTGATGTCTCTACCTTTAACTATGTTCCCCAGGTATCTCATAGCTTGTTTCCCAAACATCAGTCGCCTTTTTATTTCATGGCTGTAATCACCATCTGCAGCGATCTTTGATCCTAAAAAAGTAAAATCTGCTAGTTGTATCCAACTCTAGGGTGCTGTGCTCATCTCCATTTACAGCCAAAGAGCCAGTGCTGTCTGTGTTTGCAGACATTTTCATGGCCATGTGGCAGGCATGACTAGAGTCCAGCAAGTCACATGGCTATATTTGGCCATGCCAACAAATTTGGCCACACCCACAGATGGGTGTGACCAAAATTTCCCTTATTTTCAAATCCAAAACGTGACAGGTATGCAAAGTAGGCCACACCCACAATGTGGTAGTAAATTTTTTGGGAGCCCACCACTAGTTGTGCTTCACCTTTAAAGTGTACAGTTTAAGCAATTTATTGATATATTCTTATATTGTGTCTTGCATTTTTATGGTTTTAATGATTTTATGTTTTAATTGTACTTCTTTCGTTTAATTGCAAGCCACCTTTAACCCCATTCTTGGGAGCAAGGCAAGATAGAAACCTAATTAATTTCTAATACTTGATCAAGGATATAATCTCAGTACCTAATTATAATAAGCACTTGGGGGCTGCCCTCGAAAAGAATTCAGAAATTTGCCCTTGGAAAGGAGATTTTTTTCACCAGGTAATGAATTATTATAGACCATACATGCATAAATAGATCCTCCCATGCTATATGACATATTGGGTAGCAAGGGTTTCCCAGCATTTTCAGTCATGAGCATCCTCCCAAATGAGATGCAGTGCCATCAGACATTGTGCCAGTGTTCTACACCATGTTATTCAAAGTACCATATTTTTGAAACACCTTCATTGACATCTAGCCTGCTTTCAGATACTTAAAGTGCTGGTTTAGACCTACAAAGCCTTAAACCAGGGGTTCCCAACCTAAGGCCTGTGGGCTGAATGTGGCCCATGGTGTCATTTTGTGTGCCCACCACCCATACCTGTCAACCATGGCTCCGGCCAATCCGGGACCTGCGCAGAACGGTTCTGCACAGGTCACCTTCTATGCATGTTTAGAAGCCTTTTACGCTTGCGTAGCCCCCTTCTACGCATGCATAGAAGGGCTGTGCAGTACCTCCTTTCCCCTGCTGCCAAATTCCGGGGTTTTGGCAGCGCGGGGTGGGAAATGGCGCAAATCGGCGTCGAAAACCGGGAAATCCCGGCCAATCCAGGAAGGTTGACAGTTATGCCACCACCCCTCCAAGAGCATTCAATAAACAAAATGGCCACCTCTTTGAAGCTGCTGTGACAAAATGGCCACTTCCATCATGCAGGCAGGGCAAAATAGCCATCCAGCCCTCAAAGCTGACTGAGAGAGTGTGACCCAGCCCCTGGCTTGAAAATATAATCATCAGCATCCATCATGACCTGATTGCCATCTAATTTAATATATTATCAATTGATGTGTTCAAAGTACTGACTATTCAAGATTTTCTTGGACAACAGTCACTGATTCCTGCCTGTAGACATGGAATGAGGTTCTTTACCCCGGGTAAGGATATCTGACAGATGAAAGTTGACTAGCTCTATCTAGATAGGACATAGTCAATGCCTGCTTGTCGTCCCACAACTGCCTTAAAGGGAGCCGTAAAAAGACCAATACTACAGGTGTCCTCATCTGCAGACAACAGTAACAAATATTGTCTGTCATAAATTTGTTCTCCTATGGCAGGGGTTTCCAACCTAAGGCCCGTAGGCTGAATCCAGTGCCATTTCTTGTGGCTCCCCACTGCTCCAAGGGCCACCTATTTGAAGCTGTTGGGACAAAATGGCCACCCCCATGTTATAGGCAGGGCAAAATGGCCATCTGGTCCTCAAAGCTGACTGAGAGAGTGTGACCCGGATTGAAGAGATTGGGAACCTCTGCCTTAAACAGTTTGGGTGCAGGACATCAGAAGGACAGTCTCCTTCCATATGAATCTACCTCTAATTTGCCATTGCCATGGGTACCGACACTTACCGAGGTACTCAAGGCTCTTCCTTACCTTATCTTAGATGTGCAACAGACACTGTTCTACAGTGGCCATGTTCTGTCCCTCTTAACTTTAATTTTAAGGGCACTTTTGAATTTTACTGTTTACTTGAAGTTTTTCCTCACGTGCTTTTGTGATGTCTCAGTAATTCAGTATTTTAATGATGGTCTTGCTTTGGGCCTCTTACAAAATGTGTGAGGTCTGCCAACCAGGGCTGTAGCCAGCAGGTGACCGGGTGTGTGTGTCAGCCCCCCCCCTGACCTAACAGCCTGCCCACGCCCCATCTAGAATCCTGGCTATGGCCCTGCTGCCAACACACGACCTTCATTGAGAATAAAACTGACCGTCTCCTAGCCTGGCTAAATAATGGATATATTTTAACTACAATTATGAACTTTGCTTTGCTCTCATTAACTTGTTACAGGTGATGATGCTACATGTAGCAAGTTAATTCCAAGCTCTGATTAAAAAAATCCAAGTGTAAAATGACTGCTTTTTGGATCTTTCTTAACCAACCATCCAAGACAGGAGTTCCCAACCTTTTCAAGCCGGGGTCCGGGTCATGCTCTCTTAGTCAGCTTCGAGGGCTGGGTGGCCATTTTGCAGTGTCTGCACAATGGGGATGGCCATTTTGTCCCAACAGCTTCAAAGGAGCAGCCATTTTGTTTCTTGAATGCCTTTGGAGGGTTGGGGGCCCACATGAAATGGTGCCGTGGGCCCACGATCTAATACAAAATGCTGGTGCTAGATGGATCATTGGTCTGACTCAGAACAGGCAGCTTGATATATTTATGTTACTGCTCTGCCTCCTACTTTACACCTACATTATTTTCATAACAGAATCTGTGAGCATTGTTGTTTTTTTAATCCACAAGTTCCTATCAAAAGCAAGGCAGCCTTGGAACCATTGTACCATTGACTATTCAGAATATCTGCCAATTATCTCGTGAGGATTCCGCGTGCCCGGTTGGGCATCGGTGGCCTCTGGCAGAGGTTAAACCAGTGAGCAGACTCCTGGCCTCTGGCCCTTGTCAGGGCGTAAGGGGGGTGGATAAATGATAGGGCTTGATTCACCCAATTCCTTTGACCTGACCAACGGATCTGCTGAAAGAGCGAATATCTAACCCGGTTACCCATTAGAGTAAATCACTCATCTCCAGATCTCAGTGTAATCTCTGGTGCAAATAGAAGCCATGTTTGTCCCTGCCTAATCCCCAAGACAATGAGGCTCCTAAGTCCATGTTTACCCCAGTTAATTAACGTCCCCAAAGAGGTTCCCAATTAACTTGAGTGCTCAGGTGATGTCATTCCTGTCAGCTGACAGTCTTGCCAGCGTTGCGCTTTTTCCTTCTATATATGTTGCAGCCTTTTCTCAATAAACTACTGGTCTTCACTCCATCTTGCCTCGTGTCGCTCCTTTGACCGGTCTCCTCCGGGATCCTAAGGGCCTCCTCACGGCCCAATTCCTATAATCTCGGATATGGGAAAGATGTACTTTTGCTTCCCTGCTACTTATATATGCTAAAATAGTTATTTATGTTCAGAAAAGAAGTTGTCCCTCAATATTTTAAACACAAGAGGAAATGGCAAAGAGAAGATAAGAATAAAATATTCTCCAGAAACCCATAATGAAGGGAAGACATCCCTCCCTGTAATCATGAGTTTATATTTCTGTAGCATCTCAGGAATGTCAGTGAGAAAATCTCTTTCAGGAAATTGGTTTGGGATTGAGAGTGTCTGAAAATAGGCTGTTTCCAGAAATTAAGGCACTCACAACCTGTTCCGCCAAATACTGGTGCTGCCTATACCTGTAGTTCTGTGATCCGGGACCTCAAAACTGTCATTACTGATGGACACAGGGAAATAATAATGGCCTTGAGAGATTGCTTTCCAAAGAAGGACCTGCATGCTTAGATTAAATTCACAACTGCTGGGTCCCATTCTCTGTCATCCCTGCAGCAATAATTAGCAAGACAGCAAGGACAGAGATAGCAAAAAGGAAATACTTGGAGCTCTATTCTAAGATCAGGGACTGAAGCAAAAAAATTGAAGAATCTATTTTTGTGTCTCTTCTCTGTCCTTGAAGCTTCCAGCATCAACAATGGATGGCTCCTTTTCCTTAGGCATTGCTGCCTTAAAGTCTTGCAAAATCTATGCACTAAGGCAGGGATTCTCAGCCTACGGCCTAGGGGCCAGATGCGACCCACAAGGTCATTTCGTGTGGCCCACCACCTCCTCCAACACACATGGAAGTGCCATGTGTGGCAGGCAGGGCAAAATGGCTGTCTGGCCCCCAGAGCTCTCTGTGGAAGCATGACCCAGCCCTTGGCTTGAAAAGTTTGAGAACCCCTGCACTAAGGCACACCTTACTTTGCCTCATGATAGGCCTACCTCTGGACCTGAGGCTGAATTTCCACAGCAGGGACCACAAAGGATTTGGGGATTCAATGAATACAGCATTAAAAGCTATAGTGCTGCATTAGCTGGGATTAGGAGAAGAGCCATCATAGCATCATCTGAAATCCGCCCAAAGTACTTTTCATGTAAAGCAAATCAACTCTTGTTTGCAGTGGACTTTGCTTTCATTGCAGGCCAGCTCTGTTATTTAATCAGCTTTCTGATCCGCTCTGTTTATACAAGGTGCGGCTGACCTGGATTAAAGGGGAAGAGACTGCCTAATAAATGTCAGTGGCATACTGCCATTGCAAACATGCTCAAATTCAGCAATAGGAGAAAGGTTTCTTTGGATTAATGTTAGCAATGCGTTATGGCAGTGTATCTTGTGAACAATTTGCTCTGTATTGCCACACCGAACATTTTAAAAAGGTGGTTCATGGCAAATCTTTTCTTCTACTGAGCCACACAGATTAAAGCATACAATGTTATTCAGGATACAGTTTTAACTTCAGACATCCAGATTAAGTGCTAAAAAGGAACTAAAAGGACATATCTGTGTCAGGAAAGCAAGCATGCTTATAAAAATATCCCCACTTAAAGCTGGTTCTGGATTGTAGTTTTTCAATTCAAGTGAAGGAGCAAAATATTATGATTCTGTTTTTACTACCAGGCTTTGTTTTAGATGACCACACAGGCAGACACATATATAATGACTAGCATAGGTTGTCCGGCATTGCCAGGCTGTTATAAACTATGCTTAGATGTTTTGGGGGTTTTTTTTAGTTAAAAATCAACAGAGGATGCAATAATCTTTTTATTTTATTATTTAACATATGTTTGTTATTTGTGTAAACTTTTGATTTATTGTTTTTTTTACTTGTTTTTACTCTTGTGGCCTTTAGGTGGGGCTGTTTTGTTTTTGACTTGTTTTTAATATTCCAACCTGCAGGTGTGGCTGTTAGTAATAGTGTTGGTTTTGTTTTTGTTTCACGTGTTTTTTCTCTCCTGGCCTTTAGGTGGGGCATCTTCCGGTAAGTAGTCTTTGTTTCTTAATTTCTGTTCCTGTCTCATGGAGGGAGGATGTGCTGGTGAGTTCTCTGGTTTTATTTATTCTGGGATTTTTCTTTGCTTTGATTTTGTGGTGGTGGGCTGGGAGGTGTTTCTGTTTGTTCTTTTGTGGTTTTGTTGGGCTTTAGATGTGTGTAATTGGTTTGTTTATTTCTGGTTTTGTTTATTTTTGAGATTTCGTTGGTGTTTATTTGTATTATTTGTGGTAGTTGTGTTGTTAGAGTTAGGTATTTTCGTGTTGTAGTTAGGTGTTTTTTCTGTGCTTTTCTGGTATTGTGGATGTTTTTGTTTGTGGATGTTTTTGTTTACTTTTTGTTTATTAATGGGTTTGTATTTATTTATTTATTTGTGTTTTATTAATTTTGGTGTTTGTTGTTGGTGTGTACTTTTACGTGAAGAGCGGGCTGCCTGTCGGTTCCTCTTTTCCCCATTGCTGCTTCGAATTTTGGTTTCGATGCAGCAATGAGGAAAAGGAGGAGCCGGCAGACAGGCCCGTTCTTCCCCTGGTAAGGTTCATTAGGTAGGTCGGGGGAGAAGGAGGCAGAGAAGAGCTATCTGCCTGATGATGGTTTTCTCCTCTCTGTCTCCTTTCTCTCCTGGCTTACCTGACCGGAGATCGGCAGGCAGTGATCCATAAGGGGTGGTGCTCTTCCTTGCGGATTGCTGGTTGCTGCTTTTGTATTACCTCCACTGTTGTTTCGTGTTAGTACTCGAAACAGTGGTGTCGGAAGTACAAAGGCAGCAGCCAGTCATTTGCCAGGGAGGGTGCTTCCCCTGATGAACTGCACCTGCTGTTGGTTTTTTTCCCACCCCGGCTCAAGGTACCTTGAGGCTGGTGGTGTTTTCACCATGTCTTCGGCGGAGTAGCATGGAGGAGAGGGAGTCCCTCTTCTCCCTGTTGCTCCAGGAAAGAAGGCCGTCGGTGGTCTCGCTGTGTTTTTTTGTGGGTGTTTGGTTTGTGAGGCTGTGAGGCGCTACGTCCGCCTGCGGTGGACTTGTGCTCCCATTGCGGGGTGCCGGCGTTTTTTAATTTTATTTTGCGCATGCTGGCTTTCTCAGCATTCTGCATGCTCATGGTGCATAGGATGCTGGGACTTGGAATTTTGTGTTTTTTGTTTGCGTTCATGCGGTGTTTTTTTCTGCGGCTCAATTTCAATTGGTCGCACCGCGTTTCCCAACATTCTTTTTGTTTGCGCCTCTCAGCCTGATTGGCTGAGGCGCGGCGCAGAGGACATTGGGAATTGAAGTTGTTTCCCTTTTTTCGTGTTTCTGGGGCTCTTCCCCCACTAACGGCTTTGGCAACCCTGCAATACTCTGTGGGCCAGGTTCGGGTGAGTGCAGGAGGCTCGGTACAGGATAGTATGGAAGGGTGCAGAGATGTATAGCAAGTTCCAATGGTTCACCCTTGGATTTATAGGTATAGATTAAATCAAAGAGCAAAAAAGAAATCTTGATGTGATTATGACACTGATTTTTATGCAAATCTAATTAATATACACATTATTATTTAAAGGAAACAAACATAGGACTTGAAAGAAGTTGGCAAATACTAGTTCTGAGATATATTTTAGATATACTGTATTCAGAGTTTCTGGGTTAAACTAGAATGGCAAGCAAAGAAGAATATGGATGAATTCCCACAAGAATAACATAATGAAATAGTGGAAATCTGCTTAACATTGGAGGGAACTGCAATCTATTTCACCACTACCACCCCTGAGACTGGCTTTTCCTTACTTATAAATGTGGTGAATGCTGACATTTTCTCCTTGTTTACACACACTGAAGAAGCAGCCACAAAAGATCCAGTAGACTCATTACAAAAAAGCAAAGCAAAGATACTGTTGCATCTCTTTGTACGTTTTTAAAAAATGTTATTTTATCTCACTCAGATGTCACTCAGACCTTGCTGCAGTCAAAGATCTAAAAATGTATCTGCACTTGAATTTACTTAAATACTTGTGACCTTATACATGTTAAAACCTCTTTAGTCTCCTTTTCTGAACTATGGGGTCTCAAATCTCCTCTAGAAGCACCAATGGGAGGTGGTATGAATGCCATTGGATCAAGAAATCTTCACAGCTGAAGTAGCTGCACCTGTAGTAAAATCAATTTATAAGCCACCTTAAATGCTTGAAGGAGCCATTTAATATGAAAAACCAAAACACTCACTGTCTAATTGAAGATTTTAATGCCCATATCAATATTTTTTTTTGGGGGGGGGGCTATGAACAATTAAAATGGTGAAGCCGATATAAAATGGGCAGAATCTCACTCAATATGCCTTATACATTATCCTAAACTATCCAGTTCATTTAACTGTGGCAGGTGGCAGAGAGGCTACAATCCAAATGTAATTTTCTGTTAAGTGAGCCTATAGCTTGTAAGGATAACACAGCCACGTTATTCCACTACCATAGGTAGTAAATGTGGTTCTTCCCCAAGATAAATTTATGATAGGTTTCAATAACTGACTGTTTATGCTTACCAACCAGCCAGATTAAGTGGGATATGCAATACCGTACTGTATATATCTTAGCAAAATGTAACATTGTCAATAAAGAAAGGAAATGGAAGTCTCCCACCAGCTTATCTATACTTATAAGGCAGAGGTGCGGGTCTTGTGTCCAGGAAAGGCTCCCGCACCCCTGACACTATCCCCATCACAGCCCGCGCACACTCACCTTTCCACTGGCAGACAGGCCCCATCAAAGTCCCGAGCACAGAGGTGGGGCACAGGCCCCACAAACCGCAACAAAACAGCTGCACATGTGCATGAGTCCCAGTGATGAATGGCCGTGCGCAGAACCGTTGCACTGCGGCTCTGGCACGTGACGGTTTGTGCTCATTCGGAGTGGGAAGCGGCCAACAAAGACTACACATCCCATAATCCAATGTGGTGTGCTGCGGCCAATCGGAGTGGCTGAGCCAAGAGTGGAAGAGGTGGAGCAATGGCCATGCGACAGGGAAAACAACAGACTCAGCCAACAAGGCGAGGGAAACAGTGGGGGGAAACTCCGGCGCCCAAGCCCAGAGAACGCGGAACAGCCACAAAAACTACCCCGGCACCGTCATCAAGGAAGAAAAACAACCAAAAAACAACCAAGGCGGCTGCCGATGGAGAAGTGCGGCAACGGACGTGCAGCAGCCCACACCACAGCCACACAAAATAACTGGGCACTGCTGAAGGAAAAACCAAGGCACGCCACAAGGAAATGCATGGCCACTGTGGCCATGCTGTTGACGCTGTCAACAACCCACACCAGGAGGCCATGGGCGAGGCCACGACAGCCATGACAACAGCGACAAACTGCCTTGGGGACAAGAGGCCAGCCACAGCAAACAGACAAGACAATGCCCATCCAAAATGCGATGCAAACCACCACAACCACTGCAACCCCGGGAGGTAGGACGGAGCACCCCACCACCACCACCCAGGTATGGTGGGCGAGTCTCCCCTGACACCACTACCTGCTCCCACTCTGGGCCCCAAAATAATAATACTCCCAAGGCGGAGAAAAAGAAGGGCTTCCAGGTCAGAAAGTCCCCGAATCCTCCCCCCCTGTTTGTGTGTGTGTGTGTGAGAGAGAGAGAGAGAGAGAGAGAGATATGCTCAAGGCCGGGTACTCGCGGGGGGGGGGGACCGGGGGCTTAGCAAACCACACACCCCACACACATCCCCGAGCAAAGCCGGGCAAAAAGCTAGTGTATAATAAATACGTCTTAGGTTACAACCAGGTTTATTTTGAAGGAAAAAAATAGATCAAAGTTCAGGATCAGATAGAAAAATAGAAAAGGAACATTCTTACTTTTCTCCTCTTCCTGGTTAAAACAAGAAAGGTCTAACTACATTTTCCTGGCCTAGCCAGCTAACACATTAGATTACAACTTTCTACTGTTTAATAGCAAACAAGTACTGTATATTATAAGCACACTTTTTCTCCTCTCCTGATAAGCACATGTGACTCACAATAATGGTGATTCTGCTTCTGTAAAAGGCCTCCCTGCACTGCCGAACAGAGAGATGTTTATTATAGTGTCGAGGCAGGCATAAACCAAGCAGGGTCTGGAATTTTAACTCCTCCAGACATCTGTTCTTCCAAAGGCAAGGAAAAATAATCTTCCGCGAGTTTCAAATGAAACCTTCGCCAACCCTTCGGCTTAGCATTCCATCTTCTTAGCTGCTCTTTAGTAAAAATCCCTTTCCCCCTCGTATTCAGAACTGACTCCCGGGGTACTGCTGGGTATTGGGGCTCTGGAGGCTGAAAAAATATCTGAGCTTCTGGGTAGCGAGAAGAGTTTTCACTCCACCTGATTCCTTCATGGAAGACGAACGGATCTTCCGTCTCTTCACCTCTGGAATGCTTAACTGCCTCACCAGACCGGCATCTCATTGGCTGGCTGGTCCCGGCTTCAAGCAGAGGCTCCGTCTGTCGGATGGCTCGAAAGCTTTCCACACAGGCCATCTTGGGAACTTGTGATCTTCTTGCTACTTTGGGGGCTGTCCCACCTCTGGAAATGGCTCCCATACCAAAAACGTCATAAATTTCCTCATCAGCTGGGAAAGCTGCCTCCCGCCCTTCAGCATGGGGGTAATTGAAACGGAAATAACTATCCATTTCTGGCACAGCTTTTCTGATGGCATCTGGCAAAGCTTCTGGTTGCTAATTTAGCAGACTGTTGACAAACACACGGCTCAGTTTCTCACACTAAGCATGCGCGTGCATCTGGTTTTACTGGTGATGCGGGTGGTTTAGCAGATATCTGAGGCTTAATGGTACCAAGTCTATGGTGTCTTCTTTGAAAGAAGGGAAGCTGTGTGAAAGCAATTGGCTCTCCAATCCTAACTTCACGCTCCCTCCCCTTCTTGTTTGAAGTAGTGACAAAAAGCAATGGGTGGTACTCTAATGGAACCTTCTGCAGGTCAGGAGAATAGCGAAGCCCAGGGGTAACTGAAGTAGTAAATTGTAACTCACCATGCTCAGAATTCCCCTCTCTGCTGCACTCTCTCAGTTGGACCTCCTTCTGGGATTCAGCTCTGGCAACAGGTGCAGATACTGGTTGCTCACCCTGTCCTGGAACTGGTGAAGAACTCCAGCAAGCAGGAAAAGTCGCACCCATATAAGAACATAAGAACAGCCTTGCAGGAACAGGCCACAGCCCATCCAGTCCAGCATTCTGTCTCACACAGTGGCTCACCATTTCCTTCAGGGTATTCCCAAGGAGATGCCTTCACCTGCTTAGAATTCCCTGGAAATGGCATTGAGAGATATCCTGCCTATCTCTCCAACCCCGAGGTTGTCCTTAAGTATCCATAATTATAGCCATTGATACCCTTGTCCTCCATGAACTTGTCTAACCCTTTCTTAAAGCTGTCAAGACTGACAGCTGTCACCACTTCTTCTGGCAGGGAGTTCCATAGACCAGTAATCCTCTGGGTGAAAAAGTACTTTGTCTTATCTGTTTGAGAACTAGTACCCAAAAGTTTCATCGAGTGTCCCCTAGTTCTAGTGTTGTGCGATAGGGAAAACAGTTTTTCCTTATCTACTTTGTCCACACCGTGCATGATTTTATAAACTTCAATCAGGTCACCTCTTAGACGCCGTCGCTCAAGAGTGAAAAGGCCCAACCGTTACAGCCTCAGATGGTAAGGAAGGTGTTCCAGTCCCCTAATCATTCTGGTTACCCTCCTCTGCACTTTCTCCAACTCCATAATATCCTTCTGGAGGTATGGCGTACACAGAACTGTACACAGTATTCCAGTTGGGGCCTCACCATAGATTTATAAAGAGGCAAAATGACACTTGCTGACTTATTTTCTATACCCTTCCTAATGATCCCTAACATTGAGTTTGCTTTTTTCACTGCTGAGGCACACTGGGTTGACACCTTCATTGAGTTGTACACCAGGACACAAGTTCCCTTTCCTGGTTTGTCGCAGAGAGTTCAGACCCCATCAGTTTATAAATGTAATTGGGGTTTTTTCCCCAACATGCATCACTCTGCACTTACTAATGTTGAAGCTCATTTGCCACTGTTTTGACCACTCCCCCAGTGTCAAGAGATCCCTCTGGAGCTCCTCAAAATCTCTCACAGTTTTCACTACCCTGTATAATTTAGTGTCGTCAGCAAATTTGGCTACCTTGCTTTTTACTCCTACCTCTAGATCATTTATGAAGAGGTTGAAAAGCAGGGGTCCCAGTACTGAACCTTGGGGGACCCCACTCTTTACTTCCCTCCACTTGGAGAAGTGTCCATTTAGTGCTACCCTCTGTTTCCTGTCCCTTAGCCAGTTGCTGATCCAGGACAAGACCTGTCCCTTTATTCCATGACTGGTAAGTTTATTCAAGAGCCTTTGGTGTGGGACCTTGTCAAAAGCCTTCTGAAAGTCCAGATAAACAATGTCAACTGGATCCCCCTTATCCACATGCTTGTTGACACTCTCAAAAAATTCCAACAGATTAGTGAAGCATGATTTGCCCTTGTAAAAGCCATGTTCGCTCTCCTTTAGCAGCACCTTCTCTTCTATGTGCCTATTAATTCTATCTTTTAGGATGGTTTCCATCACTTTACCTGGGAACATGTCAAACTGACAGGTCGGTAATTTCCTGGATCACCCCTGGATCCTTTTTTGAAAATTGGTGTTACATTCGCTACCTTCCAGTCATCAGGCACAAAGCCTGATTTGAGGGAAATATTATATATTTTGGCTAGGAGATCAGCAATTTCATCTTTAAGTTCCCTGAGAACTCGTGGATGGATGCCATCTGGTCCTGGTGATTTGTTAGTGTTTAGCTTAGCAAGACATGCAAGGACCTCCTCCCTGGTTATTTCTATCTTGCTTAATTCTTCGGTTTCCCTCCCTACAAAGATAGGCTCTGTTTTGGGCATGTGGTCTCTGTCTTCTTCAGTGAATACTGAAGCAAAGAATTCATTGAGTCTCTCTACAATCTCTGTTTCCTCTTTAATAACCCCTTGCCTTCCATTGTCATCTAATGGTCCAATGGCCTTCCTAGTTGGGTTCTTACTTCTAATGTACTTAAAGAAGTCTTTGTTATTTTTCTGAGTATTTTTAGCTATACGCTCCTCAAAGTCTTGCTTTCCTTTCCTGATTGTTGCCTTGCATTTGTTCTGCCAGAATTTATGTTTCTGCCTGCTGTCCTCATTCGGACAAGCCTTCCATCTTCTCAATGAACTTTTCTTGCTCTTGATCACTTCCCGAACAGCTCCTGTAAGCCACATCGGAGTCCTCTTGGAACTGGCAGTGCCCTTTTTCCTTTTGGGTATGCATTCCAATTGGGCCTCTGTTATTGTTTTTGTAAACAGCCTCCATGCCTCTTGGAGTGTTTGGACTCTCTCAGTTTTCCCTTTCAGCTTATTTTTTACTAGTTTCCTCATCTTTGGGAAATGTCCTTTTTGAAAATTTAAGGTCTCTGTGTTAGATTTTATTAGTGACTTGCAGTCTATGATCAAGTTAAACATAATTGAGTTGTGGTCACTGTTCCCTATTGGATCAGTCACATTAACATCTTGCACCAAATCCTGAGTAATACTCAGGATCAAGTCAAGGATTCTTGTACCTCTAGTTGGGTCTTCAACCATCTGTCCCAGGGAACAATCATTTAGCATATCTAGGAACTTTATCTCTTTATCATGTGCTGAACAACAGTTCACCCAGTCTATGTGAGGTTAATTGAAGTCCCCCATTATAACCAGGCTTTCATTCTTGGATGCCTCCTTTACAACATTCTCCAACTGCCAGTCTCCCTCAAAAGTTTGGGTCGGAGGCCAATAGTATATGCCTACTGTTAGACCATCCTTGTGGCCTGGTACTCTAACCCACAGAGCTTCTAATGGTGACTCTAAATCACCTAGATATTCCAATTCATACGATTTTATCACTTCTTTGACATACAAGGCTACACCACCTCCCGTTTGCCCCTTCCTATCCTTCCTGTACAGTTTGTAGCCTGGGATAACTGTGTCCCATTGGTTATCATCTGTCCACCAGATTTCAGTGATACCAATAATATCAATATTCTTATCTATTGCTAAGTATTCCAGCTCCCCTATTTTGTTCCGGAGGCTTCTGGCATTTGTATACAAGCTTTTATATATGCTTTCCTGATAGAGTCTTTTGAGTCCAGTTGCATTGTTAGACTGCCTCTTGCATCCTTCTGCTAGAGTGCTGGTGACTAGCTCCTTGCTCTGCTCAGTAATTGTTGCATCCTCCTCACTACTCAAGTACACACTTTCCTGAACCGGATGCTGCCCAGCTCCTGTCGGCTTTCCCCCTGTTATCAGTTTAAAAGCTGCTCTGCAGCCTTTTTGATGTTGAGTGCCAGCCGTCTGGTCCCATCATGGTTCAAATGCAACCCATCCCTCCTGAACAGATTTGGCTTGTCCCAAAATGTTCTCCAGTTCCTGACAAATCTGAAGCCCTCCTCTCGACACCACCGCCTCATCCACGCATTGAGGCTTCTGAGCTCTGCCTGCCTGGTAGGTCCTGCGCGAGGGACAGGCAGCACTTCTGAAAATGCTACCTTGGAAGTCTGGGACTTCAATCTTCTTCCTAACAACCTAAATTTGGCTTCCAGGACAGAACGCTTGGCCTTCCCAACATCATTGGTACCAACATGTACCATGACAACTGGCTCGTTCCCAGTTCTCTCTAACAATCTATCTAGATTTCTTGTGATGTCTGCAACTTTTGCACCAGGCAGGCAAGTCACCATACGGTTATCATGTGCATCACAAATCCATTTCTCTGTATTTCTAATTATTGAATCGCCTAGTACAAGGAGCCTCTCTCCTGCAATCTGTTCATCTACATGCACCTCATCAACCATATTAAGGGAGAGAACCTCAGTTTGTTCCTGTTGTTTATCTTCCTGGATCTCATCAAGTGTGATGAAGGAGAGATCATCAGGTGGAACCAGTTGTTCCTCTGTGTGTTCCTCATCAGGTGTGATGAGGGAAAGAGCCTCAAATTTATTCTGTAATTTCAGACTCTTAGAGTGATCCCCTACTCTTCTCCTCCTTTGAGTCACATTCCTCCAAACATCTCCCTCCTGAGTTAGTGAAGGGCCTTCTCCCTCAGAACTGTGCCCTGTCTCTTCTTTGTCCAGCATAGTCTGCTCCGCTCTGTCCAAGAACAGCTCAAGCTCCTTAATTTGTTGATGGTTAGATATGCAGGCCTCTAGCTGCTGGACCTTCTCTTCTAGTAGTGCAACCAGCTTGCACTTGCTGCAAGTGTAGTTCTCTATATGCTTTGGCAAGAACACAAACATGGCACAAGTATTGCAGGTAACTACAGCTGTTCCCTCAGAATCCATTTTAACAAGTGCAGTATTCTGGACCTCAAAAATGTACACATTTACTACCTTTCTACCTAGTAAGACCATATTCTTCCTTTGTTACTAGTTTGCAATCTCTAAAGGAGCTCTACTCTAACTGCAAAACTTACCAGTGCTCACTTCCTTTGTTTGGCTCTCCTCAGCAGCAGCTCTGCTTAAGAGCACATGCAGAGTCAAAAGGGCTGACCCTGAAAGAGCTCAGAGCTTTTAAAGGCTAGTGTGGCTCCACCCCTATGAGTCACAGTTCAGGGAAGGGCCTGGTGTGGCTCTGCCCCCTGCTTCTGGAAGCTTCTAACTGCTTCCTCTGTTTGAACAGAGGTGGCTCTCAGCAGTTTAAATTATCAATTTAAATTAGTGGAGGCCTCTAAAGCAGCTCTACTCCAACTGCAAAACTTACCAGTGCTCACTTCCTTTGTTTGGCTCTCCTCAGCAGCAGCTCTGCTTAAGAGCACATGCAGAGTCAAAAGAGTCATATGCCTGGTGTTTCTGCGCTGGCGTGAAGAACGCCGCCTTGCTCCCATCCGAATCTGGTCGTGCCTTGAACTCTAGGCTTCTCTCCGGGATAAAAAGTAAAAATGTGGGAATCTATCCCTAATGCAACATGTAAAAGGCCTCCCTGCACTGCCGAACAGAGAGATGTTTATTATAGTGTCGAGGCAGGCATAAACCAACCCTGCACTATGGCCTGTCTACGACCTTTTGGCCTAAAGAGGGCTGTTTCTTCTTCAGAGGTTTTACTGCTTTTGCAGACAGCATTTTGGCCTCTCTCTATCCAGAACTATCTGGCAATTAAAATGGCGATGCTGGACTTATAGAAATGTCCAGTATTCGTAGATAACAGTTTTATGCCTCCTCCCTCTTATGACACTTTCAGAGTCCAGCTAACCAGGGGTTAGATAAAAATTACCTCACCAGGAAGAGACTCCAGCAAAACTTGTGAAAATTCCCCAAATATGACATGAGGAGACAAATGGCTGGACACCTGGACATCCAGCTGCATGTTATGCACCTGAATCTTACGTGAGATGGTTATCTTAGATTCCATCTTGGTATCTTCATGTGATAGATCAAACTGTCAAATTCCCAGACTGTGTCCTTGGAACTGGCTTCCATGAGAATGTGGGAGCGTGGGGCTCTAACTAACACCTGGGTATGCAGCAATTTGCAATTGGCATTACATCTTAAGCACTAATTGGCTAAAAACATTCCTTTACTTCACACAGAATTAAATGAAAATTAATGGCATCCTTTGAATTCCCATTACAGCTTCTACATTTAAATATAACAAAAACCATCTTTTTCTCCTTTGTCCTTCCTTATGCTGTCTCTTTTCCAATTAAATCACAGCATACAATGTCCATCATTCTTACTTCTGTTCTCACAGATTCATCTTCTGTTGACTATCTTCAAAAGTAAACAAATCAGCACCTGGCTTTAAAGGCCATTTTCCCAGACTTTCTTTGCCCTTCTTAGGAAGCAAAGAACACAATAACCACTTTAAAGTCACTAAAAGTAAAGGCTCCATTTTGATTCATTAGGGAGCCCTGGTGGCACAGTGGTTAAATTGCTGTACTGCAACCAAAATGTGGCGAGTTCGAGCCTGACCAGAGATCAAGGTTGATTCAGCATTCCAACCATCTGATGTCAGTAAAATGAGTACCCAGCATGTTGGGGGCAAAATGCTAATTAAGTTATGAACCATCCAAAGAGGGCACTAAGCACTATGGGGCAGTATATGATTGTTTGGCTTGGCTTTCATTACATAGCTCAGCATTGCATTAAAAGATAGGTGTTCCTATCCCAAACGCTCAGTAGTGACCCATTCTATTCAGATCTACTCAGCAATCTGGCCTCAATTCTCAGATCGCCCCTCAACCAGAGAATTATAATCAACTAGCATAGGTTGCCCTATGCCCTATGCATAGGTTATAAACTGTGTTTAGATGTTTTGTTTTGTTTTGTTTTGTTTTAGTTAAAAATCAACAGAGGATGCTATAAATCTTTTTATTTTATTTATTTAACATATGTTTTTTATTTGTGTAAACTTTTGATTTATTGTTATTTTTTTGACTTGTTTGTACTCTTGTGGCCTCTAGGTGGGGCTGTTTTGTTTTTGACTTGTTTTTAATATTCCGGCCTCCAGGTGGGCCTGTTAGTAACAGTGTTGGTTTTGTTTTTGTTTCACATGTTTTTCTCTCCTGGCCTCTAGGTGGGGCATCTTCCGGTAAGTAGTCTTTGTTTCTTCATTTCTGTTCCAGTCTCGTGGAGGGAGGACGTGCTGGTGAGTTCTCTGGTTTTATTTATTCTTGGATTTTTCTTTGTTTTGATTTTGTGGTGGTGGGCTGGGAGGTGTTTCTGTTTGTTCTTTTGTGGTTTTGTTGGGCTTTAGATATGTGTAATTGGTTTGTTTATTTGTGGTTTTGTTTATTTTTGTGATTTCACTGGTGTTTATTTGTATTATTTCTGATAGTTGTGTTGTTAGAGTTAGGTATTTTCGTGTTGTAGTTAGGTGTTTTTTCTGTGCTTTTCTGGTATTGTGGATGTTTTTGTTTGTGGATTTTGTTGTTTACTTTTTTGTTTATTAATGGGTTTTTATTTATTTATTTATTTGTGTTTTATTAATTTTTATTAATTTTGGTATTTGTTGTTGGTGTGTACTTTTGCGTGAAGAATGGGCTGCCTGTTGGTTCCTCTTTTCCCCATTGCTGCTTCCAATTTTGGTTTCGATGCAGCAATGGGGAAAAGGAGGAGCCGGCAGTCAGCCCGTTCTTCCCCTGGTAAAGTTTGTTAGGTAGGTCAGGGGAGAAGGAGGCAGAGAAGAGCTATCTGCCTGATGATGGTTCTCTCCTCCGTAAGGGGTGGTGCTCTTCCTTGTGGATTGCTGGCTGCTGCTTTTGTATTACCTCCACCGCTGTTTCGTGTTAGTTCTCAAAACAGTGGTGTCGGAAGTACAAAGGCAGCAGCCAGTCATTCACCAGGGAGGGTGCTTCCCCTGACGAACTTGTTGTTTTTTCCACCCCGGCTCATGGTACCTTGAGGCCGGCGGTGTTCTTGCTGTGTCTCCGGCGGGGTAGCGTGGAGGAGAGGAATTCCTTCTTCTCCCCGTTGCTCCAGGAAAGAAGGCCAGTGGTGGTATCGCCATGTTTTTTTGTGGGTGTTTGTTTTGTGAGGCTGTGAGGCGCTGTGTCCGCTTGCGGCAGACTTGCGCTCCCATTACAGGATGCCGGCATTTTTTAATTTAATTTTCCGTATGCCGGCTCTCTCAGCGTTCTGCACGCTCACGGCGCATAGGATGCTGGGACTTGGAGTTTTTTGTTTTTTGTGTTCGTGTGGCGTTTTTTCCCCTGCGGCCTGATTTCAATTGGCCATGCTGCGTTTCCCAACGTTATTTTTGCTCACACCTCTCAGCCTGATTGGCTGAGGTGCGGCGCGGCACAGAGGATGTTGGGAATTGAAGTTGTTTCCCTTTTTCACGCTTGTGGTGCTCTTGCTCCACTGGCGGCTTTGGCAACCCTGCAGTACTCTGTGGGCCAGGTTCGGGCGAGTGCAGGAGGCTCGGTACGGGATAGTATGGATGGGTGCAGAAACGTATAGCAAGTTCCAACCATTAACCCTTGGATTTATAGGTATAGATGTATAACTTCTATTTTGGAATGTTCTTCTCTCTTTATTCCAAGAGGGTGCCAGACCAGGTCTCACTTCAGAAACACATGTCTCATAGTTTCTAAGACTGAGGTTAACCAGTGGTAGCGTTGCAGAGGGCCGGCTGCCCTTCCCTCAGTCTTTTGATCTCAATAGACATGAACTTCAGTAGTCTGGTTGTTTTATTTAGGATGTAAAGTCACACAGAGCATTCATAAGCAAACAGTGCCAAAATATGAAACCTAACTTGAAAGCCGGAAGGGTTTTCGCCCTAATCCCCAAGAACACCCGTATGACAATCCGCTTACTCCCAGGTAGGACTCTGTAGTCCTCTGGCCTCCTGGCGATTGGATTGCACCTGATCTTGCTTCCCTGGCCCAGATTGGACCCAGCAGTTCACAGCTTTTTCTACCAGTGTGCCCAGTCACTCCCGACCGAAATCTAGGCAGTGAGCAAAGGATGCACGTGAAACTAGTGTAGATTCAGGTGTGCCAAGTAATCACTCCAAGTCTCTTCAGGTATCTTCAGAAATATATTGAAAGCCTAATAAGATTCAGGATACAGTCCAACAAAAGAACAGGAAGCATTTCAAAGCAGAAATAAAGTAAGCTGTATGTTCCAGGGATAGCACATGGGCCTCCCTTTCCCCCAAGCGTCTACATTTTAGCAAGCTTAAAGTACAGCACTCCAGAGAGTATCTCTGTGTCAGCTTGTGTACATGCATGCGTCTCTGGGTTATATCTCCTCCCACAAGGTCCACCTTTGGCCCTCCTCCTTAGGGATTCCAACCAATGATCTTACAGAAAGACATGTCAATCACATATTAGGTTTCATTTCTTCTACACCATGAGGCTCATATTGTTTACATACCATTTCCTCTCTCCCTTATCTGAAATCTCCATATTGAATGAGAATAAAGTACAGGGTATACTTCATTCTGTTACAACCCATATCTACCAGGTGTGGTGGGATATTAGCCCCCTCCCATGTTACCCATGTCTGAAAATTATCCCTTTTATTATTTTTTATATTTTTAGTTTCAGATAAAGATGATTTTATTCCTTATTTTTCATTTGTCCCCAACTTCAAATGTTAGGCTTATGTTTACACAAGTGCTACACTAATACACGCATCCATTCAACACACTTTGCAGATAGATAGCTGCAAAGACCTATATCTATACTTATAAGGAAGAGGTGTGGCCGTATGTATACAGAATACGTTTCCACATTCCTGGAGCAAATCCCGTGATACTTGGCACACATGTACCTTTCGCAACCGGGGTCAGCACTGCAAGGGTCCTGAGGCCAAGAGTGGGGCCTACGCCCCACAAATACAACAAAATGTAAAAACTACAACTTCCAGCAGACACTGCAGCGCAACACGGCCAATCAGGGAGGCCGGGCAGAGAGCGAGAGAGGCAGGGCACCGGTCATGCATGCACACAGATGAACTGCCACCCACAATGCATAGCACGGCCAAGAAACAGTGGCGCCCATGGCCGGAATGTGCAGGGCCTTAATGGCAATGCCGCTTCAGGTGGCCACCGTGCCCAGCACAGCAATGGGGCCCAAGAAGATGCCCCCAAAATAGCCAGGAAAACCTCAGGTGCCCCTAGCCAAGGGGCATGGAGCTGCTGCAGCAAGTCCCCTACCAACCCCGAGCAAAACGGCAAAACCTATATGGCCTTACCATGCCACTGGAGTCACCTCCACTGGGCTGTCGGAGAGGGAGAAGGGGAAGAAGACGAAAATGGGGAGGAAGGGAGAGGAAGGAGGGGGAGGAAGGAAACACAGGGTGAAGGGGAAAGAGGAGGAGGGAAGGAAGAGTCACCACCCCCTCCTTTAAAAAAAACCACACACCTGGAGAAGCTGGCGGTGGCCGTGGCCTTGCTGGCAGGCCTGGGGGAGAAGGGCCTGCTGTTGCTGTGGCAACAGGGGCCTCTGGACAAGCAGACTGCCTGCAGGACAGGGAACGGGGCAGGGGGACCTGACACGGGACTCTCCTTGCCCATGAATGAGTCCACCCCGGGTGCTGCCGGGTACCCCTGCTAGTTAATAAATTCATAAAAGGTTCACAAAACCGTGATTTGAAATGGCTCCGCAAAAGCCTGTTCAGTTGCATGGGTGGTAGATTGGCCCTTGTTCATTCAATTGCATTGGAGGTAAACCGCTCTGGAAGTGGAGCCTCGGTCGATGAGCCTCTGCAGTTGTGTGAGGGGGGTAGACTGGCCAGCCACCTTGTTCAACTGCATGGGGGTAGACCAGAGCCTCACTCTGGAAGCGAGACCTTGGTCAAAGCACCTATGCAGTTGTTATGAAAGTAGACTGGCCATTTTTGAAAAGAAGGAAGAGTAGATCAAGCCTCGGTAGTGAACGAGATTTTTTAAAATAGAAAGCCAAGTAGTCTGGGCCAATTTTGAGAATGAGATTTTTAAAAATACAAGCAAGGTAGACTGGCCCGATTTAGAAAATGGGATTTTAAAAAATAATAATAAATGGAGAGTAGACCGGGCAGTTTTTCCAGATGATTGTATTTTTCTGAAAATAGCAAGTAGACCGGACCCATGTCCTCGGATGACCCCTGGACTTACATGAATGGGGTTCCAAATATGGTAGTTCAAATACTTCAAAGACTATAACTTCAAAACATTGTATCCAGTTGACTGATTCAATCAGTGCATCAAAAGCCTTCAAAGAAATAGTTACTTTCCAGGGATTCTTAGATAGCACCGTGATTTAAAATAATAGTAAAAATTCAGAGCGATCAAAGAAGACTGGGGGGGGGGGGACTTAAGGTTGAAAGTTAACCATTTAAATGCTGAATTAAATTTTAAAATAATCATTAAAAATTGTGTTTTCACTCCCGGAGCTTGGCTAAGCCTCAGAATCGGTTCGCCGGCCAAGGACTGGTGGAGGAACCGAGTCGAGGATGGTCTACTCGGGAGTAAGCTGGTAAAAGTGTCTTTATGTTTGATTGGCTATAACTCAGAAAAAGTGGGCTTTTTGAAATTGGATTTCTCTCTGCCTTTTCTCCTGCCTAAAAGTCAAGCGTGGCTGCAGTGGCAAAGTAAATTTAGGCTTTAAAATGATTCAAAAGTAATTGTGGTTTGGATTAAAAAGCATTTTTCCGGTCTTCGCAACCACGCTCGACTATAGGCATGGTGAACTTAACCCTTTCATCCCAGACTGAAGTTTAATTGGTGGTTGCAATTAAAATGTTCCAAAAATCATTAAAAATACTAAAATATGATTCTAACATGTTCTATTTTGTATTTTCAAAGCAGGAAACTTCCACAATATTTTCTTTAATTTTGAGCCTGCCTCGGCAGACCCAAGAGGCGTACCACATTCCAAAGGAAACATTCAATTAACACCTGATGCCCAAAGGCCACACACCCATCTCCAAATTTCCTGAAAGTCTGCAGCAAATACCACAGTCTTGATTGCTTTAGGGATTATTCTTTCACCCTGATTCCATGTGTCTTCCGCATCTCTTTGTTTCCTGGATCTGTAGTTAGCATGTGTACATGAAAGGCTGGGTTTCTCCACCTGGAGATAGACGGGATTAACCTGGGTGGGGGAATGTGTGGGTTGATCTTCAATTCAAATCCAACAATTCTGTATGGCTGTTCAAACCTCCCGCCTTGGATGTGCAGCACTCCTAATTGGTTCCTGTTTTCAAGCCAAGCGTGCTCATTGGCGACATGCTCAACAAATTCACTCTGCTATTGGCTACTGTATTGACATTGCCGCTATCTAATCCCCAATCTCCTCCCTCTATTTTCTTGGAAATTGTAATCTTTGTACCATTACCAATTATTTACATAAATATTTACTTTTGTATCTATGAAATGACCACCTGCTGCAAGTTTGTTTCATTGTAAAAAACTTTATTGTTACAGTAGATAGTTGATAGGATTAGTCTGTATCTATAGAATAGTATAAGAAGACCTTGCGCCGTCGGGACTTCAGCTCTCTTTGGAAAAATTAGCGAGGGAAGCTCTTGGGTAGATTTTTGTAGCAGGCAAGGTTTAGGACTGACTTTGATCAGCAGGTGGCCAATTGTTGATTATTGTTGCCAATAAACCTTTATTTTAGCCTGAAAATTAAGTCTCTGTGGTTCCTGGGGTTCTGCCAGTGGAAGAACTTTTTGAATTTAATTAAGCATCCCAGTGATTCACAGGTCTATAGCTGTTTTGACCTACAACAGAAAAAAGGAATAGCCATTTTCCAGGTAACAGCCCCATAAAAAAGAAGAGAAAAGAAATCCAAGTCAGCAAAAAGCCCACACATATTCTGTTACATTGTATATGTAAGTCATTGCATCATTTCAAAGCCCATTCTCCACCTCCCTCCTGCCTCTCACAGTGGTCACCCAATCCCTGGCTCCTTCAGAGGTAATTAGTTCCATCACTCATCCTGCTGCATCTCCTCCCAGTTTTCCCACTCTCTCTATGGTCTACCCCTCCCAATCAGACCTGTCAAGTATCCCTTATTGGCCAGGAAAACCCTGTATTTTTACCCCTCTTCTCGCCCCCCTCCCATTTTATTAATTTCCCCATAATATCATGTTTTTTTTAAATCCCAAAGCTGCAGGTTTTTTCCTGCCACCAGAGGGCGCTGTGGCTTTTCGCTTGTGGAAGGGGGGGAGAGAAGGTGGTTTGGGGCGGGGCCTTCATCTTTCTGCTTCCGTCCCTTTGACTCCTCCATGGTCCCATGCGAGGGGACTGGGGATGGGGGAAAGGAAGAAAAGAGCTGCCCGAGGTGGCTGGCCCTGGGTCAGGGCCAGCATGGATGCCCCAGCGCCTGCCCCTTCTGGGTAAGTCTATGTCTTTTTGTTTTGTTTACTTTCCTGTGTGTGTGTGTGCGTGCGTGCGTGCGTGTGTGTGTGTGTGTGTGTGTGTGTGTGTGTGTGTGTAAGTAAGTCTCTCTGTCTTTTTGTTTTGCTTACTTTGCTCTCTCTCTCTCTCTCTCTCTCTCTCTCTCTGTGAGTGAGTGAGAGAGAGAGACTCGCCTTTGTGTGGGTGGGTGTGGAGAGCAATGGTGTGTGTGTTTGTGTGTGTGTTGTGGGTGAGGGGCCAGGGTCCGTACCAGGTTAAACAGAGATGATCACTGAACCCTAGAGTCGGATATGATTGGCTTTCAAGCAAGGGATACCTTTACCTTTACCTTGCTTGAAAGCCAGTCGTATCTGACTCTAGGGTTCAGTGCTATTCTTTGTTTCAAAGCCAAAGTGCCAGCGCTGTCTGCAGACGTTTCCATGGCCATATGGCAGGCATGACTTAGACACAGGAGCACACGGAACGCTGTTTACCTTCCCACCAAAGTGTTCCCTATTTATCTACTTGCAATTATATAAAGTGGAATGGGAAACATGGTTTGAATGCATTATGTATAGATTAATCATCACTCAAACAGACAAATTTCAATATAATACAGGTAACATGTCTTCAGAACTGCAAAAATAACAGTGAAAGTACAAATAATGACACCATGAGGTGGTGGTCTGATAAACATAAGGTAGACCCTAGGGAAAGAGATGCCTGAGTGTGAAAAAATATGTCCCTAGATGGGAGGAAAGAGGCAGAAGAAGATGAGCCACTTCTGTGTGGTGAGATGGAGGCCCCACTAGGTTGGTGGGACTCAAGCTTAAACAAACAGGAAGATGAGGGGAAGGGGCTTGGACAAATCCAGATACCCTATTTGTTTCCCTAAATTTCCTTGCTTTTGAACTGCTAGGTTGTCAGGAGCTGGGACAGAGGCAGAAGCTCACTCCGTCCTGCAGTACTCAGGTATTGAGCTGCTGCCCTGCCACCTTCCAGTCAGCATCTTAACCACTTGAGCCACTAAAGCTCAGTGGTTAAGAAGCTCGCCTTGTTAGCTGGAAGGCCGACATGACGGTTTGAGTTCCCATCTCTGTCTCAGCTCCTGACAACCTAGCAGTTCGAAAGCAGGAAAATTACAAGAAGATAAATAGAGACCACTTTGATGGGAAAGGTAACAACATTCTGGTGTCTGGTCATGCCTGCCACATGGCCACAGAAACATCTACAAATAGGCAGTGCTGGCTCTTTGGCTATAAACAGAACTGATCACTGAACCCTGGAGTCAGATATGACAGGCAGCATTGGATCTAACAATAGGTAAAGGTAAAGGTTGCCCTTGCTCGAAAGCCAGTCGTATCTGACTCTAGGGTGCAGTGCTCATCTCCATTTACAGCCAAAGAGTCAGTGCTGTCTATGTTTGCAGACGTTTTCATGGTCATGTGGCAGGCATAACTGGAGCCCAGCAAGTCACACAGCCAGATTTGGCCATGCCCACAGATTTGGCCACACCCACATAGGGGTGTGGCCAAAATTTCCCTTATTTTAAATCCCAAACTTGGCAGGTATGCTCCCGATGGATTCTCTCCCCGATAATCTTCTGTAGACCAGACAACTCCCTAGCCTCTCCAACCTCCCTTCCGCCTCCCACTGTCACCTGGGCTCCCATGGGAAAAGGGAAGGGGAAAAAACCTTTCCTGTGGGCGGGGCAAGTCACTCCTGTTCTCATATAGTTTAAGTATATTTCACACTTCGTCTAAAATCCTTTTAGTAGATATAGAATAAAAGTGGGGAGAAATCTCAACCCTTGAAGAAACAAAAAGTTCTTGCTGGATAGACACTATAATAGAGCTTGACATGTTGAGAAGCAGCTGGAAAGCTTTAACTACTGAAAGAGTAGAACACTGTATACAAATATAACCAAACCAAATAATACACCAACTGCTTCTGGCAGGGAAAACCAACCAACACATAATAAAAATATAGCATCAAAGGGATATTCAGAGCCAATCTAAAGAACTTTCTATGGACTTCAAATAGGAGGAACTAGAGGTAGCTATAAGAAGATGCAGGAATGGTAAAGCAGCAGGACCAGGGGGTGGCCAGGGTCAGGGTTGCCCACCCTTAGTTAGCAGTTTGCCACTCTCAAACTTCCAGCTGCTTTTTTATATATTTATATATATAAAGGAATGGCTCCTTCGGCTCTTTAAGTATTGAACAAGAAAACAAATTCCAAAAATATGGTGGAGAATTTTAAAAAATTGCTATACTGAAAACAGGCAAAGAACCATCAGGTCTCAACAACAAGGACACTCGAGCTACTCTCGTTGGGACTGGGGTTTGTACCTATTCCAAAGTATAATCCTTTCACCACTAGGATAGACATGTTCAAATTAATACGCCTACTTAGACTTAAAAGCTTTTTTCAAGATAAAGAATCGGACTCTCTAGACAGATTTAGACCGAAATCTAGTTTTTCCCCTCCTTCTAATGATCCTTCTATAGAGGTTTTTTACAGGCTTGTGCTGCGAGACCTGGAGAAGAGCGAAAAACTTAAAAAGAGATGAGGATACAATCTTTCCCTCAATGATATGAAAACATTAGAACAGCTAGCACTGGATCCTGATATTATCATTAAGAAAGCAGATAAGGGAGGGGGCATTGTGATTATGGATGTTAGTGAATACGAAAGGGAAGCCCAAAAACAGCTATCCAATAAGGACTTCTATAAAATATTGGATCATGATCCAACAAATAGAACTTTAAACCTCCTCAGGGACAGTTTATTTGAAGGGGTAGCAATGGGTTATATATCTGAATCCATACAGAACTTTTTGTACAATGAAAATCCAAAAATGCCTGTGTTTTACTTACTCCCCAAAATTCATAAAGACCGTCCTGACGATGGCATCACGCCAGGAAGACCTATTGTCTCCTCGATTGGATCCGCTCTGGAATCCACATCACGTTTTTTAGATTACCACCTTAATCCTTTCACAACGAACACTGCCTCATACATCAAAAACACAACAGACTTTATTACACAAGTAGAAGGTGTGCAAGTACCCAGAGGTGGGGGCTTCATTACTATGGACGTCCAGGCACTTTACACTAACGTGCCTTTGGATGATATTAAAGAAATAGTAAATGGGGTTCTAGAAACACGCAAAGAGCTACACCCCCCCATTCATTTTTTACTGGGGCTTCTTGATTTAGTTTTAGATCATAATTTTTTCAGATATGGCAAAACAATTTATTTACAGATTAAAGGAGTGGCCATGGGGAGCTCAGTAGCGCCCTCTCTGGCCAACCTTTATATGATTAAATTTGAAGAAGAGTATCTCCTGAATGAAGAGAATAATCCATTTTCCCAACATATTATTTTATATAAACGTTTTTTAGATGACCTTTTCTTTATTGTTAGTGATTTGAGTATTGCACCTCTATTTGTGGATTGGGTTAACACTCTCAATATGAATCTCAAGTTTACTCATAATATTGGGGCAGCTTCAATACCATTCTTAGATGTTAATACCTACATTTCAACAGAGCGGCTAGTGGGGGTCAGTTTATATAGAAAGAAGACAGATAGAAATGCATATTTGGATTTCAAATCATTCCATCCATATCACCTGAAATATAATCTGCCCTATGGATTATTTTTAAGAGCAAAAAGGAACTCCTCTTTGGAGTGTGACTTTGAAAAAGCTAGTAACAGCATTACCTCCTTTCTACAACAGAAAGGTTATCCAGATAAGGTAATTAAAGAAAACCTAATTAGAGCTAGGGCTATTCCAAGGGACAGATTGCTCCACAATATTGAATGAAGGCTTCACTGTTCATTTGTTTTTTCTCCATTGTCAAACCAGATCCAGAACATTATCAACAAACATTGGCACATTGTTAACCACATAACAGGTTGCTCTTCTCCTCCTCAAATAGGCTTGAGGAAATCAAAATCTATCCAGCAGATAATTAGCAGAACGGACCATTTAGCTCGATCTTTACCTAAGCAACCTTTAATAACAGGGCATTTTAAATGTGGGCAATGTACACAGTGTTCTTTGGCTTGGCAAACAAAAACGGTCTCGATCCATAGCAGCAATTATATGTTACATCTAAACCATTTCTCAAATTGCAACAGTTCGGGCTGTATCTATCTACTAACCTGTCCCTGTGGATTGGGTTATGTGGGGGTTACTTCCCAAAAAATCAAAACTAGGGTGGGGGAACACAGGTCTAAAATCCGCAATCAGAACCTGTCTGCACCTCTGGTCAACCACTTTATTGAAGCAAACCATAAGGATAAAGATTTTAAATTTGTAGTTTTGGAAATTATTAAACAACAACCTTTTCAGCACACCAATATGGATATTGCATTAAGGCAGAGGGAGAGTTTCTTCATTCACCGTTTCAACACACTGCACCCATATGGGCTAAATCAAGAGCTTGATTTCAGTTGTTTTCTGTGATTAACCAGCTGTGGGAGATTTTCTCTTTAAAAATGTCCTTGGAGTTAGATAACATAACGTCCGTCAACACCAAAAGAATTTACTAGGGAGGTCTGGGACGCGATATACTGCTTTAAATTCTTATCACTGATACAACACTTTTGGTATGTATACTTCATGTATCCAAGATCATGTATATAGTTGTATATATATTTGTGTGTATATATATCTTGTATGTTTATGACTATTAGTAATTGCATCAACTTATTATTTAGATCCCTGAAGAAAACTTTTGAAAAATCCTCTATCGAAAGGGTTTCGGATCTTTTGTGTTACCTTGAGAAGATTGCTACAATAAATAAATTTACTGACAAACGGTTCCAGTGGACTTCTCAAAAACGCTATGCCACCTACACAGAGTGTTTGAACAAAAGATACTAAAACATCAAGCTCCTAAAATTGAACCTCTTCTAATTCTGGAAAAGGCAGACTTTAGACCTTAAATCTAACCCAGCATAGAGAAGATGGTTTTGCAACACTTAAAATAATAGGAGCAGCAGTTGTCAACCTTAACAGCAGCACATGACACTGTCCGCTACCTATTGCTTCTCAAAAGTTCTACATCCTCACTAAAGATCATGGACTAATGGGAAAGGTTGTCTTTCTATTTTAAAACTGAAGATTTCTTGTTGAATGTCAAAGAAGGCACATTCACTGGTGAAATCTGAGGAAGGGTCTCCCTCTTGGCATCATTACGTGTTAATATTTACACAAATGACCAAACCAACATTTCCATAGGCCAGGCATTCCATCTATGCTGATTCTCTTGCCTTCATAGTCCAAGGGGAGGTGTTTGAGTCCATCGAGCATCAGCTAATCTCTGCTTTAGAAGGTATTTTCTCATAGTATAAAACAAAGAGCATCACCCATCAATTGTATTCGGACCATCTGGAATTCACTTAATAGATTTTGAAGCAAAGTAGGATGATTAAAAAATAATCCAGTAAAATAGGGCTACTTGGATACAGGACAATCCCTTTGTGAATGTGGAGAAATTAAATCAATGCAGTATTCATGTGCATACAATTTACGTCCCACCACACATACAAAAGAAAATCTAATAAATAGCTAACACTATTGAAGTAGCCCACTTCCCCTCACAAATAGACTAATACTTTTAACATTTAAATTTGTTCTGAATTTTACCTCTATTTAGTTTAATTTAAATTAAATTTATATTAAATTTATATATCTATGCCATAATGCATACATACTGTTTAATTGTAAACACCCTGATCTGAAGATAAGGTGTATTTGCTAATAAACAAATGCTTGATTGTTTTCTTAGAAGTGTGGATGTGATTCTTTTACAAAGGGGGAAGTGAGCCAAAGTAATAACTCCAAGTTTCAAAAGGCAGAATTCATCTTAGGGTCTGAAAAGTGTAAAGGTCTTAGTGACTTGCAGAGAGGTGTTGGAACAGGTCTTACTTGCATTTCTACATCCCACCCCACTGAAAGCCCCAGGACCACCATCAGGGCAGTACTACCAGGGGCCCTGCCAGCGGCGGCCATAACTGTGACATTGCTGTGTATGTGGGCCCCAATAGGATTGCTCAGTATGGGGCCCAGAAATTTATGTTGGCGGCCCTGGAAAGCCCAGCACAGTTTTGGACTATAATATCTGAACAGTGTTTAATGTCTGTAGCAGAAGAGGCAACAAAGATTGCAAGGCCTGTAACAGAAGTAAATCCTCTCCCAGAAAAATGTTACTTCCAATATGATGCTTCTCTTACACCAGGGGTTCTGAACCTACGGCCCGCGGCACCATTTCATGTGGCCCACTGCCATCACCACATCCAGAAGTGGAAGCTGACGTATTTATGACAGCCATAAAATGTGCTTGTGTAAATGCAGTTACATCAGCTGTAAATGTGCCCACAGCTGTCATAAACGTGGAAGCGGGTGCACTTACTTCTGCTTCCAGGGGACATGGTCCGGCCCACTCAGCTGTGCAGGGGGGGCATGGTCAGGCCTGTGGCGTAAAATGGTTGGGAACCCCTATCTTACACTATTATCTTTCTCTCTCCTCCTACCTCCGATTTTAGCCTCTACACCTTCTCACACTGTTGGGCTGTGCTGAGAAGTAGGCATGGCACAGTAAAGGAGCAACATTAAATTGTTGATTCATCCCTTTGAA
Organism: Bradypodion pumilum; assembly: GCA_035047305.1. NCBI lineage: Eukaryota > Metazoa > Chordata > Lepidosauria > Squamata > Chamaeleonidae > Bradypodion > Bradypodion pumilum. The sequence continues at coordinate 176,345,625 of JAWDJD010000004.1, read as the reverse complement.
ACTTGAACTTTGGCATACTTCCCCCCTTTTTTTGTGTATGTTTGTTTGCTAGCTTCAGTACTAGCACGGTAGTTACTTTGGGCAATTTAGATTAAAATATAGTATATTTATTAAAATAATACAATCAGAGTAAAAATAAATAATACGCTTTTGTAGTAGAATCATATCCACATTTCTAAGAAAGCAAGGAAATGTGTGCTTATTTGTGCTTTTAATCAGCTGACATTCAGGGATGCCTGAATGTGTTTACATTCTTTAGTAAAGGTAAAGGTTTCCCTTGCTCGAAAGCCAGTCATATCCGACTCTAGGGTTCAGTGCTCATCTCTGTTACAAAGCCAAAGAGCCAGCGTTGTCTGCTTCTGCAGAAGTTTCCGTGGTCATGTGGCAGGCATGACTAGATACATGGAACACTGTGCATGGAACACTTACCTTCCCACCGAAGTGGTCCCTATTTATCTACTTGCAATTTCTTGCTTTCAAACTGCTAGGTTGGCAGGAGCTGTGACAAAGACTGGAGCTCACTCTGTCCTGCAGTACTACATTCTTTAGGGAGGATCTTTCTATGTCTGTGGCCACTCTTTCTAGTTTTAACCATGGTTTACTCTTTCATCTCTACACAATGAAGACAACATGCATTCTCTTTTGAGGTACAAGACAGAGTTATGAGAAGGAAGAAAATGATATCAGCTAAGAATAGTAATGTAAAGTTGAAAGAAGGTCATCATGGATCAGAGCAAGTGAAAGATGCTCAAGGAAATGTGAGGAAGCCCTCTTTTTATACTCTTTCTCCATCCAGGACGTGCACCTTCTTGAATGTAAGCTGTGTTGCGCCCACTGATTTCCAACAGGCTCATGATGACTTTAAACCTGATCGAGGCTTTAGGAGTATAAATATGCCTTTTGGCCAAAAATAATGGAAAGGATCACAGGGAGGCTATGAGGTAGCCTTTGGGTCTAGAAAAGTATTTCTAGGGGCTGCATACAGTCAACAGGCTAAACGTTGCTCACCTCACCACAACATAATATTAACAGAGAAAAGGAAGAAGTGGCTTCAGTTTTGCCATGGGACCAGCCACATTTGATTTCACGGTGATTCTCTTTACTATGACACTCTTGGGGAACTGATCTAAACAAGAGTGAGAACCTGAGATTTGCCAGCAGGCCAAGGGGTCTACTCCCAAGGGAACTAAAGGAAGAGGGCCAACTTTTTGTTTTCTGATCTTCAGTAAATTTCACATTCTTTTCCTTTTGCCATCTATTTTTGTGCATTATGTGCTATCAAATCAATTCTAACCTTTGGTGACACTTGTAGGATTTCTGAGGTACATGAGTGGTATTTAAAGAGTGGTTTTACTAGGGCCAGTCCCCAGAGAGTTTCCAAAGATGAGCAGGGATTTAAATTCAGGTCTTCTGAGCCAGAATCCAACATCTAGCCACTATATCACATTGACACATTATCTTTTTTTTTTTTGCATGCTTTTCTTTTCTCTGGGATAATTATTAAAAAATAATTTCATCCTTTGATACTATCAGCTTATTTGAATCAGAAATAAGAGGTAGCCTTGGATCCTCCAGATGTTTTGGTTATAACTCCTGTTACCACTTACTGTTATCCCTGCAGAATAGGATTTCTGAGGTTGAACCTCAGCAACGTGTGAAGGGCAAAACTTCCCAGACCTAATCGAGACCTATCCATCTTTTCTTAAAGCCTCTTTTTTCTAGTGGCAATGCCCTTCTTGAACTTCATGTGCAGAACTTTAAGGAAGCTTTGAATGAATGGAACAATACCTGTATTATGCTTTCAAACAGAGTGTGAGATAAGGCCTTTACTACTCTTCTTCCATGGATCCACTAAACCCACAACTCAGTGCACATGCACCGTAAGCAAAAGTTCCCAAGTTCAGTTACTTACATCCCAAGTCAGAACAAGAAAAAGGTGTGTCCCTGAGGAGTTACTACCATTACATGTGAGCAGTGTGGTGTTGCAAAGACCAGCAGCCTCACTTGACATAAGACAGCCTCACTCTCTTATTATCTGGCATTACGCCAGATGCCTAAAAATCATAATCAAAATCTAGTAAACATGGGAAGGTAGACTACTGCATTCAACTCACCTAAAGCTGATGAGCCACACGTTACTGTTCCAGCACATCATCATCATCATCATCATCATCATCATCATCATCATCATCATTATTATTATTATTATTATTATTATTATTATTATTATTATTATTATTATTATTATTATTATTATTATTATTATTATTATTATTATTATTATTATGCTACCCAAGAGACAAGGAGAAAAGAACTAAAATCTGGCATGACCTAATCATTTTAAATGCCCCCTTAAGATAGTGGTAGCAGCAACAGCACTGTACAGCATGGTAATATTCTAACTAATCCTCAACTAATTTATTTTATCAAATTAAAAAGTACAACGTTCTTTGAACACCAGGGATATTCCATTCCTGGGGTCCCAAAAGGAAACTACATGATCCTTTTGTAAAGAAGCCTTTTCTGCTAAGCATCTAAAATTAATAAAGTAGGATTAAGGGAAGATAGGGTATTAACTGATTCCTTAATCCCAGCAAATAATTAATGAAAGCAATTCATGATGTGGTAGTGAATTAATTCTATATTTGAATAATAAATAACCTCACAAAATTAAGCTTGAGTGGAGCTGTAGATATTGAATAAATTGAGCTTTCCCCTTTATTATCTATCTGCTTGTGAGGTGGAATATAAAAACACTGCCATATACAATGCCACCAGGAGGCAGATAAAACAGATGTTCTAATCCAATACATTTAATAAGGACAACAGTTTCCCAAAAGCTGTGTATAAATACGTTTTTGAAGCATGTATCAGCATAAATACTAATCACATAAAACATTGAAACCTACATTTCACTTATGATCACACAGGAATAGGAAACGTAGCATAATAGGATGTGAGAAAACCTTCAGAATAGGATGCCAGAAATATTCAGCAGGCAAAATTGCCAACGTTTCTAAAATAACAAAAGTGACTATTTTTAAAATATTTGCGTAAAAAATCTCCCAGATATTTGTGTACAATTTTAGCTATAAGCACAGTTACAAGTTTTCCAAACATTAATTTCAGTGAAAGCTGGATTTTAACTAGGCTTTTGGATTCCCATGGGTTGCAGTCGTTTTCGTTTTCTTTTTTCCTCAAACTTGTGGGTTCCGCGCACATAATTGGCATACTGTCCCTGACAGAGCCACGGCTTGGGGGAACACTCCTTGGAGCCTGGTTCCGAAGGGACAGACATTGGGGAGCGGATTAATAGTCATAGTTTAATTCACCGATTGCTGACCTGACAGGCAGTTCGGACAATAGAGGGCAAAAGATCACCAGGTGATGAACTCGATAAGTATGTAATGGGTAATCTCATATCCGCAGAGACTCCGAGTCCAAGAGCCAACCTAGGCACATGTTTACTCCCAATAGCAGTAGACAATGCATGTCCCCCGGTAGTAAATTAGATAGATAAGGAACTTCCCCCCAGTGAAGTCACCCCTGATGAGTAACTTGTGTAATCTTAAAGTGCAGACCTGCAGTTTTCCTGTAACGGCCACGCGCAACCTATGCACGCGGTTGAGCTAGGCAGGATATAAAGATTAGAGCCTTCTGATCAATAAACGCTGGTCTTTGCTCCATCTTGCCTCGTGTGTCTTTACTTGACCAGTCTCCTCCGGGACCTTCCAGCCCATATCAGGCCCTGATCCAACACAAACTGTTGGCAAATCTAAGAGTCAAACATTTTATTTCCAGGCCAGTTGTAACTTTCCCATTACACCCAAGTAGTGCGTTGCCTTAACAAACAAACAAACAAACAAACAAACAAACAAACAAACAAACAAACAAACAAACAAACAAACAAACAAACAAACAAACAAACAAACAAACAAACAAACAAACAAACAAACAAACAAACAAACAAACAAACAAACAAACAAACAAACAAACAAACAAACAAACAAACAAACAAACAAACAAACAAACAAACAAACAAACAAACAAACAAACAAACAAACAAACAAACAAACAAACAAACAAACAAACAAACAAACAAACAAACAAACAAACAAACAAACAAACAAACAAACAAACAAACAAACAAACAAACAAACAAACAAACAAACAAACAAACAAACAAACAAACAAACAAACAAACAGACAGACAGACAGACAGACAGACAGACAGACAGACAGACAGACAGACAGACAGACAAACAAACAAACAAACAAACAAACAAACAAACAAACAAACAAACAAACAAACAAACAAACAAACCTGTCATGGTTCGGAAGGATTGCCATGTGTAAAATGATATTGTTACCAAAAATTAACTTTTTATTCGATACACTAGCGATCCACTTAAAAGAGAAAGAAATTAATGAGTTTCAAAAAATGTTTAATGGTTTTTGTAATGGAGGTAAAAAATCTAGGCTTTCAAAGAAATTATGGTATTGGTCTCAGAAAAAAGGGGGTTTGGGTATGCCAAATTTGTTATTATATTATCGAGCATTTCAAGTTAAGAATGTTGTGAAGATCTTGGCAAGAGAAAAGGTAATTTGGGAACAATTGGAAATGAAAGAGTATAGAAATATTGGAAACTTGATTTTTTTGGGAATGAAGGATAAGGTGAAAAGGTCAAATAATTTTATGATGAAAGGTCTCATGGAGGTGTGGAAGAAGGTAAAAAAAGATATGGTTCCGAATCTCTCTCCAATTTTGGAATTGACTGATATGATGTGTTTCCCAATAAAATTAGACAAAGAAAAATGGAAATATTGGATAAAAATGGGACGTTGTTATTGAAGGATTGGTTAAAAGCGTGTGATGTTGATGCCGAGCGGAAAAAAATGTTTGAGATATTAAATCTGAATTGGTTTCAGAAGTTAAAGGTGGACAATTGGAATAAAAAATATAAAAGAGAAATAGGGATAGATAGAATACATACGGAATTTGAGGAATTGGTAAGGAAGATTAGAAAAGGGGAAAGCAGTATTAAAGGTCTTGTAAGCAAGCTTTATAATATACTGAATAGAGGTGCAGATCCACAGGAGGACTTGAAACGGAAGTGGGAACAAAATTTGAATATAAAGATCGGGGAGATTGAATGGAAAAATAAATGGAAAAAGAGGATTATGAGAACAATGTCTGTAAGAATTAAAGAACATAATTTTAAAATGTTGTGGCAATGGTACCTGACACCATTAAGACTTTACCAGATGGATAATAAAAGAGATAAGTTATGTTGGAGATGTAAAGAAATTGATGGAACATACGAACATATGTGGTGGAGTTGTAAAAAAATAAGGGATTTTTGGGGAAGAATAGAAAATGAGTTTGGTGAAATATTGGGTAAAAGTGTTAAGTTGGTGTCGGGTACTATTCTTTTAACGAATGTGGAAGGCTTGGGTTTAAACAAGGAGGAAAAAGAATTATTGGAAATCGCACTGACAACGGGTAGACAATGTATAGCTAGAAATTGGAAAAACGATGTAGATATACAGATTGGAGAATGGTATAAAGAAATGTGGAGTTTAGCATTGAACGATAAATTGACATGGGAGATTAAAGTCAAAAGAGATAATTTAAAAGAGAATAGATTTTGGAATATATGGAAACCGTTCGTGGATCACTCTATTATGGCAAATGATAGTTCAGGACCAGTACCATTTCAAAGAAGTTTTTGGAGTTGAGTAGAAAATAAACTCTCCGGGCATTGTACATATTCACAGGGTGATTATTATTTGTGAAAAAGATTTGTGGTAGTACAGAAAAAAAAATTTTTTTTCTATCATTTTGGACTTTGAAACAATGGCTCTTAATATTTGGTAGTTAAATAGTAATTAATGAGTATAGATATTGTTATGTGCTAACATACAGTAATGTTTGTTAGTAAGATACTGTGGATTTGTTAGTGTATTGTATTGTTAACGTATTGTTAATGTTTTCTTTTCTTTTTTGTATGTTTATTAAAAACTTAATAAAAATTAAAACAAACAAACAAACAAACAAACAAACAAACAAACAAACAAACAGGCAGACAGACAGACAGACAGACAGACAGACAGACAGACAGACAGACAAACAAACAAATTCTTTATTACAGCCTAAGGCCAGTATTACAGAATCACAAATTCAAGCAGCTTAACACAAGTGAGGCAACCTAATAAAACAATCACAAAATCACGAACGCTAGATTATTTTATAAGGTAGCAATATGCAACCAGAATTTCAAGGGTTATTATTTCTACACCCTGCAAACATATTCAATGACAGTCAAGTGATAATCTGAGTACATTTTCCTTATGCCTGTGGTTTTATCTTGCCTTTATGAATACAAGTTACATACCATGCAAATCTAGCCACCGCTATTGTCATATCTTGCCCTTCACCCGACAAAAGAATATTCAGTGTCCTGTCTTTATTATTAGACATCAAATTTGGAAAAACACTAAAAAGGTCACTCCTAGGTTTATTATATAGGGGACACTCTAGCAGAACATGCTCAGAGGTTCCTATCATATTTGACTGACATGGGCATAGATGCTCGAGCACTGGGACTTTCTTGAAGAAACCCTCCCTGTAGGAGGAGGGACGCATGTTATACCGAATAAGTGTGAAGGAACGTCTATGATCCGGATTTCTTATTAAAGACAAATATGCTAGGGGCCTAGCAACATTGAAAGTTGATCTGTCAAACAGGGGAGAAACTAGTTTGCTTACATCATTTTGGCGATATATATCGAAAATTCTTTGTTTTATTAACTCTCTAGCATGAATAGGTCCTAAGGAGAGAACATAAGGTTTTGAAAGGCCGTAAGTAGTCAGTGTCCTTTCAAGATAACTAATCCATGGTGGCACCCAAGGGTCAGACATCACAAGTTTAAGAAAGCCAGATGGGGCAAATAAAATTCTTATCCAATAGTTGGCCGCATTTACTAACAATCTCGCTCGCAAAGTGTACATTCCCGTTTCTAATCTCAAAGCTGATGATTCGGCTGATCTAGGCGGGTATCCCCTTCCTCCCTCACCGGTCCATGTGCATCCCCCCCGAAGCTGCGTGCTCGGTAGAAGAGGACGACCGTCCCAGATAGAAGGAGAGTACTGTTCTTCGGTCAAGGGTATACGATAGCTGCGCTCCCCTGCTAGAACCTCCAAACAAGCCTTGGCCTACAAGTTAGTGGGAACACACCTGAATTGACACCCTGAAGCTAAGCAATTCAGGATTTAGCTTGCCTTCTTACAGATCCTGACCTGAATCAGGCAGTTAGAAAGGTAGCAGATAGAAAATTAAACAACTCAAGTCACTTCATGTTTTTTAAAAATCTATTTTAGTAAAAGAAGGTTACAATAATTCTAGGCAAATGAACCATCTTCAGTTCAGACAACATTTTGATAATAATGAAAACTTTTCTAAGTTTGGAAGGCCTGAGGCTCCACCCTCTAGTTCAAAAGACTATATGATTGCTGAGTTCAAAGAACCCCAAAGAACTACTTATGAAGCATGGTGAAAAGAACAAAGAGGCCACTCCTTTCTTTCCTCCTTCTTGTATCCCCTCAGACAAACATCAACCTTTGGCCTTTCCCCTGAAAGACTTCAGCCAATCACTACACAGTACTCCATGTCCATCAAGACATTGGTTTCATTTCCCCACATAACACAAGATTGTTTTGTCAACAACATAATGCAACATATCTCCTCCCCTTCTGAGAACAACACTCAGAAATCTCCATTACAGATTCAAAAAACACAAGCCTGCATTTCTATCCATCACACCAGTAACTCATCAAAAATGTGTCCTGGCTGCTTCTTGTCCATGAAAACAAACAACATCTCTGAGAACAAATAGGAGTGGGGTGGGGTTGGACTGTCAGTAGAAGATCTGCTCAAGAAGAATGGGTTTAAACTCTTCCTTACCATATACTGCCATCCAAATTTGTACCAGAAGTCAACACATTTACCCAGTGGTGGGCTCCAAATATTTTTACTACCATCTGTGGGTGTGGCCTACTCTGTGGGCATGGCCTACTTTGTGGGCATGGCCATGTGACTGGGTAGGTGTTGTGTATGTACAATGTTGCTTTAAGAAATGTAACCTGACCACAATTACAATGTAGCTCAGCTGTTAAGGAACGTGAGCAAGCTGCCTATAGAGGGCAGCTGCGAGCGTGCAGCTCACATGGTTCACATTCCCCAAATCACCGGCAGCCGCGGGAACCTTTCCCGCGCGAGGATCACCTGGAGAAGATGGGCGTGACTCAGAATGACATCACGCCGGTAGCAGCCAATAAGCTACCGTGCAACGAGATTCAAATGTATGTACTGCAGTATATAATGAGCTGTACCTCCGCCATTACCACATGTTCATCCTGATCATCAACCAATAAACCTGCGTTTAGCCCTCACTGCGGCTCCTTCTTTGTCTTCCGTGCAAGACACTAAATTGGCGATGAGGATGGGATAATGGCGAATCCCAAGGTCAAGCCTCACCACTTCGATATCAGCGACCCAGAGCAATGGGAGCTGTACGAGTGCCAGTTTCGGCACGCGATGGAAGCTGCGGGCGTCGACGACGACGCGAAGATGCGCTCACACTTTCTAGCCCAGGTGGGGCCGGCCACGCTGCGCATCCTGATGAACCTGGTGGCCCCCCGGAAGGTGGACGTGGTGCCCCTCGACCACATCCTAGAGTTGCTGCGTGATCATTTCCAGCCCCCCGTGTCGATCTTCCCGGCCAGGGTCGCGTTCCACAGGCGAGACCAACGCCCAGGAAAGTCAGTGTCCGCCTACGCGGCGGCCCTCAGGCTGGCAGCGGTGCACTGCCAGTGGGAAGACCGGGACACGGCACTCCGAGACCGCATGCTGTGTGGCCTGAGGGACGAGGAGGTCCAGAGAAAATTGATGACCCGCGACTATCGCCTCACGTTCAATGAGGTACTGCGGGAGGCCCAGGCAGCCAAGGCGGCCAGGAGCGGGGTCAGAGTGTTCAAGTCCCGAGGGGCCACGTCCGAAAGGGCCAAGTCACCAGTGCAGGCGGCCCGGCGGACATCGGCGAAGATGGCCTGGCGGGCCCCCAAGTCGCCCGCCGGCACACCAGCAACGTCTGAGGAGTCGTCCACGACGGCAGACTCCTGCTCCAGCGAGGACGACGATGTCCAGAGAGTAAAGAAACGCGGGGAGAAGCGACAGACCCACGAACGGCAAGACCGCCGCTGCGACGGGTGCGGGGCATCCCACGACCGGACGAGGTGCCCGTTCCGGAAGGCCGAGTGTCACAACTGCGGCCGAAAAGGGCACATCGCCAGAGTATGCAGGTGCGGGCGAGCTGAGGACAAGGGCGCCTCGAGCCACCCCCAGGCACACCAACGGAAGGCGGCCGGCACCAGGAAGGTCTCAACCAGCTACAGCGAGGAAGGCGTGAACCGCGTGGGCCTGGAGCACCGGCGCTTTTTCGTAGAGGTACTGTTACAGGGGGTCCCAGTGAGGATGGAGATAGACTCGGGGTCATCCTATTCCATCCTGTCCCAAAAAGAGTTTATGTGCATTCCCCCAGATGCGCGGCCCAAACTGCGGGCCATGAAGGCACACTTACGGGATGTGCAGGGAAATGGGATCCCAGTGTTGGGGGTGGGGAACTTCAAGGTGAAGTTCAAGAGTTACTCCGAGAAACTGCCCCTAGTGGTACTCAAGGGGGGAAGATGCTGCCTTTTGGGAACGCAGTGGTTTGCTCCCCTGGGAATTGAACTGTCCGGCATTAACGCCATCGAGACTGACCCAATGCGGGACGTGTGCAATGCACACCCGGACATTTTCAAGAAGGGGCTCGGGACGTACAAGGGCCCCCCGGTATCCTTTGAGCTGGACCCAGAAATCCGGCCCATCCGCCTCAAGCCAAGGAGAGTGCCCTTCGCCCTCAAGGACAAGATCGAGGCGGAACTGGACAAATTGGTGGGGCAGGGGATTTTGGTTCCAGTTGATTCTGCGGAGTGGGAAACGCCGATTGTTACGGCTCTTAAATCAAACGGGGAGGTCAGGATTTGTGCGGACTATAAATGTACGATCAATAAGGCCATTCGGCCATATGCATATCCGGTGCCCGTGGTCAGCCATTTACTGGCCATGTTACATGGGGGGCGGTGTTTTGCCAAGCTAGATCTGGCGCAGGCATATCAGCAGCTCTCCGTAACCCCAGCCGCTGCCGCTGCGCAAACCATCGTCACGCACAAGGGGGCATTTAAGGTAACGCGCCTACAGTTCGCCGTAAATTCGGCCCCCGGGATCTTCCAGTCCCTCGTGGAACGCCTTTTAAAGGGCGTCCTCCCATATTTTGACAATGTGTTGATAACGGCTGGGAGCGAATTAGAGTTAGCAAAGAGGCTAGACGGGGTCCTTTCAGTATTCGAGAAAGCGGGACTTCGACTGAGAAGGGACAAATGTGTATTCTTTGCGAGGGAGGTTGAGTTCCTCGAGTTCAAGATAACCCCGGAGGGCATCAAGCCCTCCGAATCCAAGGTTGCGGCTGTGCAAAACGCCCCTCGCCCCACCGCGAAACCGGAGCTGCAGTCATTTCTAGGGCTTTAAAATTTTTATCATTCCTTCCTGCCAAGGAAGGCATCCGTTGCGGAGCCACTATTAAAGAAAGAGGCGGTTTGGCGGTGGGGAGATAGGCAAGAGAAAGATTTCAGGGAGCTAAAGGCGCTTTTATCCTCAGATGCTGTCCTGACCCACTTTGACCCGAGGAGACCAGTAGTTTTAGTCTGTGATGCGTACCCAGTGGGGGTGGGGGCGGTGCTATGCCACATGTTGGAGAGCGGGCGGGAAGCCCCAGTTGCATACTACTCCAGGTCCCTTTCAAAGGCTGAGCGCAACTATGCGCAAACAGATAGGGAGGCCCTGGCCATAATCGCTGGAGCCAAGAAGTTCCACGATTTCTTATACGGCCGCAAGTTTACGGTGGTGACTGATCACAAGCCTCTCCTGGGAATCTTCACCACAGGCAAGCCCACCCCTCAAATCCCGTCCCCCCGAATGCTACGTTGGGCGATTTTCCTTAACGCCTACCAGTATGAGCTGGTCTATCGCCCAGGGAAGGAGATCTCCCATGCGGACGCGCTGTCCCGGTCTCCCCTCCCTAGTTTAGGAGACCCCGCATGCGAGGTAGAGCAGGACCACCAAGTCCTGCTGATCGAGTCCCTCGACTCACCCCCCATCATCCCGGCCGACCTCGCCAAGGCGACAGCGGCCGACAAGATGCTGGCCCAAGTTAGCTCCTGGGTTAGGAAAGGGTGGCCCACTACACCCCTGAGGAACATTTCAAGCCATTCGTCAGGCGTAGAGTAGAGCTGTCCCTGGAAAGGGGCTGCTTACTCTGGGGCCAGCGGGTAGTCATCCCAGAAAAGCTGAGGGCCAAGGTACTGAAGCTACTGCATACCAGTCACCCGGGAATAGTGCGCTCCAAGGCGCTGGCCAGGAGTTTCTTTTGGTGGCCCCAGATAGACGCGGACATAGAGCGATTAGTGGGCACGTGCGAGAGTTGCCAGAGCTCCCGGCCCGAGGAATCCCGGCTACCCCATAGGGAATGGGACACGGCCCGCGGGCCATGGTCCCGGATTCATGTTGACTTCGCTGGCCCTTTCCGCGGGGCCATGTTTCTGCTAATAGTCGACTCCTATTCCAAGTGGTTGGAAGTAATCCCCATGAACAGCACCTCCTCTGCGGCAACCATTAAACAGTTGCGCAAGGTCTTTGCCTGTTTCGGCCCTGCCGGACGTCCTTGTTAGCGATAACGCTAGTACCTTCACGTCTGCGGAGTTCAAGACCTTTATTGAAAGAAACGCCATCAGGCATATTACCGCTGCCCCGTTTCACCCCGCCACAAATGGTCAGGTAGAGCGCCAAGTGCGCACTACGAAAGACGCACTGCGGCGCATGGGTCCCGGCGAGTTAAACCTCCATCTGTGTCAGTTCCTCATCTGCTACAGGACAACCCTCATGAGGAGGCGGCCGGCAACACTTTTTGACCGGATGGACCCGTCCAGGGTGGAGGATGAAGGGAGAAATATAGATATTGGGGTAGGAAGCTCCAAAAGTTTTTCGGTAGGGGACCCAGTTCACTGCAGGAACTACACGGCCTCCGGGCCAGCGTGGGTACCAGGGACGATCATTGAGCAGACAGGACCAGTATCCTATAGAGTTGAGACTAGCTCGGGTCTACTCTGGAGAAGGCACGCCGACCAACTCAGAAGGCGGGTCACCAGTGACGGGGAATCAGCGTTAGGGTCCATCCCCACCCGTGTTACCCAAGGGGGAGACACGGCGGAATCCGCGGGTACAAATGCATACCCTGGATCCTCAGCCACAGAGGAGGATACTTTGAAAGAGAGGGATGAGTTTGAGTATGATTTGCAGTACCAGGGGGGTGTAGCGGAGTGGTCCCCCACCCGTCCTAGCGAAAAGAGGGGTTTCAGTTCAGCCCCTGGTACCTCCAGTCCCCCCAGCCCTTTTGTTTTAGAATGTACCATAACTCCAGCCCCCCGGAGACAGACACCCCCGAGACAGACACCCCCGAGACAGGCAGCAAGGGGGTATCCGCCCGCCTCAGCCTCTAGAACGCCCGGACAGGCAACAGGGGGTGGCGAGACCACGAGGGCCTCATCGTCAGTCCCGAGATTCGTGCTGGGGGGTACCCCAAGCTCCTCAAGCGGCAGGCAGGGGTTTACGTCCCAACTGTTCATTCCATTCCCGTCCCCCAATGCAAGGTTGTCGCAGAGTCCCCACGGAACCACTAATGAGTCCCCCCTTTCCGTTGCAGGACAGGACTCCGCAGAACCAGGAGCCCCCGGCTCCCCTATGTTAATTCAAGCGGCCGCGCGCCCCCCTCCTAGGGGGGAGGAGTGTTGTGTATGTACAATGTTGCTTTAAGAAATGTATGAATGTAACCTGACCACAATTACAATGTAGCTCAGCTGTTAAGGAACGCGAGCAAGCTGCCTATAGAGGGAAGCTGCGAGCGTGCAGCTCACATGGTTCACATTCCCCAAATCACCGGCAGCCGCGGGAACCTTTCCCGCGCGAGGATCACCTGGAGAAGATGGGCGTGACATGTTCATCCTGATCATCAACCAATAAACCTGCGTTTAGCCCTCACTGCGGCTCCTTCTTTGTCTTCCGTGCAAGACACTAAAGTAGGTGATCTAGTCATTGCCTTCCACATGACCATGAAAACGTCTGCAAACACAGACAGCACTGGCTCTTTGGCTGTAAATGGAGATAAGCACTGCAACCTAGAGTCAGATATGATTGGCTTTTGAGCAAGGACGACCTTTACCTTTACTAACCACTTGCAACACAACAGGGCCAAACTTCACAGCAAATTTGAATACCAAATCTTCTATTATTAGGTAAAGATAAAAGTTACCCTTGCTTGAAAACCAGTCATATCTAACTCTAGGGTTTGGTGCTCATCTCTGTTTATAGCCAAAGAGCCAGAGCTATCTGCGTCTGCAGACGTTTCCATGGACATGGGGCAGGCATGCCTCAACACCTGAGTGCACAAAACACTGTTTACCTTCCCACCGAAGTGGTCCCTATTTATCTACTTTTAATTTCTTGCTTTCAAACTGCTAAGTTGGCAGCAGCTGGGACAGAGACGGAAGCTCACTCTGTCATGCAGTTCCCAGGAATTGAACTCCGACCTTCCAGTCAACGAGTTCAGCGTCTTAACCACTTGAACCACCGCAGTCCCAGATCAATTCCCAGATCTCCCTTAGCCTGCTCCAAAGCCTCCCCCCCCCAGTCTTTGAACAGGCTTTTCTGCCATTGGTCTTTTCCCGTCCTGGGTGTAGCCCTGGTTTGATCTCCGCTTGATCTCGGTCTGCAGCCCTGGCCTGCTATGACTGCCTGTAACACTGAAGTAGAAACAGGTGTGCGGCTTCCTAGTACCTCTCTGTCGCCGGCCCGCTGAGTAAACCCAAACTTGACAAAGAGGAACTTGGTGGAGTGGAGGAAAGGAAAACTGCAAATGCTTTGAAAGGTCATGGGAAACTTGAAATTTGTGAAGCCAAGGCACAATGTCCATGGTGAAATAAAGCGTATGCTGAGCCTGATTCACACGTGTTATGACCAACTCACCAACATGGAGGATGAGGCACTCACGATGGAAAGACTAGAGAGACTGGAGATCATGCCAGCAGATAGTCACCTGGATTGAGAGACAAAATACGCAATGAGGCATCTAGGAACGATGGCCAAAAGTGACCTAAGTCATCACATGGGAAGGACAACCCACCGCCCAGAGATGCTTTGACACTGAACTTGAGTGATACCTGTCAACCCGCGGCTCCAGAAAAACGGGACCTGTGCACATCGCTTGTGTGCAGGTCGCTTTCCACGCATGCGTGGAAGGGTTTTACCCTTTCCACACATGCGCGGAAGTGCTACGCCGCTTGCGCAGCCCCTACGCAAGCGGCGTAGTGCTTCCGCGCATGTGTGGAAGGGGTAAAACGCAGACAGCGCTGGCTCTTGGGCTATAAAATGGAGACGAGCACCAAACCCTAGAGTCAGACACGACAGGCTTTTCGAGCAAGGGAGACCTTAGAAGTGGAAGCAGGGGACTGACTTACTGACTGACTGAACCGCCCTGGCACTGCGCATCCTTCCTTCCAGGCCAGCAACTGCTTTCTGGTTGAACAAGATTAGAAGAGCTTTTTAAAATTTTATTATTTTACCAAGGCAATATCCTTCTCACCTTTGGACAACTAGGTTTTTCTGGCCCTTTCTCACATTATTCCGCCTTCTTCAGCCCAGCGCTCTCACACCCCCCCCAAGAGATGTGGGAATCTTTCTCCCTCCCTCGGAACCTTTGCTGCAGGAGTGCCAGTTGTTCCCTGGGGGATCCTCCGCGTGGCTCCAGCTAAGGAGGGGACGCTTTACGGTTACCCCCAAGCAGAGGGAGAGAGCGAGTCTAGGAACGAGGTGGCGGCGGCGGAGGAGGAGGAGGCGGTGATAACAACAGCATGGCTTAACGTGCCCCCTAGCCCCCCCCCCCGCGCGGCACCAGGAGCGCGTGTAGCGCCTCCGGCTCCTGCCCCCCCACGCCCCCCCAGGAGGTGAGACCTAGGCTCCGGCTGGGTAAAATCCTTCCACGCATGCGCAGAAAGCGCTACGCCGCTTGCGGCGTAGGGGCTGCGCAAGCGGTGTAGCACTTCCACGCATGTGCGGAAAGTGTTTTTCCCCGCTGCCAAATTACGGGGTTTTGGCAGTGCGGGGCGGGTTATGACGTCAATCGACTTCAAATTATGGGGTTTTCCCGGCCAAATCGGGATGGTTGACAGGTATGCTTGAGTGTGAAAAAAGCAAACTCAATGCTAGGGATCATTAGGAAGGGTATAGAAAATAAGTCAGCAAGTGTCATTTTGCCTCTTTATAAATCTATGGTGAGGCCCCATCTGGAATACTGTGTACAGTTCTGGTCGCCATACATCCAGAAGGATATTATGGAGCTGGAAAAAGTGCAGAGGAGGGCAACCAAAATGATTAGGGGACTGGAACACCTTCCTTACCATCTGAGGCCTCAACGGTTGGGCCTCTTCACTCTTGAACGACGACGTCTAAGAGGTGACCTGATTGAAGTTTATAAAATCATGCACGGTGTGGACAAAGTAGATAAGGAAAAACTGTTTTCCCTATCACATAACACTAGAACTAGGGGACACTCCATGAAACTTTTGAGTACTAGTTCTCAAACAAATAACAGAAAGTACTTTTTCACCCAGAGGATTACTGGTCTATGGAACTCCCTGCCAGAAGAAGTGGTGACAGCTGTCAGTCTTGACAGCTTTAAGAAAGGATTAGACAAGCTCATGGAGGACAAGAGTATCAATGGCTATAATTATGGATACTTAAGGACAACCTCCGGGTTGGAGAGATAGGCAGGATATCTCTCAATATCATTTCCAGGGAATCCTAAGCAGGTGAAGGCATCTGCTTGGGAATACCCTGAAGGAAATGGTGAGCCACTGTGTGAGACAGAATGCTGGACTGGATGGGCTGTGGCCTGTTCCAGCAAGGCTGTTCTTATGTTCTTATGTGATGACACCAAGTGGAGGCCTTTCTTCAGTAAGCGGTGCAGCGGCTCCACCACAGATGCCTTCCATGGGAGGAAGGAGTGGTAGAAGTTCAGGAGCCCTAAGAACGACTGTAGCTCTGATTTGGCGGCTAGTCTGGAGGCATCCTGTACTGCCGCAACTTTGGATTTCGATGGTTTTACCCCATCGGGGGTGATTCAAAACCCCAGAAACTCAACCTCGTTTGCGTAGAACACACATTTGTCCCTTCTCAAGCGTAACCCAGCACTCTCGAACACATCTAGTACCTGGTCTAACCTCTGGGCTAGCTCTGACTCATCCCCAGCTGTTATCAATATGTCATCAAAATATGGCAATACCCCGGGGAGACCCTTAAGGAGGCATTCCACAAGCACCTGAAATATCCCGAGGGCTGAGTTCACGGCGAACTGGAGGCGCGTCACCTTAAACGCACCCTTGTGCGTAACTATCATCTGGGCAGCTGCAGCCACAGGTGTAACCATTAACTGTTGGTAAGCCTGTGCTAGGTCCAACTTCGCAAAGCATTTACCCCCATGTAACTTGGCCAGCAAATGGCTAACTACCGGCACCGAGTAGGCATTGGGGCGAATTGCCTTATTGATAGTACACTTGTAATCAGCACAAATTCTAACCTTCCCGTTAGATTTCATGGCAGTTACAATCGGTGTCTCCCAATCTGCGGAGTCCACCGGAACCAAAATCCCCTGACCCACCAGTTTGTCCAGTTCCGCTTCAATTTTTTTCCTTTAGTGCAAAAGGCACTCTTCGCGGCTTGAGCCGTATGGGGCGAATGGAAGGGTCAATATCAAAGTCCACTGGAGGCCCCCTGTACTCTCCAAGTCCTTTCTCGAAGACCACGGGATGTGCATTGCACACATCCTGAATGGGGTCACCTCGAATGGCGTTGATGCCAGTCAGTGCAATGCCCAGCAGTTTGAACCACTGGGTCCCTAGAAGACAACTGGACCCCCCTTAAGAACCACCAAGGGAAGCTTCCTTGTGAAGTTTTTGAAATGGATGGTGAAATCTCCCACCCCCAGGATCGGAATGTAGTTACCCTGAACGTCCCGCAAGTTTGTTCTGAGGGCTCTCAGTTTGGGGCAGTCCCTAGGGGGTATTCGCAGAAACTCAGTCTGCGAGACTATGGAATAGGCGGTCCCTGAATCCACCTCCATGTTTACCTGGACCCCCTGCAACAGTAACCTTCAGAAAAAAACGGGTGCATCAGTCCGACACACGTCTCACCACGGTGTCCCCCACATGCACTTTCTGGATGGCCTCGTCCTTTCGGCCATAGCGGCTGGTCCGGTCAGGGTCTCAGCTTCTGCGTTGTCTGCACACCTTCACTATGTGTCCCAAACGTCCGCAGTTGTGGCACTCTGCCTTCTTGAAGGGGCATTTCTTCCGATTGTGTGAGCCCCCGCTCCCCTCGCAGCATCAGTTTGCTTCAGTGATGTCTCTCTTTTTGGATGGCCTTTTTCTCACTTTCTGGACCTCTGGTTCGCTCTCGCTGGATCCTGAAGAGGATGTGGCAGCGGCAGCAGTGGCTCTCGACTCTTGTGCATGGTGTGACGAACAGCTGTAGGCTTGCACCACAGACGCCGAGCTTCCCGGGGCTGCAGACCTCGTCCTGCATGCCTGTACTCTGTCCTTTATCACCTCAGCAGCTTGTGCGGCCTGCAAGACCTGCTCGAACGTGATGTCCTCGTCTCGGGCTAACAGTTTCTGCTGAGCCTCTTCATCCCGCAGGCCGAGTAGGAGACGGTCTCGCAACGCCTTGGCCAGGAAGGCTCCCCACTGGCATGGAACGGCTGCCAGCCTCAGCGTGGCTACATACTCCGCCACAGTTTCTCCAGGCCGTTGGTCTCACCGGCTAAACGCCAATCTTGCCAGGAACACGGACACCTTTGGGCAGAAATGTGCCCGCAGGGCAGCAAGGATTTTGGCCAGTGGTACCGTCTTGAGTACCCTCGGCATCAGGAGGTTCCTTGCCAGTTCCAGGGTTGGCAACCTGCACTGAGCCAGTAGGCAGGCTCACCTTTGTGCTTTGCCCTCGATCTTCTCCACGTCCATCACGTACAGAAACTGTTCCTCATAGAGGTCCCATTACTCCGGCTGGGAGGTATCGAACAGAGAGAGGTGACCGTGTGGGATGCCATTATCCCATCCTTGTCACCAATTTGATGTAGGCAGATTGATTGCACACGAGCCGGCAGATGGACTAAACACTACTTTATTGTAACATAGTCAATCTGTACATGAGGCAATGGCGGAGCCTTGCCTCCTTATATACGGTACATAATACATTTGAATCTTGCCCGAAGGCGCCTATTGGTTGCAGTATCGGTGTCGTCTTTCTGACGTACTGCATACCTGACATAGTTCACCTGTGGTGGGAAGGTTTCCCACGCTAGTTACTCATTGGGTAAATTGGAGCCACGTGAGCTCCATCAGCTCCGCTAATGGCGAGCAGCTGAACTGCATGCATACACAACAATGGTGCGCCAGATGTTCTTGGACTTCAATTACCAGAAGCCCAAGTCAGCATACTTGCTGATCAAGGCCTCCGAGAACTGAAGTCTAAGCATGGCCGTAGCCAGGATTCTAGAGTTCTTTGTGGTGGTGATGGTGGTGTATTTTTTTCAGAAGGGGCAACAATGTCTCTCTCTCTCTCTCTCTCTCTCTCTCTCTCACACACACACACACACACACACACACACACACACACACACACATGCACACGCACGCGCACACACACACACCACATTAGAACTTTGCCCTGTGTGGGAGGTGGGCTGTTTGCTGGGGTGGGGGTGATCCCCCCGGGCACCCCCTGACTGTGGCCCTGAGTCTAAGAACATCTTGAGAGCAACATTTGAGGTCCCTTGCATCAGGGTAACTCCATCATGAGGCAATATTTAAAATATTCATTTATCTAAAAATGTAACCACCCAGAAGAATAGGCAGAATTTTTGCCCTTCGAGGTCACCTCCTTTAGTGCTTAGCGAGAGACGGCTGCCTAAACAAACTGGTGTGCCTGTTTTAACAGCTTGTGAGGGAGCTGATGGGCCTACTACACCCCATCCCCTGCCATTACCTGGGAACAGGGGGGAGCTCCAGAATTTGGCAAGCCTCTCCCTGCATCAGTGCATGTCAATGACATCAGCCACACGTGCTTCCTTTAATAGGGGGTTGCCTGGCAACTGAGCAGACATGGTGAGCAGATGGGAGAGAGATGGTGAATTTAAAAGCAGTAAGAAGAGAGCTTTGGGGGAGAAAGAAGGAGAAGCAACTTGGAACAAGAGAAGGACAGCAGAAATAAAGGAGGAAGAGGAGGAGAAAGCCAAGAATGGATACTGAGTGGGAACAGAAAGGAAGGAGTGGAGACACACAAGAGGGCGGGGTAAAGATAGCAGTAGCAACTATGCCAAGACTCAGCCTGCAAATACTCATCAACAGTCTGATCCTACTCCAATCTATAACCACCATACTATAATGCTTATATAACACCAGGTCTTACTCCAGCCAGTGTTAACAACTGTCCTAAGCATGAATCTGTTGTTATCTGATGTCCAATCCCAATTCAGCAAGCATCATTCCCTGTTATGAGCTTTAACTCACCAATATGTATCTGGCATGAGGTCCCTCTCTGCTTGTCCTATTAGTTATCAAGATTTTGGCACTTTTAGGGCCCAGGTTTGTGGAAGGAATAGAATTTGAGACTAATAAAGATGTACTTTGAACATTGTATTTGATGTCCAGCTGACATAATGACTGCAGGCAGTTACAACAACTTTTTGCCGAAGGATGATGGAGAGTACATCACAAGTCCTAGAGAGGGAAAATATGGGAATGTCCTCTTTCTAGCAGGAGCTTTCTTTCTGTGACCTGGAAACATCACTGCCATTTCTGACTCTGAGAGGAAAGAATTCTGAAATTCTTTAATTTTCTCACCAAATAGAAGGGGAAGAAATGGAAGCAGTGACAGACTTTACCTTCTTGGGGTCTACGATCACTGGAGACAGTGACTGCAGCCATGAAATAAAAAGATGCCTAATCCTTGCGAGGCAAGCTATGGCAAACCTAGGCAGCATAATAAAACATTGAGACATCATCCTGCCAACAAAAGTCCATATAATTAAAGCTATGGTCTTCAGCTGTGAAAGCTGGACCATAAAGAAGGCTGAGCACAGAAGAACAGATGCCTTCAAACTGTGGTGCTTGAGAGTCCCCTGGACTGCAAGGAGATCAAATCAATCCATCCTGAAGGAAATCAACCCTGACTGCTCCCTGGAAGGAAGAATACTGAAGCTAAAGTACTTTGGCCACCAAATAAGAAAAGAGGACTCACTGGAGAAGGCCCTGATGCTGGGAAAGATCAAAGGGAAAAGGAGATGGGGGCAGCAGAGGGTGAGATTAGACAGTATTGTTGTAACAGTTGGCGTAGATCTGAGAAGACTCTGGACTTGTTGGTGGATGACAGAGGAACCTGCCATGCTGTGGTCCATGGGGTTGCAAAGGGTCTGACTTGACATTGAGACTAAACAAGAACAATGGGTGATCAGGTTATGCAAGAATTCCCTTAGCTACTTAGCTACATCAGAAAAGCTACTTCTTGGTTTTTTGTGGGGGGTTTTGCACATGGGTTATATAAATTGATAATTTGATAGGGACTGCAGTGGCTCAGGTGGCTAAGACACTGACTGGGAGGCGGAAGGGCAGCAGTTCGATTCCCGAGTACTGCAGGACGGAATGAGCTCCTGTCTGTCCCAGCTCCTGCCAACCTAGCAGTTCGAAAGCAAAAAATTGCAAGTAGATAAATAGGGACACTTTGGTGGGAAGGTAACAGCATTCCGTGCGCTCCGGTGTCTAGTCATGCATGCCACATGACCACGGAAATGTCTGCAGAAGCAGGCAGCACTGGCTCTTCGGCTTTGAAACAGAGATGAACACTGAACCCTAGAGTTGGATACGACTGGTTTTCAAGCAAGGGAAACCTATATAAGTTGATGCAGGAGCTGAACCACAAGGAGGATGAGTAGATGCAGGAGCAAAGTGCTGGCAGGATTGGCCTTTGACCTTGTTCCTAAATTGGTTTTCAACTATGGGTTGCCACTGTACCTCACCATCTTTCCGTACATTTCCTGCTTTCTTTCTGAAACGCAGTCCCAACAGGGCCCATTCTGTTGCTTCCAATGGCTTCACAACAAACCCAAGGGGCTCATCTATGAGCCCATTTTCTTAAAGCCTTAGCTGGTATTCTTTCACAGGGCAACTGTGTGGGAGCTCCATGCACATTGCTGCTGCATCTTTCTAGTTCTCTGCTCAGACATCCATCGAAAGAATTGGGACTGATGTCTTTCCCAGGTTGCCTCCCTTTTGAGATCTATAATGTCAGTAATGTGACTGGCTGACCTGGCCATGTCATTCCTACTCTTCCATCATAGCTGCCCTTTTTATGTCCCCATGGCCTAGACCTCCAGCCAATCACTAATTCATCATTTCCTCATTCCCGTGTGACCTACCATATTTTACAGCACCAGTTAGTGACACAAGCAGATGCCATGTTTAACATACTAACATACATTGGTTTTATGGGATATATTGTACTTAATTCTCAGACTGAGATCAAAAGAACAAAAATGTTCAGCTTTGGCTGGCTCACACTCTTTGCTTATAAATATATCAAAGTCTGTCTGAGAAGGTGATAGGTGGGCGGCTACAAGAGCACTTGAAGGAAAAGGTTATCTTAAGCCGTTTCAATCTGGCTTCGGGCTGGAACTTGGTACTGAAATAACTATGTTGTCCTGATAAATGACCCTTGCATGAAAAGAGACAAGAAATTTGTCCCTGCAGATTCTCAAGGACGGTTCAGTGCCTCTTAATACCATCAACTCATCAATGTGTTCTTAACTGATGTCTCTCTTGGATAATTGCAGGTACCCTTCAAAACAATTTTGAAATTACAATTGGTCCAATATGCAGCTGCCAACATGTTCCCAGGGATATCTGTGAAGAAGCATAGAGTAGAAATCAGAAAATAGCTATTTTGGGGCCAGATTAAAGTTTGCAAAACCTTACAAAACCTTGTAAGACATGACACCAAAGTATCTGCAAAAAATACCTCTTTTTGCACCAATCTGCTTTTATTATTAGATCATCAGGAGGAAACCCATGGAGTCCTTGCCTAATGGTGCCCCAGGTCAGAAATGCTGCATTCCAAGAGGTATATCTGAGTACAGCTTTACTGAAATTTCAGTGCCAGGCGGAAAACTTTATAGCCAAACATTTCTAAGTGCTTAGCTGTCAAAACAAACAATTTTCACTGTTGACTATTTCATGGTTTACTGGAAAAATCTTGCTGTGTACTTCTACTGACAGAAGTGAAAGGATGTATATCTTGATCATCTCTAGAATTGATTTGAACACCTATAGCACATTCTTGAACTGATACCAAAATATTATTTCCTTATCATCCTTGGAGATTGGAATGCCAAAGTAGGAAGTCAAAAAGTAACTGGAATAACAGGCAAGTTTGGCCTTGGAATACAGAACGAAGCAGGGCAAATGCTAGTAGAGTTCTGCTAAGAGAATGCACTGGTCATAGTAAACACCCTCTTCCAACAACATAAGAGGTGACTCTACACATGGACATCACCAGATGGCCAGCATCAAAATCAGATTGATTACATACTCTGCAGCCAAAGATGGAGAAGTTCTATACAGTCAACAAAGACGAGACCTGGAGCAGACTGCGGCTCAGTTCATGAGCTACTGATTGCCAAATTCAGACTTAGATTGAAGAAAATAAGGAAAGCAATTAGGCCACACAGGTATGACTCTAGACAACATCCCTAAGGAATACAGTGGAGGTGTGGAATAGATTTAATGGATTAGACTTGATAGACACAGTACCTGAAGAATTATAGATGGGGGTTTGTAACATCATACAGGAGGCAGCAATTAGAACCATACCAAAAGAAAAGAAGTGCAAGAAAACAAAGTGACTTTCTAATGAGGTTCTTCAAATAGCTGAGGAAAGAGGGAAAGCAAAAAGAAAAGGGGAAAGAGATAGATTCACTCAACTGAATACAGAATTTCAAAGAAAAGCAAGGAGAGATAAGGAAGCTTTCTTAAATGAACAGTGTAAAGTAATAGAGGAAAACAACAAAAGGGGAAGGACTAGAGATCTTTTTTTAAAAAATTGGGAAATCAAGGGAACATTTAAAGCAAAAATGGCCATGATAAAGGACAAAAATGGTAGGGATCTAGTAGACGCAGAAGAGATCAGGAAAAGATGGCAAGAATATACAGAAGAACTTTATAAAAAGGACCTCAATGTCCCTGACAACCACAGTGATGAGATCAATGACCTTGAGCCAGACATTCTGAAATGTGAAGTTAAGAAGGCCCTAGAGAGTATTACTTGCAACAAAGCTAGTGGAGATGATGGTATTCCAGTTGAATTACTAAAGGTCCTAAAGGAAGATGCTATTAAAGTTCTGCACTCAGTATGCCATCAGATCTGGAAAATGCAGCAGTGGCTACAGGATTGGAAAAGGTCAGTGTACGCTCCAATTCCAAGAAGGGCAATGACAAAGAATGCTCAAATTATCAAACAATTGCACTTATGTCGCATGCCATCAAAGCCATGCTCAAGATCCTATAAACTAGGCTTCAGCAGTATGTGGAGCGAGAACTTCCAGAAGTACAGGCTGGATTCCAAAGAAGTAGGGGAACTAGAGACCAAATTGCAAACACTCACTGGATCATGGGAAAGGCAGGGGAGTACAAGAAAAAAATCTACTTCTGTTTCATTGACTACACCAAAGCCTTTGACTGTGTTGACCACAATAAATTTTGGCAAATACTTAAAGAGATGGGAATACCAGGCCACCTCATCTGTCTTCTGAAAAATCTGTACACGAGCCAAGAAGTGAGTTAAGACAGGATATGGTAAATACTGATTGGTTTAGAATAGGAAAAGGAGTACGATAAGGCTTCATATTGTCACCCTGCTTATTTAACTTGTATGCAGAATACATCACGCGTAATGCAGGGCTAGACAAAGCAAAAGCTGGCATTAAGATTCCTGGGAGAAACATCAACAACCTGAGATATGCAGATGACACTACCTAATGGCGGAAAGTGAAGAAGACCTAAACAGCCTCTTGATGAGGGTGAAAGTGGAGAGTGGAAAAGCTTGTCTGAAACTCAACATAAAAAAACTAAACAAAACCAAGATCATGGCAAATGGCCCCATCACTCCCTGGCAAATAGAAGGGGAAGAATGCAAGCGCGGTGCCAAAATAGCCGCCGCGCCCTTTGCGGGCCCCCCCACCGTACAAAGACATCCGGGTAGTTAGGGGGCGTGGCCAGCATCCTTATATAAGGGGCGGCCACGAGGCAGCCGAGCTGCCATTTTGCGAAGCGACGGAGTGGAGAAGTTTTTCTCTCTTACCTCCGTCGCTCTTGCCTTGCTCGGGGAAGCCTCTGGCTGCTGATTTTCTTGACTTTTAGGCTTCCCATCGTTAGCTGCTATGCCCTCGAAGAAGAAGGCGACTGCGAACGCGGCTCGTTCTGCGCGGAGGCGCCAGCCGGGTCGGAGGACCGCGGCTGCGCCTCCCCAGCAGCCTCCTTTGCCTGAGCCCACCGGGACCGGTGGGATGGGGTTAATTACCCCTTGGCCCAAGGCCGGGGGTCTGCGTACCGGCCCAGCTGGGGCCGCGGCCCCTGGCCCGCAAGCAGTGGCCACTGCCTCTGGCACGGCCCATTCTGCGGGGCCTTCTTCCATGGGTCCGCAGCTTCCTGCGGGGGGTTTCGGCCATGGGGGGTGGCTGGGTTCCCTCCCCTGGCAGGGCACCCCCCCGGCCCTGCAGGGGCCGGGCCTGGGGTCGTGGCCGTATATGGGCCCCGGGGTCCAGGGACATGGACCGGCGCCTGCACCCAGTGGGCCGGCTGGCCCTTTGCCCCCACTTGGCTTAGGGTGCTACGTTAGTGTTGAGGCCCTTCTGGCCCGCGTTGCAGCCCTCGAGGCATGCCTCGCGAGGGTTAACCGCCCGGGGGTGCCTTTTGGGGTGCAGGTTGATCTGTTGTCTGCCGGTCAGCGGCAGGCGGCAGGAAGGGTCGAGCTGTCCGAGGCGCGTGGGCCGGCTTCGGCCACTGCCTCGCAGCTCCCCACTCAACAGGCTGATGCTGGTCAGGCCCCGTCGACGAGCTCAATTGCGGTCGTGAGCTCCGACGCCCCCAGCGGGCCGGAACCCCCGGTGGGGGCGGCCCGCGGGGGTGCTGCATGTGAGTATGCGGTTCAATCTAGTGCACCCACACACCTACCCACGTTGGGGGGGCATTCCAGTGGCCGTGGCCTCGCATGGGTGGTGCGACGGTTCAGTCGCCGACGTCCCACCCGGCGACTTCACTGCTCACCCAGGGCCCAGTTGTGGGTGGTACCTCTTATTCAGTCGGGAATGTGTTAGGGGTGGCTGGGTTGGTCCAGGCTCCTTTTCAGATCCCCGTGGTTCCCACTGTGCCAGTGTCAGCATTGCCGACAGCGGGGTATTCCTTGCCCCTGGGGGACCATTTGGCCCAGGCCACCAAAGAGAAGATCTGGCGTGGGGAGTATGTCGACATCTTCTCCCTTCTTAACAGAGAGCCCACCAAAGAGGAGAGGGAGGGGCAGGATGAGAAGGATAAGGAACAGGCACGTTGTCGTAAGCCACCACGTACGTGGGCCAATTGGTTGCCGGCGTACCTTATATACATGGCGGTCTACCTCAGGGCCCGGCCGGATTTGGCAATTCCGATGGTCCAGTATTTGGACAACGTTTACCGGGCGATGGTCGACTTCCCGGGCCTGTCATGGTTGGCTTACGACGAGGAATTCCATATGCGGATTCCCCTGCACCCTGAGATGAGGTGGGATGAGCCCTGCCAGAAGCTGTGGCTTCTTTATATGACTCCCACGCGCCCCGCGCCTGGGGACAGATACCATTGTGGACATGCGGTCCAGCGAGCGGCCCCAGCACAGACACCCTGCCAGGTGGCGGGGCAGGGGGTTCCAGCCCACCTGCTGTGCTGGACTTTCTCGTCCAATGGTTCCTGCAGTAGGAAGAATTGCCGGTACAGGCATGAGTGTCCCTCTTGTGCTGGCCCCCATGCGGCCTCCGCCTGCCCCAGGCCTGGAGGGGTGCGGGGCAAAGGTAGGGGCGGACAAGGGGCTGGCAAGACTGCCGCAGAGGGAGCTGGTCCACCGAAAGGCCCCCTCCCCAATTAATGTGGACATGCTGGAGCGTTGGCTCGCATCGTACCCGAGGGGGGCAGATGCGGTTTACCTGCTTCAAGGTTTTCGACTGGGGTTCCGTATTCCTTTCCAGGGTGATAGGTCCCCTCAAGATGCCCCCAACCTTTTGTCCCTTAAGGGGAGGGAGGAGGTGGCTGCCGCCAGCATTTCTAAGGAGGTTGATGTGGGCAGGGTCGCTGGCCCTTTCCCTGCACCCCCGTTCCCCAACCTTAAAGTGTCACCCTTGGGCTTGGTGCCCAAGAAGTCACCGGGCGAGTTCCGCCTGATCCATCACTTGTCCTACCCAGCCGGCCGATCGGTCAATGATGCTATACCTGATGACCTTTGCTCGGTCAGGTATACATCTTTTGACCAAGCGCTGCGCATGGTGCGCTCATGTGGCCCGGGTGCGCTGTTGGCTAAGTGCGACATTAAGTCTGCCTTTCGCCTCCTGCCGGTTCACCCGGGTGACTTTGAGTTGCTGGGTTTTAAGTTCAGGGGTGAATATTATTTCGATAAGGCCATGCCTTTTGGCTGTTCCATATCGTGCTCGGCCTTCGAGCGTTTTAGCACCTTCCTACAGTGGGCTTTTGTCCGCAGGTCAGGGTCCCGGTCTGTAACCCATTACCTGGATGAATTTTTATTCGGGGGTGAACGGGGCTGGGACACGTGCACACGTCTCCTCAACACATTTCAGACGCTAATGGAGGAACTGGGTGTCCCTTTAGCACCTGAAAAGACCGAGGGCCCATCTACACAGCTAGTCTTCTTGGGGGTGGAGATTGACACAGTAGCGCAGGCTTCTAGGTTACCAGGGGATAAGGTGTCAAGGATAGTGGCCCTTATCTCGGACTTGCTTGCTAAACGCAAGGCATCACTGCGGGATCTGCAGGTGTTGCATGGTCATCTCAATTTCGCTTGCAGGGTGGTCGCACCGGGCAGGGCATTTGCCCGGCGCTTGTGCGACGCCATGACAGGCTTGTCCAGGCCCCACCATAGGGTCAGACTAACCCAGGGCATTAAGGCAGATATGCTTATCTGGCTCCAGTTCCTGAAGGAGTTCAATGGGGTGTCATTTTGGAGGCCTGACCTTCTGGCTTCCCCTCGTTTCCAGATACAGTCCGATGCCTCTGGGTCCCTGGGTTATGGGATGTACTTCAATGGGAAGTGGGCCTATGGTGGGTGGCCACCAGCCTGGTCAGGTACGGGGCGCCTGCGGGACCTCACGTACCTGGAATTTTTTCCCATTCTGGGGGCCTTGATGCTATGGGGTGATGAGTGGGCCAACTCGGTCATTCATTTCTGGTGTGACAATGCGGCCGTTGTCCACATTGTCAACTCACAGACTTCCAAATCACCCAGGGTGATGGACTTGGTGCGCCAGTTTGTATTGCGCAGCCTGCGCCTTAATGTACTGTTCCGGGCCAGGCATGTCCCGGGGGTCAATAATGATATCGCTGACGCTTTGTCCCGCCTGCAGATCTCCCGGTTCCGCGCCTTGGCCCCGGATGCAGAGGAATTTCCCTCGCCACTCCCGGACGAGATATGGACCTTTGGCAAGGAGAGGTGAACTGGGCGATCGGCATGTCGCTAGCGCCACGCACGCGTAAGGCGTATCAACACGCATTCAATTCTTTCAGGGCGTTCTGTGCCCAATTCCGGCTGCCAGATACCTGGCCTATCCCGGTGGCCCATATACTTCAATTCTTGGTTGACCTGCATTCCCAGGGCCTTCCACCTCGCACCATAGCATCCAGGCTGTCAGCGCTGGGTTTTATGGCCAAAGTAGGCGGACATGCGGACAGTACCGCTGACTTCCGTGTGAGACACGTTTTGGAGGGGTGGGTGCGGGAGCGTGGGCGTAGCCCGGACGACCGCCACCCAATTTCCCCAGGGGTTCTTACCCAACTGGCACGGGGCTGGCAGGACCTATGTTTTGCTAGGTATGAGGCAGCCTTGTTTCATGCGGCTACAACGGTGGCCTTTTTTGGAGCGCTCCGCATCAGCGAGTTTGTGATGCTGTCTAAGGCGGATGCTAGTCATAGGGCACTGGAACTCGAAGATGTCTATGTGGCCAAAGACTGGGCTCAGTTGAGGATACGCTCCTCTAAGACGGATCAGCATGGCGTAGGCAGTGGAATAAGACTGCTACGGTGTTCTTTGGCAGACATCTGTCCGGTTGGTGCCCTACGGGAGTTCCTTGCACTGCGTGGCACGCACCATGGCCCGTTTTTTCCTGTCACCAAGATGGGTCTCCCCTTACTAAATTTCAATTTTGGAGGGTGCCGGTAGGCACTAGCCAGTGTTGGCCTCCCTGGGGCTCATTGCGGCACCCATTCATTCAGGATAGGGGCGGCTTCTACTGCAGCTGTTTTTGGGTACTCCGGGGCTGACATGCGCTGCATGGGAGGGTGGGGATCACAATGTTTTCAGTTTGTGTTCGCCCTCTTCAACTGTGAGTACCAGTTTAGTCACTGCACTGTTTCTCCCCCCCTTTTTTTCCTTGACAGACCCTGGGTGTCGTATTACACCGGTGACAGTGTGCCTGGTGGGCCATAGCCATGTGCACAGGGCAGCGCGTTACGCTGCACAGGGCAGCGCGTTACGCTGCATAGGGCAGCGCGTTACGCTGCGGCGACAGAGTGGGGACCCCGACTGGGACTGGGTGCATCCGCACGTCTCAGGTGCTATGGTAAGCGCGGCATGTTATGGCGGGAACTGTTGCCATTCCTTTTCTACATCAGGGATGCTGACTCGCCGGATGTCCT
This sequence comes from Bradypodion pumilum, assembly GCA_035047305.1. NCBI lineage: Eukaryota > Metazoa > Chordata > Lepidosauria > Squamata > Chamaeleonidae > Bradypodion > Bradypodion pumilum. The sequence continues at coordinate 176,316,425 of JAWDJD010000004.1, read as the reverse complement.
GGTTATGTACCTTGGGGGCGATGGCTTAGGGCGGGTCACTGGCTTATCGCGGAAGCTTGCGGTTTGCAGTGACCTGCCCCACTCACGTTATGTGTGGCCTGCCACAACCCTCAATTGGTCGGACACGATACCGCGGTACGCTTACAGGGGGGCGTGCGGCCTCGAGGCTCTTGACCGAGCCGATGCTCCGTGAACGGGGCTATTGCCCGGTTCCTTTTCGACAAAGGTGGGGGACGCGTCATTCGCCTCCCCGACATCAGTCTGCAAAATTACGAGCTTTTACTCAGGGGATGGGGCCCATCTGTTGCAGGGAGGTATGGACCTCTTGTTAGTGGACTGGCGAGCAGGCCTGTTGACCGAGCTGACGGTCTTGGGGGGGGGGCGGTGAGCCTTCTGGGAAGCCTCCCCGTGTGGCGGGTAGCACTGGTAAGGTAAACATTTATGACCCACAGGTATCCGGCAGGTTCGCAATTGACTGGACAACACTAGACAGGTATAAGTTGGTTAAATGTTGTCCGGTCAACGACGAACCAGGCGACGGGGTGATGGCTACAGCTAGACAGCATGCATCACCCCGTGATTTTACGGATACGCGTCAGAGGGTGGGGTCATTAGTTAGATATTGACTACGGTCAACAATTTGTTTGTTGTCAACAAACAAATTGATACAAATAGATACATTGTAACAATTGCCGTTGGCAATTTTGGGTGGTACCTTACCAGTGTTACTTCGGCCTGCTTGCCTTAAGAATTATAATTGGTCAATTACCAATAGAAATTTATAATTCGGACTAGGGCATGAATCAATAAATGTGGCCCAATGCCGTTATCCACTTTCATTGGTGTCTGAGTCCTTTATTGGGGGGTGCGCCTGCAAATGGAAGTGGTAACAGACTTTACTTTCCTGGGATCCAAGATCACTACTTCTTGGGAGGCAAGCAATGAGAAACTTTGGTAGCATAATAAAGAGTAGAGACATCACCTGCCTATCCTGGTTCATCAGATTAGGCAGGAAGAAAGTCACTGAAGCAGCTGGCTAAGTCCATGGTCCCGACTCCCCACAAAACATTTGTTTATCCATCTGGCATAAACTCTTGTGCACCTTTCAAGCAACTGGACCTATTGCCTAAAGGGCTAAGTCCATCACTGTAGTCGGACTGGCCTCTGCTGATACCTCAGACATTTTTGGCAAGTATTCCAACACCTCTGTGTAGCTGAATCACCTTTCCCCACCTCTTCCCAGTCTTTTCACTTTTGGTTTCCTGCTGGCACTTTTTGGTAAGTGGCAAGGGATGTAATCAGTGTCACTCAGTGGGTGATTTACTGTTTGGAGCAGGTCTTTTTGCAAACTTCTTCCCTTTCTCCTGACTTTTCTTGGGACTTCCAGATCTTTTTCCTTGACTGTTAGTCCTAAATAGGTCTGCTAAATAAAGCCAAGCTTGGATCCTAGCACAACACTCTAACCAATGGGTTCCCAACCATGGGTTCCCAAATTTCTTGAACTACAGCTCTTGGCCAGCACAGTCAAATGTGAAGACATCTAGGAGTTTTACTCCAAAAACATCTGAGGACCAAAGATTGGAAACCACTGCACAAACCAATACCCCCACTACCTGAATCCTAAGAGAATTGTCCCATTCCATCCTGAACACCACTTCTTGCCTTCCCTTATATCAGATCTAGTCAGTGTATTATATGCTCTTAACTCTATGATCAGATTTGTGAAAGAAAATTACTGAATCAATGAGATACTGCAAGAGAAGAAATATGTCTATACCTAGTGGAGACCTATGCTATTCTTTTATTACTTGCAACTTTGTGGTTTATCTGCAGATATAATTGGAATAACCTTTCCTGAAAGGTGGGGGTTCGAGCGCACACGCCCTCGAGCCCTCATAACTTGGTTAGGAAGGGAAATTGGGTGCGGATTAATATTAGCCATAGTTAAGGATTCATGCATAACACCTCGGCCATTAGCTCGGACAAGGTGGTAATTAAAGGTAAACACACGATGTATTAATCATATCCACAGACTCCCTAAGTAGGAGAGTAAACTGCAATGTGTTATACTTGATGAAGTTAGTCCCGGAAAGATTCCGTGATAGGGCAAGACAATGGTCTCGCCAGCCCGTAGTTAATTAGTAGATAACAGACTTCTCTGGTAATTTCCTGATTACACATTACTCCCAAGTAACTTCTGTAAATGTAACTGGATTAACAATGTGCCACGTCGGCAGTCTTCTGTGACGGGTCGTGAGCAGCCTATGCGATCAATGACCCGAGGCAGGCAATAAATGCCAGCACTCCGAGCCAATTGGAACTGGACATTCACCTCACCTTTGCCTACATGCCTTCCTTGCGTCCAGTCACTCCGTGACCCAGTGGGCCATTTCTGGCCCACCGTTGCAACACAACTTGTTTAGTCTCCAGAATAGTTTGAGGAGAGATTCAAGCATTACTTAACCCTTTTCTACTTTGAGCTAGATGCATGTTTATTCAGTCTTGAAGTTCATTAAGTGAACCTAGTTCAGTCATTTTGGCACCATGAGGCTGTTTGACATAACTGTTCATACTCAACTTTGTGACTCCAATCTACAATATGATTGGCCGACTGGAAATCGGATTTCCTCTGCTATCCACCCAATTTAAGCAGAAGCTTAGGTCTTCAGAAAGCCTGTACATGGAAAGCAGGTTTCACTAAATGGGAACAACAATGTGAATTGCAATGTGAATATTGCTTGTACCCTTATCTGTAGGACTGTTGGTACAAAATAAATTGTTTCATTGTATTAAATCTGTGTAGCCAGCTCTCAAAGCATGTAATTTTTGAATATGAGAACTACAAATTAGCATTTATATTTAAATAAACATCTGCACTTGACAGACCAATGGTATATTTTCCAGTAAGCCATGATTCATGTTAGTAAATCTAAATGTTAACTGTGACACCTTCTCTGCCGATATAACTTGGTATTGGACAAGCAACTGTAGTTTCTTTTTTGCACTCAGTTTTAATCAGAGCCAAGAAGGCCCTGGCCCATTCTTGTCCAACAACTGCTGCGTCAACTCTTGCTGCTGCTGCTGTCCAGCAAAGAATAAGATTCATTTTTTAGTGTCTTTGGTTTGATCAGGTGTTAGAAAAATTAGCTAGTAAGTTTGCCAACCAGGGTACGCCATTTGTAATCACAGTCTTTGAGGAGGCTCTTTCTGTGGGGCAGCCAAAGTTGAAGAACAATCAATTCCAATATTATTTGCTTTTGCACAAAAAATCTGTATTTCTTGCCCTGACACTCATTATCTGAAGATCTATATATCAAGGTTGGTCTTTTCTCACAGAATTCTTTCCTCAAGCATCTAAACTACAGACTTTTGTTCTTGGACTAAATGTGGCACTGCCCCTCAAAGGTATGTTATTCTTATGAACCTTTAACTGTACAGTAATTTATTCTAAATATGTGGAATTGCATATGTAGAATTGTCTCAGAGTTATGCTACCTTTCATTCTTCTTCCATCACATTCCATCACTTCCCCAAATCAATTATACTTGCATCAAGGAAAGGCAATCAACTTGCCTCTCTTGCTTATGCTATGGGCACAAATGGGAATGTAATCAGGCCCTCCAAGAGCTTCCATAAGGATAGGACAATTTCACATTGAGAACCACTCATTGTTTGGGGCAAAATATTTTAATATAAAGAATTGCATTTAATTTGTTTTTAATTTGTAGAATGCATGACTATACAGTACTTTTATTTCAGCCCTTTGGGAGGGGGAAATTGTGCATTATTACAGTTTGTTTCTATTAAAAATATCCTTTCTGTTTATCAGCTGACTTCATCAATTTCTCATGTAGACAGGACAAGATGCTAGTATTAGCATTTTAAAGGCCAAGATAGATTATTTACTCTTTTCTTGATACCCTGTAGTTCAGGGTTCCAAATCTACAGCCCGTGGGATGGCCCTGGTCCCCGACACTATCTAATCCAGCCCATTGTTGCCTCCGCTGCACCCGGAAGTGGGCGCATTTACATCATCCTTAAAATGTGCCCGTACATGCGCAAATGCACCCACAAAATTGATTTATTTATTTAATCACATTTGTATCACCACCCTCTTGCCTAGGCGACTTTGGGTGGCTTACACATATAGAAACACCACAGATATAAACAAAAGTTGTAAATGCGCCTGTTTCCACTTCCAGGGTGTGTGGTCCGGCCTACTCAGCTGTCCGGGGTGTGTGGTCAGGCCCACAGTGAAAAACGTTTGGCCAATCCTGCTGTAGTTTGTTAGTCTCTCTCCTAAATATGTGTTTTATAATCCCTCTCTGCCTATTCTGAGATTTACATACATACATACATACATACATACATACATACATACATACATACATACATACATACATACATACATACATACATACATACATACATACATACATACATACATACATACATACATACATACATACCCTGCCCTTTTGATGCAGGGTGGCTTACAATATTTAACTTCATGTGCTCAGTCAAATATCATCCAGACTTTCAGCCTACTGACATTTTGGTTTAGTCTCTTCTTGGCAATAACTGCTTCTGGTTAACAGATCCTTTCTCTGTTCCTCACGTAGGACAATAAGAATATCTGGGCGCACATTTTGAAATGAGACAGCCACTTAAAGGGGGGGCGATGTGTTTACATTACATTGTTCCATATCTGGGAGGGTTTTGGTGGCTATAGCTAACATAACATAAGAACATAAGAACAGCCTTGCTGGAACAGGCCACAGCCCATCCAGTCCAGCATTCTGTCTCACACAGTGGCTCACCATTTCCTTCAGGGTATTCCCAAGCAGATGCCTTCACCTGCTTAGGATTCCCTGGAAATGATATTGAGAGATATCCTGCCTATCTCTCCAACCCGGAGGTTGTCCTTAAGTATCCATAATTATAGCCATTGATACTCTTGTCCTCCATGAACTTGTCTAATCCTTTCTTAAAGCTGTCAAGACTGACAGCTGTCACCACTTCTTCTGGCAGGGAGTTCCATAGACCAGTGATCCTCTGGGTGAAAAAGTACTTTCTCTTATTTGTTTGAGAACTAGTACCCAAAAGTTTCATGGAGTGTCCCCTAGTTCTAGTGTTATGCGATAGGGAAAACAGTTTTTCCTTATCTACTTTGTCCACACCGTGCATGATTTTATAAACTTCAATCAGGTCACCTCTTAGACTTCGTCGTTCAAGAGTGAAGAGGCCCAACCGTTGCAGCCTCAGATGGTAAGGAAGGTGTTCCAGTCCCCTAATCATTCTGGTTGCCCTCCTCTGCACTTTTTCCAGCTCCATAATATCCTTCTGGAGATATGGCGACCAGAACTGTACACAGTATTCCAGATGGGGCCTCACCATAGATTTATAAAGAGGCAAAATGACACTTGCTGACTTATTTTCTATACCCTTCCTAATGATCCCAAGCATTGAGTTTGCTTTTTTCACTGCTGAGGCACACTGGGTTGACATCTTCATTGAGTTGTCCACCAGGACACCAAGGTCCCTTTCCTGGTTTGTTGCAGAGAGTTCAGACCCCATCAGTTTATAAATGTAATTGGGGTTCTTTGCCCCAACATGCATCACTCTGCACTTACTAATGTTGAAACACATTTGCCACTGTTTTGCCCACTCCCCCAGTGTCAAGAGATCCCTCTGGAGCTCCTCACAATCTCTCACAGTTTTCACTACCCTGTATAATTTAGTGTCGTCAGCAAATTTGGCTACCTTGCTTTTTACTCCTACCTCTAGATCATTTATGAAGAGGTTGAAAAGCAGGGGTCCCAGTACTGAACCTTGGGGGACCCCACTCTTTACTTCCCTCCACTTGGAGAAGTGTCCATTTAGTGCTACCCTCTGTTTCCTGTCCCTTAGCCAGTTGCTGATCCAGGACAAGACCTGTCCCTTTATTCCATGACTGGTAAGTTTATTCAAGAGCCTTTGGTGTGGGACCTTGTCAAAAGCCTTCTGAAAGTCCAGATAAACAATGTCAACTGGATCCCCCTTATCCACATGCTTGTTGACACTCTCAAAAAATTCCAACAGATTAGTGAGGCATGATTTGCCCTTGCAAAAGCCATGTTGGCTCTCCTTTAGCAGCGCCTTCTCTTCTATGTGCCTATTAATTCTATCTTTTAGGATAGTTTCCATCACTTTACCTGGGACACATGTCAAACTGACCGGTCGGTAATTTCCTGGATCACCCCTGGATCCTTTTTTGAAAATTGGTGTTACATTCGCTACCTTCCAGTCATCAGGCACAAAGCCTGATTTGAGGGAAATATTATATATTTTGGCTAGGAGATCAGCAATTTCATCTTTAAGTTCCCTGAGAACTCGTGGATGGATGCCATCTGGTCCTGGTGATTTGTTAGTGTTTAGCTTAACAAGACATGCAAGGACCTCCTCCCTGGTTATTTCTATCTGGCTTAATTCTTCGGTTTCCCTCCCTACGAAGATAGGCTCTGTTTTGGGCATGTGGCCTCTGTCTTCTTCAGTGAATACTGAAGCAAAGAATTCATTGAGTCTCTCTGCAATCTCTGTTTCCTCTTTAATAACCCCTTGCCTTCCATTGTCATCTAATGGTCCAATGGCCTTCCTAGTTGGGTTCTTACTTCTAATGTACTTAAAGAAGTCTTTGTTATTTCTCTGCATATTTTTAGCTATATGCTCCTCAAAGTCTTGCTTTGCTTTCCTGATTGTTGCCTTGCATTTGTTCTGCCAGAATTTATGTTTCTGCCTGCTGTCCTCATTCGGACAAGCCTTCCATCTTCTAAATGAGCTTTTCTTGCTCTTGATCACTTCCCGAACAGCTAGGCTAGTATGAATAAGGAAACACTGTTACTTTAATTTCAGCAGTAATTAAAATTTATATATACATCTCAGCATTTTGATGAACACACTGTCCATAATAGAGTTAGACAGATAAACATTATTATGGTCAGTAACCAAAATCTAGAATACAAATAAACTAGAGAATCATGAAATGTGCTATTACAAAGAATTATATATCATCACTCTAAGAGCATAAAAATAAAATAACTAACAATCACCTAGCACCGTAATTACTACCAGATGTGTTACCTTATTAGGAGATTACTGCAGTTAACTAAAAATTAATTATATATTTACTAGTACCCTTCCTTCCCAAATTTTGACTGCAGCAGTGCAAAATTTCACCACATTAAAGCACATACATATATTTTGCCCTGAAAGAAATAAGAATGTAATATGCCTTTGATTGTCCAGGAAATGACTTCTTAAATGGTTCAGTAAGAGTTTGCAAAATAGCCAGGTTATTGTTTTTATTCTAGAACTATGAGGAAATGTGCATTGACAGTACAGGAACTTTTAAGTTTCCTCCTGGATTGCTGATGGCAAAATGTTAAGGTAAGAACATAGTGAAAGCTCTATCGTGTTTTTTGTACTGAAAGTAAATAAAAATAATTTGCTGGTTTAAAAGACAGCAGTGCTCTATTGATAAAAATATTATTCAAGGTTCCACCTAGATCAGTGATGGCAAACCTTGGCACTCCAGCTGTTCTGGATCATCGATTCCCAGAAGCCCTGATCAGCAGGAGTGCTGACTTGAGCTTCTGATAATTGAAGTCTAAGAACATCTGGGGTGCCACAGTTCACCATCACAGACCAAGGTGGAACCTTGAATACTGTTTTAATATTTTTATCAATAGAGCACTGCTGTGATCTGAGGGCTAATCTAGCTGCTATGGGATCCGCGCACACAATTGGTATACTGGCCCTGACAGAACCCCGGTGATGGGTGATCACCTCGTTGACAGGGGTTCCTGAAGGGACAGAAATTGGGGGAGGGGAATGTTAGATAGGGTTTAATTCATCACTAACTGATCTGACAAACTGCTCGGTCAACAGAGAGCTAATGACTAGCGTGTTAAGTGCGTAATAGGCAATCTCACGCCTGCGGATTACCTTAAGACCTAGAACCAATACCAGCCACATGTTTACCCCGGATAACATGGAACAATATATTTCCCCTGCCATTAATTAAGTTAGTTAATTAACTTCCCCTGTAGACTTCCCCAATTAACTTGTGTAAACACGGAGTGTGAGTTCTGCAGATCGTGATGCTTTTACATGCAGCCTGTACATGATAAATACTGATGATTTGCCTTCATTAAATCACTGGTCTTTGCTCCATCTTGCCTCGTGTCTCATTGCTTGACCAGTCTCCTCCGGGACCCAACAGCTGCTTCGCGGTGCAGATCCAGCTTGTGCAATCCACTTTGCAGCCCAGATCCAACATATGGTGACCCCGATGTGATTCTACTCATGAGTAAGCGATCTTTGCGATCCGGTTCTACGCCAGAACCATGTTCGAATCGTCCCAGAGGACAGCGCGGCAGCTCTGGTTGGAAAGCCATCCGATCTGAGTGACAGCTATGCTGCGAGGCATTCCAGAGAGGCAGAGCACGCTCCAAAGCTCTGAGGCAGCTTGCTCCGTGGAAACGCGTTCCGCTCAGGGTCGGCTGTGAAACCCTGATTTCAGCGCAGAGGCCACCGAGGGCCTGTGGCAGCAGTCCACGTTCCGAGTTCCTTCCCAGAGGTTCGTCACGCCAGACCTGTTACCTAAACTCAGACACGCCGCTTCGTCCTGAGGAGGAAAATTTCAAAGGACCGGCACGTAATATGGGGATTTGTCCTCAGAGACAATGTCCGACCGCTAACCAGAGAGTTCACTTAATGGAACTCAAGGCCCTGGCCAGGGTATCCCATACACGCATTCACAGCGCCCAGTTAGCGGATCTTTTGGTGTACTTGGGGGATAATTGTCTGCTTTATCCAGAAACAGGCATGCTTAACCTCCAACTTTGGGACAGGATAGGAGCCTGCATTCAGCAAGCCCCGAGAACTCCAGATAGCATAATCAGCACATTGAGCAAGTGTAGGAAGCTCTTAGCAGAGGTAGACCCAGTCCGGATAGAGACCGAGGAACCCCCAGCGCAGTCAGAGCCATCAGCCCCAATGGCTCTCTATCCGTCTTTTCAGCTCAAGCAGGGTAGTGTAGGGAGCTTTCCCTCAGTGACAGCTGCAGACGTCACTGAAGGAATGCATGGAATGAGAAGCGCTGGCGCTTCTCTGACAGTTATAGGTTCCCAAGCTACCAAGAGTTCCATCCAGCGCATGGTTGAGGAAGAAATCAGCAAGGGGGAGTTGCCAGCAGAAGAACTAGCTGAGCTTAGGCAGATATGCCCAGTTCGCATAGAGATAGATGCCCTCACGGGCCAACAGCAAGCAGTCCATTCGCCAGTTCCGTACAAGCTGCTTACGGCTATACGGAAGGCAATCACAGAGACGGGACTTCAGAGTCGCTTCACCAGGGGCACGCTTCAGCAAGTGTGTGAAACCATGATGCTCATTCCGTATGACTGGAAAGCCGTCATGCGAATGATGCTCAACCCCAGCCAGTATTTGCTATGGGACAGCGAGTATCGTCTCGAGGCACAGGCAAGGGCTGCCAGGATGGGCAGAGCAGTAATCCCTGACCAGCTATATGGTTCAGGTCCGTTCGAATCTGTTGATGCACAGACCGCCTTGCCGATCGCCACCCTTCATTTGGCGGCTGAGACAGCCTTCAGGGCTTATCTCAAGGTCCCGACAGCTGGCAAAGCAGCCAAAAATTACACAGCAGTCATACAGGGTGCCCAGGAGTCCTACATGGACTTTATCAATAGATTGGAGGAAGCAGTCAGTAGACAGATTGACAATGAGCAAGCCCAACAGGAGCTCATGATGAAATTGGCGAAAGACAATGCCAACTTTGACTGCCGTAAGATCTTGCAGTCACTGGGCAATCGTCCCGATCTAACTCTCACGGACATGATTAGGGCTTGTGCCGAAGTTGGTACAGATTCCTACAAAATGGGTCTGTTGGCAGCGGCGGTACAAGGCAGTAGGAAACCCAAGAACAAGATCAAAGGAGCATGTCACAATTGTGGCAAGATCGGTCATTTCACTAGGGAATGCCGATCCACCAAGGGCAGCGGGCAAAACGCCGGCTGTCCCAAGACTCCGACCACCCCATGTCCAAGGTGCAATAAAGGCTTCCACTGGGCCAGGAACTGCCCGAATTCGGAAAACTGGAGCGCAGGCTTGTCTCTGGCCCCGGTCCAAACAGAGACCTCAATCGCTCTGGGAAAGCCAGAGCTCGATTAAATTCCGGTCACATTCCCTGCATTCTGGAGGCGCAGGCCAGCCCTAGAGGCAGTGCGGGACTAGACTTGACTTGCCAGTCAGAAGTCACATGTGACTTGCCAGGCACAGTCTATCTGGTCAATTCCCAATACATGGGACCCCTGCCTAAAGGCTATGTAGGTTTAGTTTTGCCCCATAGTATTGCAGGAACACACGGAATTCTTGTAATTCTGGGAGTCATCGGCTCCAATTTTTCGGGTGTACTCCAGGTTCAACTCTGGACACACCTACCCCAAACCATTCACAAGGGAGACACGTTAGCGCAACTGATCATGGTTCCTTGTCACTCATCAGCAGGCAGCCAGGAAAGGCTCAGGGACAGCTCAGAGTCTGGGTTGGAAGACCGCTCGAGCGCAGAAAGGGCAGTGCAAGGATACCAGGTCTTAGCGGCAGTGGAAACCAACATAGAGTGGAAGCGGTGGCCAGTCATAAAGGTATTTTTAAATAAAAAACCTTTTGATGGACTATTAGACACCGGAGCTGACGTCAGCGTGGTCAGCCAGCGTCAGTGGCCACGTGAGTGGGCTCTCGAGCCGGTCTCCAATGTGTGTGGGGTAGGCGGTGTTCAAGAAGCATTTAGAAGCCAAGATTGGGTAGAAGTCATGATCTGACTGCACAGCGGTCATCCGGCCGCACATTTTGGACGTGCACATCAATCTTTGGGGGCGAGACATTCTGCAGCAGTACCGTGCCACTCTTACCTTCGGGTAATGGCTCTACCGCTTAAATGGCTGACCAACACGTCAGTCTGGGTAGAACAATGGCCGGTAGTAGGGGAGAAATTAGTCACCCTGAAACAGCTGGTAAGGGAACAGCTAGACGCAGGACACATAGAACAGTCCACCAGTCCTTGGAATTTGCCCATATTTGTTATCAAGAAAAAGTCGGGGAAGTGGCGACTCCTTCACGATCTCAGAGAGATCAATAAATGTATCCAGCCAATGGGTCCACTTCAATGTGGCATCCCGAATCCGAACATGAGCCCCGAGGGTTGGGAGATCTTGGTCGTAGACTTAAAAGACTATTTTTATACTATTCCCTTAGATGTTAGGGATCGGGAAAGGTTCGCTTTTACAGTGCCAGTCGTGAACCACAGAGAGCCCACGCAACGTTACGTGTGGAAATATCTGCCACAGGGGATGCTCAACTCGCCCACCCTGTGCCAAATTTACATTCACAACAGACTGGAGAAGTTTCAAAACCTTCACCCCACAGTCTTAGTGTGCCATTTCATGGATGACATCCTGGTCGCAGCACTGCAACTCGGCAGCGAAATGTTTAAAAACCTCCAGGCCACTCTGGGGGAAAAAGGGTTACTCATTGTCCCGGAGAAAGTTCAGAGAACCGAGCCATTCTCATACTTGGGTCATCGGCTTCTCCGTTCTTTCGCAGCACCAGTTTTGCCACAGATCAACTTAAAAGATTCAGTCACCCTTGTAGAATTGCAACAGATTCTGGGGAATATTAATTGGGCCAGACTGTATTTTAGACTAGATGCGGACCTTCTAAAACCGCTCTTCTCGCTGCTAACACTAGGTAAGCAGCCGGCAAACCGAATACACATTCCTCGAGAGGCGCCCTTGACTCTCAAAAAGGTCAACCAAGTTCTCAGCCAGAGATGGGTGGACAGGATTAGTCAGGGGCCATATGCTCCCATTCTAAACCTGTACATCGTTCAGACCGGATCCATGTTTACCGGAGCCCTAGGGGTGGACTCCGAGCGGGGGGTGAGTATCGTGGAATGGGTGTATTTACAACACACCTCTTCCCGAAACATCGTTCCTCCGCCGGAACTGCTCTCCGCGGTGATCTACCGAGGAAGGCTGAGAGCAAGGGACATCTCAGGGCATGATCTAGCAAAAATCGTGGTCCCATTCACAAAAGAGCAAATTCAGCAACTGATCCAGCTCGGTGACTCGCTTCCGATTGCATTGGAAGGATTCACTGGATGCTTGGCATACCATTTGCCAAAAGACTCCAGACTAGACTCGCTTCAAACGCAGACAGTCAGTTTGTGTGAATTAATGTCCCTGGTTCCACTTCACGGGGCTAGGACAGTTTTCACTGATGGGGATTGTACATATGGTGTTCTTACTTGGCAAGAGGGCCAGGCTTGGCGCACGCTTCTAACTCTTCCACAGAAGTCCACGCAGCGGGCAGAGTTGGCGGCAGTGAACCTCGCTTTGCGCACCTTTGCCAAAGAACGCTTAAACATAATTACTGACAGCCAGTATGTTAGGAATTTGCTTCACAGTCTACCGGGAGCGTACATCACTCCCGCGATAGACAAAAACTTGTTAAGTCTTTTCCTCACAACTCAATTTCATTTGCGGAACCGCACCGAAGCGCTCTATATCGCCCACATCAGAAGTCACCAGGACTTGCCTGGTCCGATTTCCGCAGGCAATAGCAGAGCGGATGCGGCCGCAAAGGAAATTCAGCAATGGTCAGTTTTGGGAGTCTTCACAACTCCAATTCAGAGTCATGCATTCTTTCATCAGAATGCCAAAGCACTCGCACGGCAGTTCAACCTGCCACTTTCCCAAGCCCAGGGCATAGTCTGTTCCTGTCCACATTGTGTAGGGGCAGTAGGGGGGCCCTCATGGGGGGTCAACCCATGAGGGACAGAGGCCAACCAGGTGTGGCAGATGGACGTCACACATGTTCCGCATTTTGGCAGATGGCAGTACATGCATGTCTGCATTGACACTTTTTCACAGTTCATTTGGGCTACAGCACAGAAGGGAGAAACAGCTTCCCATGTGGAGAATGCTCTGGCTTATAGCTCCAGGCACCTTTGGCGTTCCGTACAATGCACCAGGGCAAGCGATTGTGGAACGGGTCAATCGGATGCTTAAGTCCTACATTGACAAACAAACAGAAAGGGGGAACCACCAGCCCTCCCTAAAAATCAGGGTCAGGCACAACATTGTCTGAACAAGTTATTATTTACGTACAATCACCTTAATGTTTTTTCGGATTACACTCCGCAGGAGAGGCACTTCCGTCGCACGGAGGCACTCCCGCGGCCGATGGTGCGTTACCGAGTGCCACCGGATCCTTCTTGGAAGGGCCCGGCGTCACTCATAACATGGGGAAGAGGGTATGCTGCAATTATGTCTCCTACAGGCATCATCTAGATTCCAGCCTGGTGTGTCAAGCCTCTCTTCGAGTCCAATGGCGTGGACCCAGGTGCTCCCGGACCCAATACCGGAGATGGAGGAATTAACCCTGATGGGGAGAGCCAAGCAGAGGAGGTGGCGACAGCAGATGACAGCACCAAAGATCACCTGGGGGATGGCCAAGTCCCTGTGCCAGGAGGTGGCGGACGCCGTTCGGCGAGAGGACAAGGAGCCGACGCCGGAGAACATCTTGATTGCAGCCTTTTCCCTGATTACAGCTAATTTCATGATGACCACCATCATCTTGATCCTCTCCTTGCTTGCGGGGGGAGGCGTTCAAGCAGCTTCACTGGAAGCCAACAACCTGATGCCAGGCGGAGATCTCTCTGCCCGGCTGCAGTACAACATTTGGGAAAGATTGGCGAACCTCGTCAATCAGTCTGATTTTTGCCTGAGGCAGACCACCGCTTCTGCCTCTATTCTGAGCACTTGTCTCATCCCGGTGTGTCACTCCCCAGATGCGCGCATCAGGAACGGTGACTGGTTGGTGAAGCGGATATTCGGTCCGTTTTACAAGACTGCCTTTTCAACGTATGCGCATTGGGGAACTCAAGTCACGAAAGTCTTACTGGCTGATGCGGCCACTCTCTACACTCCCCGAGTGGCGGTCAGCCCGAACTCTACTTGTGCTCGTATGACCGGCTGTTCCACGGTCGAAGGGCCACAGCGCCGTTGCCTCGACCCCAGCAGCAGCAATTGGACTTGTAATAACCCAGAGACTACTAACTCAATGTATGCTCATGTTACCTTGCCGTCAGGATGTTTTTTTACATGTAACCAGTATACTTGGAACTACATTCCTGCAAATGTATCTGATTCCCTTTGCTGCATCAGTCGTTTGACATTGTTACTTCCCACTAGAGACATGGTTGCCCCAAGCATAAGTGTACCTTCACACATACGGCACGCTCGTGCCACCCAGTTAGACAGTTCATGTGATAGCAACATCAGGATTCTGAGTAAAGCTGAGTATGTCTCTTTAGCAGTCAGCTTGTTTGGCGTGCCAGGCTTAGCCATAGGCAATGCGCAGAGAATTGGTCAATTGGCTTGCGCTTTGGCAAAAGCCATTAACCACACCTCCTCAGCGATAGCGCTGCTTAATCAAGAGCAGACAGAGCTTCGCCATGCCATATTGGATAATCGAGCAGCTATCGATTACCTCTTACTGTTACATCATTTGGGTTGTGAGTCTGTCCATGGCATGTGTTGCTTCAACCTCACGGACAACTCGCGTAAGATACAGAGTCAACTCACAGACCTCCATACCTTGGTTAAAAACATCAAGGAAGATGCTACGTGGGTGTGGTGGAATTTGTTATGGACTTGGTTCCCGTGGGTTTGGCTACAAACGACACTCAAGGTGATTGTGGGGGGTGATAATACTGGGAACGGCTTTGTGTTGTTTCATGCAATGTATTCCCTCACTGATGTCAAGATGTCACCCATGAAGAGAACCCTGGAATGTCCTCACTCCATGTCAGCTGATGCCACTCCTACGCCCAGCCGTCTGTCAGGTCCAACTAAACAAATAAAGGGGGAGCACACAATTGGTATACTGGCCCTGACAGAACCCCGGTGATGGGTATTCACCTCGTTGCCAGGGGTTCCTGAAGGGACAGAAATTGGGGGAGCGGAATGTTAGATAGGGTTTAATTTATCACTAACTGATCTGACAAACTGCTCAGTCAATAGAGAGCTAATGACTAGCGTGTTAGGTGCGTAATAGGCAATCTTGTGCCTGCGGATTACCTTAAGACCTAGAACCAATACCAGCCACATGTTTACCCCAGATAACATGGAACAATGTATTTCCTCTGCCGTTAATTAAGTTAGTTAATTAACTTCCCCTGTAGACTTCCCCAATTAACTTGTGTAACACGGAGTGTGAGTTCTGCAGATCGCGATGCTTTTACATGCAGCCTGTACATGATAAATACTGATGATTTGCCTTCATTAAATCACTGGTCTTCGCTCCATCTTGCCTCGTGTCTCATTGCTTGACCAGTCTCCTCTGGGACCCAACAGCCGCTTCGCGGTGCCGATCCAGCTTGCGCAATCCACTTCGTGGCCCAGATCCAACAAGCTGCATTACAGCTGTATGAGAGTGCAGCTATGATATTGTGTAGCAGAGCAAACCAACATTCTACATGGCAATTCTAAAAATAGGGTAGCATAAACAAAAAAAATTATAACTTTGAAATTTGGCTTTAGATCAGCACTAAATTTGGCATATTAGTTAAGACAAATGGTTTTAAAATAAAATTGTTTGCCCCTCCCATTGAGAAATAGGTGTCTCAAAATTAACTCAGATTTAAAATAGATCATATAAATTGAAAAGAGCAGTCTTACTTAGCTTGAAAGAAAATTGTTGGCTTTTTAAAATTTAGAAATAATCCAAAATGCAGGGCTGAAATTTCGATCCTTTAAAAGGCCTTACAAGTGAGAGAGAAATGACACTGAGCTTGTGTGGTCAGGATTGTGTGGTCGGCTGAGGTTTTTGCAGACTATCTGGTGGAGAAAATCGCTCGGATTCACTCGGGGTTCGATCCTGGCGTGGATGGGGAGAGGTTGGGAGGGGACCAGAGCTCAGTCTGGCTGTATTATCTGGGATCAATTCAATCCAGTTGTCCCTGAGGAAGTGGACAGGCTTCTTGCAGCTGTTCACACCACCTCCTGCCCTTTAGATCCCTGTCCCACCTGGTAGGTGAAAGCCTCTAAGGTGGTGATGGGAGGCTGGGTCGGGGCTATTATCAATGCATCGCTACGGGAGGGGGTGTTTCCTGCACCTTTAAAACATGCTTTGGTGCGCCCCCTCCAGAAGAAACAATCCCTCAACCCAGCAGTTCCAGCTAACTATAGGCCGGTCTCCAACCTCCCCTTTTTGGGGAAGGTATTGGAGAAGGTGGCGGCGTGACAGCTGCAGGGGGTCCTGGATGAAGCGGATTATCTGGACCCCTATCAATCGGGTTTCAGGCCTGGATATGGTACTGAGACTGCATTGGTCGCACTGGTTGACGACCTCTTGCGGGAGCGGGACGGGGGTCATCCATCCGTCCTGGCTCTTCTGGAGCTCTCAGCGGCCTTCAATACCGTTGGCCACGGTATCCTTCTGGAACGGCTCAAAGGTTTGGGGATCCAGGGCACTGTGCTGTCCTGGTTTTCCTCATTTCTGGAGGGTCGTACCCAGTCGGTGTAGTTGGAGAGTGAGAGGTCCAGCGCTAGGCCCCTACAGTATGGGGTGCCTCAGGGCTCGGTGCTCTCTCCTCTCCTATTTAACATATACATGAAGCCGTTGGGCGAGGTTATCCATTCCCATGGGGTAAGGTATCATCAGTATGCTGATGATACCCAGTTATATATCTCGGCCCATGGGAACCCCAGTGATGCAGTCAATGTCCTATCCAGATGTCTGGAAGCGGTTGGGGTCTGGATGGAAATCCGCACACAATTTTGTATGGTTTCATCAAAGTGTTCCCCCTTACCTTAGAAAAACAGATAGCAGCTGTGTTATTGTTCTAGCAATTTAAATAAACATTCTCTCAGGAGGTCTGAAACCAAACACTCTCTAGTAAGTTTTCAAAGGGGAAATCAGCTCCATGTCCAACATTTAGTGTTAAATTCAATCAGGGGAACTGAGGCTTCCTTAATATAAACATGAACCTCCTTTTGTTAAGATTGAAATTGTTCACTGAGTTTATCATTACGTGTTGTACTGACAGAACTGTTGAAAATCCAAAGTTTGTTTAATTTCTTCAAGGTCGGTTTTATGGGAACTACGGTACTGCTAGAGTTATATGATGCTGAACTTCTCTAAGACAAAGGTTGGACGGTCATATCCAATAAGCCTTACAGTAATAATTTGGAAATCTGACACAAAACTTTTCATTTTAAACAACATGATCAGGATTACAACATGTTAAAATGTGAGCAGTAGTCTGTTTTGATCCTGTTTGTAAGAGAGCCAGTCTATTGCCTTTAAATCTATTTTCTGTGACTGACTGTTTAACAAATAGCTTAAAAAGTATCACCAGTCTACAAGAGGCCCATCTCCTTATGTTAAAGTAGGAATTCCCAAACTATGACCCATGGGCCGGATCTGGCCACCGCTGCCATTTCATGTAGCCTGCAGCTCTCGCTGCCACCAGCGCTGCCACCGCCACTGGAAGTTGCACCATGTGTGGTTCCTTTTTAATGTAAACAGCATTTCAAAGCTGTTTACATTAAAAAGGAACCACACATGGCACAGCTTCCAGCGGCAGCGGCAGGAGTAAGGGCAGTGGGGTTCATGGAATGGTGCTGCAGGGGGGAGAACTGTTGGGCTCCTGGCCTTGTCTCACCCAATTCCCCCCCCCCCGACCCAAGGATAACCTCCAGCCCCACAAGGAAGGACTAGCCTAGTTTAAAAGTCCCACTTACCCTTTCCCTGAGCAAGTAATTAATCTCATTAATATTGGGAGGGGAGGGGTCTGAAGCCTCTGTTGAAGGTTGGTGTCTCCCTCCCTCCTTCCAGGAAGAAACAAAATGGCCAGCCCTTTGAAGTTGTTGTGACAAAATGGCCACCTCAAAAATGGCCACGCCATCATGCACATAGGACAAAATGGCCATCCAGGCCCCTCAGCTGTCTGAGGGAGTGTGACCCAGCCCCTACTTAAAAAGGTTGAGTGTGGATCCGCGTGCCCAGTTGGCACGCATGGCCTCTGGCAGAGGTTAAACCTAGCGAGCACGCTCCTGGCCCCTGGCCCTTGCCAGCAGAGAGAAATTAAGGGGGTGGATAAATGATAGGGTTTGATTCACCCAATTACCTGACCTGACCAACGAACCTGCTGAAAGAGCAAATACGTTACCTATTAGAGTAATCCCTCATCTCCGAGTCTCAGTCTCATCCCAGAAGCAAACAGGAGCCATGATTGCCTTAGTCTAAGCCCAAAACAATGGTGTTGTCCCAGCCAGTGTTTGTCCGCACTAATTAACTTCCCCCCGAGAGATTCCCAATTAACCTGAGTAAATAGGTGATGTGATTGACTGTTGGGTGACGGTTTTTTCTACCTTGCCCTCTGATCTATAAATGGTTATGCCTTTTCCTCAATAAACCACTGATCTTATCCTCCTCCATACTGCCTCGTATCGTTCTTTGATCAGTCTCCTCCGGGACCTCCGGCCCTCTGCGGCCCCGATTCCTACACCTGGTGACCCCGACGTGATCTACTCATGAGTAAGCGACCCCCGAGCGGTCTTCCTCAGAGTAGCGATCACACGGTCCGGTTCTGCGCTTGAACCGTGTCCGAATCATCCCGGAGGACAGCGCGGCACTCCGTCCGGCAGCCAGCCGATCGGAGGGACGGCCTGCGGTGAGGCAGTCCAAAGAGGCATCCTACAGCTTGCTCCCGACTTTCGCGGTGGCTTGCGCCAAAGGGAAAAACGCGTTCCGCTCAGGGCAGCTGTGAGCCCCTGACAGCGCAGTGGCCACCGAGGGCCCGTGGCCACAGTCCACGCTCCAAGCTCTACCCAGAAGCGTTGTCGCCAGAACCTGTTGCCTGCCAAAGACGCGTCGACTCGTCCCGAGGAGGAATCTTCCGAGGACCCAATCGCAGGTAATATGGGGACCTGTCCTCAGCAACAGCGTCCATCCGCTAGCCAAAGAACTCGTGTAGAGGAGTTCAACATCCTGGCCAGGGTATTTAATTTGCGTTTTCACAGCGGAGAGCTAGCGAGATTTTTGGTGTACCTAGGGGAACACTGCCTGCTTTACCCAGAAGTAGGTACGTTGACCCTTGAGCTCTGGGATCAGATAGGAGACTGCATTCAGCAACCCCCGAAAGCTCCAGGAGGCGTAATTCGCACGTGGAGAAAGTGTAGGAAGCTCTTGGCGAAGATAGAGCCAGTCCGGGTAGAGGCCAAAGAACCCCCAAGTCTGCCAGATGCGCCAGCCGAACCAACGGCGCCTATGGCGCTCTATCCGTCACTCCAATTTAGGCAGAGTAGTGTAGGGAGCTTTCCCTCGGTGACAGCTGCAGATGTCACCGGCGGAATGCAAGGAATGAGGAGCGCAGGTGCTTCTCAGAGAGCAAAAGGTTCCCTAGCTACCAAAAGTGCCCTTCAGCGCACAGTAGAGGAAGAACTCAGGAAGGGGGAATTACCAGTAGAGGAGCTAGCAGAGCTCAGTCAGATATGTCCCATCCGCATGGAGATGGACGCGCTTACAGGCGCCCAGCAGATAGTACACTCCCCAGTCCCGTATAAGCTTCTCATGGCTATACGGAAAGCCATTTCCGAGACAGGGCTCCAAAGTCGTTTTACGAGGGGCACGCTTCAGCAAGTGTGCGAGAACACCATGTGGATTCCCCATGACTGGAAAGCCGTCATGCGGATGATGCTCACCCCTAGCCAGTATTTAATTTGGGACAGCGAGTTTCGCCTAGAGGCGCAGACAAGGGCTGCCAGGATGGGAGGCGCAGTACTTCCTGACCAGTTATATGGTTCAGGTGCCTTCGAGCCCATCGATGCCCAAATCAACTTGCCTCTAGCCACTCTCCAGATGTCGGCCGAGGCCGCCTTTAGGGCGTTTTTCAAAGTCCCAGCAACTGGCAAAGCGGCTAAAAATTACACCGCTATCAAGCAAGGAGCCCAGGAACCCTATATGGACTTCATCAATCACCTGGAGGAAGCTATTAGCAGGCAGATTGATAATGAGCAGGCCCAACAAGAGCTCATGATGAAGTTAGCCAAGGACAACGCCAACTTAGACTGCCGTAAAATCTTGCAGTCCCTGGGCAATCCTCCTGATTTGACCCTTACGGACATGATTAGAGCTTGCGCCGACGTTGGCACAGAATCCTACAAAATGGGATTGCTAGCGGCAGCGGTGCAAGGGGGTAAGAGACCAAAAGGAAAGACCCAAGGAGCATGTCACAGTTGTGGCAAGGTCGGTCACTTCGCTAGGGAGTGCCGATCCAAGGGAGGCGGACAAAAGTCCGGCCGTTCCAAGGCTCCGAAAACCCAGTGTCCGAAATGTCAAAGAGGCTACCATTGGGCTCGAGACTGTCCGAATTCGGGAAACTGGAACGCGGGCATGTCCCTGGCCCCGGTCCAAACAGGGACTCCCCTCACCCAAAGCTCACCAGAGCTAGACTAAATCCCGGTCCCACTCCAGACATTGCGAGGGCACAGGCCAGCCCCAAGGGTAGTACAGGGTTAGACTTGACTTGTCAGGCGGACGTTACATGCGACCTGCCAGGCACGGTCTATCTGGTGGATTCCCAGTACATGGGTCCACTGCCCAAGGGCTTTATAGGTTTAGTTTTGCCCCGCAGCGTAGCTGGAGCACGCGGAATTTTCATAATTCCAGGAGTCGTTGACTCGAATTTTTCAGGCGTTCTCCAAGTTCAGCTTTGGACTCATCTGCCCCAAACAATTCACAAGGGAGAAACCTTAGCGCAACTGATCATTGTTCCTTGTCACTCACCAGCAGACAGCCAGGGAAGGCTCAGTGACAGCTCCGAGTCCCGGTCAGAGGACCGCTCGAGCACCAGTGAGGCAGTACAAGGATACCAGGTCTTAGCGACAGTGGAGACCAACATTGAGTGGAAGCAGCGCCCCGTTATCGAGGTATTTTTGAACAAAAGAGCGTTCTCAGGGTTACTCGATACCGGAGCGGATGTGAGCATGATAAGCAGAAGCCAGTGGCCAAGGGCGTGGGCCATTGAGCCAGTCTCCGATGTGTGGGGGGTAGGCGGCGTCCAGGAAGCGTTTAGGAGCCGAGAGTGGGTGGAAGTCACAATCCCAAGGGCTGACGGCACGGCGGTAATTCGGCCGCACATTCTTGACGTGCACATCAACCTTTGGGGGCGAAACATCTTACAGCAGTACGGTGCTACGCTTACCTTCGGGTAATGGCGTTGCCACTTAAATGGCTCACCGATACGCCGGTTTGGGTAGAACCATGGCCGGTAGTGGGAGATAAGTTAGTTGCCCTCAAGCAGCTAGTTAAAGAACAGCTAGACACAGGACATATAGAACAGTCCACAAGTCCTTGGAATTCACCAATTTTTGTGATTAAGAAGAAGTCGGGGAAGTGGCGACTCCTCCACGATCTCAGAGAGATCAACAAATGCATACAGCCAATGGGTCCGCTCCAATGCGGCATCCCAAATCCGAACATGATTCCCGAGGGGTGGGAGATTCTAGTCGTAGATCTCAAGGATTGCTTTTATACAATCCCCTTAGACCCCCGGGACCGGGAAAGGTTCGCCTTTACGGTGCCGGTTGTGAACCACAGCGAGCCCACGCAGCGTTACGCGTGGAAATTTTTGCCACAGGGCATGCTCAATTCGCCCACCCTGTGCCAAATTTATGTTCACAACGCACTGGCAAAGTTCCGAAGCCTTTACCCTAAAGCTATAGTTTGCCATTTTATGGACGACATCTTGGTCGCGATGCCGCAAATCGGCAGCGAAATGTTTTCTGACCTCCAGGCCAGCCTGGGGGACAAAGGTTTACTCATTGCCCCAGAGAAAGTGCAGAGAACCGAGCCCTTCTCATACTTGGGTCATCGGCTTCTCCGCTCTTTCGCAGCACCAGTTTTGCCTAAGATCAATTTACAGGACTCAGTCACCCTTGTAGAGTTGCAGCAAGTTTTGGGGAACATCAATTGGGCCAGACCGTATTTCCGATTGGATACGGATCTTCTAAAACCGCTCTTCTCGCTGCTAATTTTAGGTAAGCAGCCGGCAGACCGGATAAAGATTTCTCGAGACGCACGCTTGGCTCTCGAGAAAGTTAACCAAGTTCTCAGCCAGCGATAGGTAGATAGGATCACCCCAGGGCCATATGCTCCGATCCTGAATTTGTACATCGTACAGTCAGGATCCATTTTTACAGGAGCGCTCGGCGTAGATGCCGAGAAAGGGGCGAGTATCGTGGAGTGGGTGTACCTTCCGAACACCTCTTCACGAAACATCATTCCTCCCCAAGAATTGGTCTCCGCGGTGGTTTACCGCGGAAGGCTGAGAGCTAGGGACATTTCAGGGCATGATTTGGCAAAAATCGTAGTCCCGTTCACCAAGGAACAAATCCAGCAATTAATGCAGCTCAGTGACTCGCTTCCAATAGCCCTGGAAGGATTAACCGGATGCTTGGCATATCACTTGCCAAAGGACCCCAGACTTGTCTCACTCCAAATGCAGACAGTCAGCTTGTTTGAATTGCTTTCGCTGGTTCCGCTTCAGGGGGCCAGGACAGTTTTTACGTATGGTGGTCGCACATACGGTGTCTTGACCTGGCAGGAGGGCCAAGCTTGGCGCACGCTGCTAACTCTTCCACAAAAGTCCGCGCAGCGGGCAGAGTTGGCAGCGGTGAACCTTGCTTTGCGCACCTTCGCCAAAGAACGTTTAAACATCATCACTGACAGTATGTATGTTAGGAATTTGCTTCACAGTCTACCGGGAGCATACATCACTCCCGCGATAGACAAAAATTTGCTTAGTCTGTTTCTCACTGCTCAATTTCATTTGCGAAACCGCACGGAGCCGCTCTATATTGCCCACATCCGAAGTCATCAAGACCTACCGGGTCCGATTTCCGCGGGCAATAGCAGAGCGGATGCGGCAGCAAAGGAAATTCAGCAATGTTCAGTTTTGGGTGTTTTTACTACTCCAATTCAGAGCCATGCATTTTTTCACCAAAATGCCAAAGCACTCGCCAGACAGTTCAATTTGCCACTCTCTCAAGCCCAAGGCATAGTTCGCTCTTGCCAGCATTGTGCAGGGGCACCGGGGGGGGCCCTCGTGGGGGGTCAACCCACGAGGGACAGAGGCCAATCAGGTGTGGCAAATGGACGTCATGCATGTTCCGCAGTTTGGCAGATGGCAGTACATGCACGTTTGCATAGACACTTTTTCTCAGTTCGTTTGGGCAACGGCGCAGAAAGGGGAGACTGCTTCCCACGTGGAGCAGCACCTCCTTTCCTGCATCGCAGCCATGGGCAAACCTCGGCACGTTAAAACCGATAACGCGCCGTCCTACAGCTCTAGGCAGCTGGCCACCTTCATGGCCACTTGGGATATTAAGCATACTTTTGGCGTTCCTTACAATCCGCAGGGGCAAGCAATTGTGGAACGGGTCAATCGGACGCTCAAGTCCTATATTGACAAACAAACAGAAAGGGGGGAGCCACCAGCCCTCCCCAAGTCACAGGGCCAGGCACAGCATAGCCTGAATAAGGTATTGTTCACCTACAGTCACCTTAATGTTTTTTCGGATTGTACACCGCAGGAGAAGCACTTCCACCGTTCGGAAGCTCTCCCGCGACCGATGGTCCGATACCGGGTGCCACCGGACCCTTCTTGGAGGGGCCCGGCGCCGCTCGTAACCTGGGGGCGAGGGTATGCTGCAGTTATGTCTCCTACAGGTGTCGTTTGGATTCCAGCTCGGTGTGTCAAGCCTTACTTGGAACCTCATGGCGTGGACCCAGACCGACCCGAGTCCGATCCCGGAGATGGAGGACCTCACCCTGACCGAGGATATCCACCGGGAGAAGCAACGGCTGCGGACACCAGCACCGAGGATCACCTGGGGGATGGTCAAGACCCTTTGCAGTGAGGCCCAGGGTGCCCTCCGACGCGAGGAGAGGGAGCTGACACCGGAGAACTTCGTAGCAGCAGTCTTCGCCCAGATTGATGTCAACACCGTGATCTTCACCATCATCCTGACCCTTTCCCTGCTTTTGGGGGGAGGCGCTCAGGCCGCCTCGTTGGAGGCCAACGATCTACTGCCCGGCGGAGACTTCTCTGCCCGGATGCAGTACAATATTTGGGAGAGGTTGGCGGGTCTCGTCAACCAGTCCGATTTTTGCCTCAGGCAGGACCTTGGTTCTGCTTCGATCCTCAGCACCTGCCTCATCCCAGTGTGCCATTCTCCAGGCGCGCACCCCAGGGATGGGGATTGGCTTGTGAAGAGACTTTTCAGCCCGTACAACCCAGCGGCTTCTTCAGAGTATGCCCGTTGGGAGATGCGGCTGACTATGACCTTGCCGGCTGATGCAGCCACCCTCCACACTCCTCGGGTGGCGGTCAGCCCGAACTCTACCTGTGGACGAATGTACGGCTGCGTTTCAGCTGGTCGTACCCGGCGCCGCTGCCTCAACGTTGGCAGTGGCAATTGGACTTGCAATAACCCAGTACCACTTGGCACCATGTATGCTCATATAACCCTGCCATCTGGTTGGTTCTTCACATGCAACCAGTACACGTGGAACTACATTCCTGCTAATGTTTCAGACTCTATATGTTGTATCAGTCGTTTGACATTGTTACTCCCTACCAAGGATATGGTCACCCCAAGCACAAATGTTACAAATGTTTCAAATGTTCCCTCACTCATACTGCACACTCGCACCACCCAGTTAGACAGCTCATGTGAGAGCAGCTTTAGAGTAATGAGCCCTGCCGAATATCTCTCTTTGGCAGTCAGCATCTTTGGCGTGCAAGGCTTAGCCGTCGGCAACGCAAAGAGGATTGGTCGCTTGGCTTGCGGTCTAGCAAAAGCCATCAACCACACCTCCTCCGCGATAGCGCTCCTTAATCAAGAGCAGGCCGAGCTTCGCCATGCCATTCTTGACAATCGAGCGGCTATCGACTACCTCTTATTGTTGCACCACCTGGGTTGCGAATCCTTTCATGGTATGTGCTGTTTCAACCTTACTGATAACTCCCACAAAGTACAGAGTCAGCTCACTGATCTCCACACCATAGTCCAGGGCATCACAGAGGGTTCTGCATGGGGAGCTTGGTGGAGTTCATTGTGGAACTGGATGTGGTCATGGATCCCCTGGGGGTGGCTCCAAACGGTACTCAAGGTGGTTGTGGGGGTGATTATACTAGGCATCGCACTCTGCTGCTTTGCACAATGTATTCCCTCGCTGATCTCAAGGTGCCACCCCAGAAGGAAACCCCGAGACGTCATTCCCGCTCATCAGCTGGTCCCGCTCCTACGCAGAGTCGCTGGTCAGGCTCTTAAGAAAAATTAAAAGGGGAGATGTGGATCCGCGTGCCCAGTTGGCACGCATGGCCTCTGGCAGAGGTTAAACCTAGCGAGCACGCTCCTGGCCCTTGGCCCTTGCCAGCAGAGAGAAATTAAGGGGGGTGGATAAATGATAGGGTTTGATTCACCCAATTACCTGACCAACGAACCTGCTGAAAGAGCAAATACGTTACCTATTAGAGTAATCCCTCATCTCCGAGTCTCAGTCTCATCCCAGAAGCAAACAGGAGCCATGATTGCCTTAGTCTAAGCCCAAAACAATGGTGTTGTCCCAGCCAGTGTTTGTCCGCACTAATTAACTTCCCCCCGAGAGATTCCCAATTAACCTGAGTAAATAGGTGATGTGATTGACTGTTGGGTGACGGTTTTTTCTACCTTGCCCTCTGATCTATAAATGGTTATGCCTTTTCCTCAATAAACCACTGATCTTATCCTCCTCCATACTGCCTCGTATCGTTCTTTGATCAGTCTCCTCCGGGACCTCCGGCCCTCTGCGGCCCCGATTCCTACAGTTGAGAACCTCTGTGTTATTCTCCCATGCAGCAAATTTATTTTTTAAAGTAGTAGTAGATGACATGCAGTAAGTTATCACAGGACAACTAGCTGTTAAAAGATTATCAATTTTACTATCTGTTGGATTGGGGCCGTGAGGAGGCCCTTAGGATCCCGGAGGAGACTGGTCAAAGGAACGACACGAGACAAGATGGAGCAAAGACCAATGGTTTATTGTGGGAAAAACATCAGCATATATAGGAATTCAAGGCAGCGTGTGATAGAATTGTCATCTGACAGAAAATCATATCACCCATTTACCCGGGTTAATGGGAAATCTCTCTTGGGGAAGTTAATTAACTGGGGCAAACACTGACAGGGGAAATCCATTGTTCGGGGTTTACACCAAGGTAAATATGGCCACTATTTGCACTAGAGCTTAGGCTCTTCCGTGAGTCAGTAATTGCCTAATGCGTAACGGAGGTTTAGCGATTTGCTTCTCTCAGCAGAATCGCTGGTCAGGTCAGATGTGGGTGAATCAACCCTATGATTATTAATCTGCCCCCCCCCCCCAATTTCTGTGCCCGCAGAGCCCATGGGCCAGGAGCTTTCTCGACTGAAGTGGCCTCTGCAAGGGCCATATTATGCCAATTATGCTAGCGGAATCCGCATCCCCCCTTTTTCTGTTTTTTATGGACCTGACAGGCGACCCTGCGCAAGAGGGGCATCAGCTGATGTACGGGAACGACGCTTCGGGGTTCCCCCCACGGGGGGCATCTCGATAGCAGCGAGGGAATACATTGCATGAAACAGCATCCTGCTATGCCCAGTATGATCACCCCCGCAACCACCTTGAGCGTTGTCTGGAGCCACCCCCATGGGAGCCACGACCACAAGGAATCCCACCACCCCCATGAAGAATCCTCCTTGATGTTCTTGACTAGGGTGTGGAGGTCTGTGAGCTGGCTCTGTACTTTACGGGTATTGTCTGTGAGATTAAAGCAACACATGTTGTGGACAGATTCGCAACCCAAATGATGTAACAACAGAAGATAGTCTATGGCTGCTCGATTGTCTAGGATGGCATGGCGAAGCTCTGCCTGCTCCTGGTTGAGCAGCGCTATCGCTGAGGAGGTATGGTTGATGGCCTTTGCTAATCCGCAAGCCAATTGACCAATTCTCCGAGCGTTGCCGACGGCTAAGCCTGGCACGCCAAGTATGCTGACTGCCAGCGAGACGTACTCAGCTGGACTCAGGACCCTAATGTTGCTATCACATGAGCTGTCTAGCTGGGTGGCACGAGTGCGCCGTATGGGTGCAGAAACATTTGTGCTTGGAACAATCATATCCCTAGTGGGGAGTAACAATGTCAAGCGACTGATACAACACATGGAATCTGATACATTTGCGGGAATGTAGTTCCAAGTGTACTGATTGCATGTAAAGAACCAACCTGAAGGTAGGGTAACATGAGCATACATTGAACCAAGTGTCTCTGGGTTATTGCAAGTCCAGTTGCCGCGGCCAACGTCAAGGCAGCGGCGTCGAGTCCGGCCGGCCACGGAGCAGCCGGTCATTCGAGCACAAGTAGAGTTCGGGCTGACCGCCACTCGAGGGGTGTGGAGAGTGGCTGCATCAGCCGGCAAAGTCATAGTCAGCTGCATTCCCCAGCGAGCGTATGCTGTGAAGCTCGTAGGGAGGTGCGGACCGAAAATTCGCCTCAGCAGCCAGTCGCCATCCCGGGTGCGCGCGTCCAGAGTGTGGCACACCGGGATGAGACAGGTGCTCAGGATTGAGGCAGGACCAATGTCCTGCTTCAGGCAAAAATCGGACTGGTTGACGAGACCCGCCAACCTTTCCCATAGATTGTAGTGCATCTGGGCAGAGAGATCTTTGCCTGGCATCAGACCATTGGCCTTCAGTGAGGCTGCCTGAACGCCTCCCCCCGCAAGTAGGGAGAGGGTCAGAATGATGGTGACTGCCACGGTGTTGGTAGTGATCAGGGCAAGGACTGCAGCCACAAGGTTCTCCGGTGTCAGTTCCCTGTCCTCGCGTTGGATGGCATCCTGGGCCTCATTGCAAAGGGCCTTGACCATCCCCCAGGTGATCTTTGGCGCTGTCGTCTGTGGCCGCTTCTTCCGTCGGGTCCTCTCGGTCAGGGTGAGAACCTCCATCTCCGGGATCGGACTCGGGTCGGCCTGGGTCCACGCCATGTAGCTCCAAATGAGGCTTAACGCACCGAGCTGGAATCCAAACGACACCTGTAGGAGACATAACTGCAGCATGCCCTCTTCCCCAGGTTACGAGTGGTGCCAGGCCCCTCCAGGAAGGGTCCGGTGGCACCCGGTAATGGACCAGCGGTCGCGGGAGAGCTTCCGGATGGCGGAAGTGTTTCTCCTGCGGCGTGCAATCGGAAGAAACATTAAGGTGATTGTACGTGAACAATACCTTATTCAGACAGTGCTGTGCCTGACCCTGTGACTTGGGGAGGGCTGGTGGCTCCCCCCTTTCTGTTTGTTTGTCAATATAGGACTTGAGCGTCCGATTGACTCGTTCCGCAATCGCTTGCCCCTGCGGATTGTAAGGAACACCAAAGGTATGCTTAATATCCCAGGCGGCCATGAAGTTAGCTAACTGCCTGGAACTGTAGGACGGGGCATTATCGGTTTTCACGTGCCGAGGTTTGCCCATCGCCGCGAAGCAGGCTAGGAGGTGCTGCTCCACGTGGGAAGCAGTCTCCCCTTTTTGCGCTGTGGCCCAAACGAATTGTGAGAAAGTATCAATTCAAACGTGCATGTACTGCCATCTGCCAAACTGCGGGACATGTGTGACGTCCATTTGCCACACCTGGTTAGCCTCTGTCCCTCGTGGGTTGACCCCCCACGAGGGCCCCCCTGCACAATGCTGGCAAGAGCGAACTATGCCTTGGGCTTGAGAAAGTGGCAGGTTAAATTGTCTGGCGAGCGCTTTGGCATTCTGATGGAAGAATGCATGACTCTGAATTGGAGTAGTGAAAACACCTAACACTGACCGTTGCTGAATTTCCTTTGTGGCCGCATCCGCTCTGATATTGCCCGTGGAAATCGGACCCGGGAGGTCCTGGTGACTTCGGATGTGGGCGATATAGAGCGCTTCCATGCGGTTTCGCAAGTGAAATTGAGCTGTGAGGAACAGACTCAGCAAATTTTTGTCTATCGCGGGAGTGATGTACACTCTCGGTAGACTGTGAAGCAGATTCCTAACATACTGACTGTCAGTAATAATGTTTAGGTGCTCTTTGGCGAAGGTGCGCAAAGCAAGGTTCACCGCTGCCAACTCTGCCCGCTGTGCGGACTTCTGTGGAAGAGTTAGCAGCATGCGCCAAGCCTGACCCTCCTGCCAAGTTAAGACGCCGTATGTGCGACCCCCATCTGTAAAAACTGTTCTGGCCCCCTGAAGTGGAACCAGCGAGATCAATTCATACAAGCTGACTGTCTGCGTTTGAAGTGAGACGAGTCTGGGGTCCTTTGGCAAATGGTATGCCAAGCATCCGGTGAATCCTTCCAAGGCAATTGGAAGCGAGTCACTGAGCTGCATCAGCTGCTGAATTTGCTCTTTGGTGAACGGGACCACGATTTTTGCTAAGTCGTGCCCTGAAATGTCCCTAGCTCTCAGCCTTCCGCGGTAGACCACCGCGGAGACCAACTCTTGGGGAGGAACGATATTTCGGGAAGAGGTGTTCAGCAAATACACCCATTCCACGATACTCGCTCCTTTCTCAGAGTCCACTCCTAGGGCTCCGGTAACATGGATCCGGCCCGAACGATGTACAAGTTCAGGATCGGGGCATATGGCCCCTGAGCAATCCTGTCCACCCACCTTTGGCTGAGAATTTGGTTGACTCTCTCGAGAGCCAAGCGTGCTTCTCGAGGAATTTGTATCCGGTCTGCCGGCTGCTTACCTAGCGTTAGCAGCGAGAAGAGCGGTTTTAGAAGATCCGTATCCAATCTGAAATACGGTCTGGCCCAATTAATGTTACCCAAAACTTGCTGCAATTCTACCAAGGTGACTGAGTCTTTCAAGTTGATCTGAGGCAAAACTGGTGCTGCGAAGGAACGGAGAAGCCGATGACCCAAGTATGAGAAGGGCTCGGTTCTCTGCACTTTCTCCGGGGCAATGAGCAACCCTTTCTCCCCCAGGCTGGCCTGGAGGTCTGTAAACATTTCGCTGCTGAGTTGCGGCGCTGCGACCAAGATATCGTCCATGAAATGGCATACTAAGGCTGTGGGGTGAAGGTTTCGAAACTTTGCCAGTGCGTTGTGAACATAAATTTGGCACAGGGTGGGCGAATTGAGCATCCCCTGTGGCAAAAATTTCCATGCGTAACGCTGCGTGGGCTCACTGTGGTTCACAACCAGCACCGTAAAGGCGAACCTTTCCCAGTCCC
This sequence comes from Bradypodion pumilum, assembly GCA_035047305.1. Lineage (NCBI taxonomy): Eukaryota > Metazoa > Chordata > Lepidosauria > Squamata > Chamaeleonidae > Bradypodion > Bradypodion pumilum. Next base: position 176,286,023 of record JAWDJD010000004.1, on the reverse strand, counting down.
TGGGGTCCAAGGGAATGGCGTAAAAGCAATCCTTTAGGTCTACGACCAGGATCTCCCAACCCTCAGGAATCATATTTGGATTTGGGATGCCTCATTGAAGCGGACCCATTGGCTGTATACATTTGTTGATCTCCCTGAGATTGTGGAGGAGTCGCCACTTCCCCGACTTCTTCTTAATGACAAAAATGGGCGAATTCCAAGGACTAGTGGACTGCTCTATGTGTCCTGCGTCTAGCTGTTCTTTAACCAGTTGCTTTAGGGCGACTAATTTCTCCCCCATTACCGGCCATTGTTCCACCCAGACTGGCGTGTTGGTAAGCCATTTAAGTGGCAATGCCACTACCCGAAGGTGAGAGTGGCACCGTATTGCTGTAAAATGTCTCGCCCCCAAAGGTTGAAGTGCACGTCCAGAATGTGCAGCCGAATGACCGCTGTGCCGTCAGCCTTAGGGATCGTGACTTCCACCCACTCCCGGCTTCTAAACGCTTCTTGGATGCCGCCTACCCCCCACACATCGGAGACCGGCTCAATGGCCCACTCTCGTGGCCACTGGCTTCGGCTGACCACGCTGATGTCAGCTCCGGTATCTAGCAACCCTGAGAATGATTTTTTATTCAAAAATACCTCAATAACTGGTCGCTGTTTCCACTCAATGTTGGTCTCCACTGTCGCTAAGACCTGGTATTCTTGTACTGCCTCGCTTGCACTCGAGCGGTCTTCTGACCCGGACCCTGCACTGTCCCTGAGCCTTCCCTGGCTATCTGCTGGCGAGTGACAAGGAACCATAATCAGTTGCGCTAACGTGTCTCCCTTGTGAATGGTTTGGGGTAGGTGCGTCCAGAGTTGAACTTGGAGAACGCCTGAAAAATTTGAGTCAATGACTCCCGGAATTACAAGAATTCCGCGTGCTCCTGCTACACTGCGAGGCAAAACTAAACCTATGAAGCCTTTGGGCAGGGGTCCCATGTACTGGGAATCCACCAGATAGACTGTGCCTGGCAAGTCGCATGTGATGTCCGCCTGGCAAGTCAATTCTAGCCCTGTACTACCCTTGGGGCTGGCCTGCGCCTTCGCAATGCCTGGAATTTGAATGGAATCTAATCTAGCTCTGGCTCGCCCAGAGCAAGGGAAGCCTCTGTTTGGACCGGGGCCAGAGACGTGCCCGCGTTCCGGTTTCCTGAATTCGGACAGAATCTGGACCAATGGTAGCCTTTCTTACACTTCGGACACGGGGTGGTTGGAGCCTTGGAACGGCCGGAATGTTGTCCGCCGCTCTTGGATCGGCACTCCCTAGCGAAGTGACCGACCTTGCCACAATTGTGACATGCCCCTTTGTTATTCGGTCTTCTACCCCCTTGCACCGCCGCTGCCAGCAGACCCATTTTGTAGGAGTCTGTGCCAACGTCAGCGCAAGCTCTAATCATGTCCGTGAGAGTCAAGTCGGGACGGTTACCCAGTGACTGCAAGATCTTACGGCAGTCGAGATTGGCGTTGTCTTTAGCCAATTTCATCATTGGGCTTGCTCATTATCGATCTGTCTACTAATCGCTTCCTCTAAGCGATTGACAAAGTCCATGTAGGACTCCTGGGCACCCTGTTTGACTGTGGTGTAATTTTTGGCCGTTTTGCCTGTTGCTGGGACTTTGAGGAAGGCCCTGAAGGCCGCCTCAGCTGACATCTGAAGAGTGGCAAGTGGCAAGTTGGTCTGCGCATCGATGGTTTCGAAGGCACCTGAACCATATAACTGGTCAGGAAGTACTGCCCCTCCCATCCTGGCAGCCCTTGTCTGAGCCTCGAGGCGAAACTCGCTGTCCCATAGCAAATACTGGCTGGGGTTGAGCATCATCCGCATGACGGCTTTCCAGTTGTGCGGGATGAACATGGTGTTCTCGCACACTTGCTGAAGCGTGCCCCTAGTGAACCGACTTTGTAGTCCTGTCTCTGTAATGGCCTTCCGTATAGCCATGAGGAGCTTATACGGGACTGGTGAATGAACTACCTGCTGCTGCCCTGTGAGGGCATCCATTTCCAAGCGAATTGGACAAATCTGACTAAGCTCAGCTAACTCTTCTGCTGGCAATTCCCCCTTCCTGATCTCTTCCTCAACTGTGCGCTGAAGGGCACTCTTAGTTCGGGAACCTGTAGCTGTCAGAGAAGCGCCTGCGCTTCCCATTCCATGCATTCCACCGGTGACATCTGCAGCTGTCACCGAGGGAAAGCTCCCTACACTACTCTGCTTAAACTGAAGTGACGGATAGAGCGCCATGGGCGCCGATGGTTCTGCTGGCGCTGGGGGTTCTTTAGCCTCTACCCGGACTGGATCTACCTCTGCTAAAAGTCTCCTACATTTACTCCATGTGCGAATTATGCCCTTTGGAGCTTTCGGAGGTTGCTGAATGCAGTCTCCTATCTGATCCCAGAGCTGGAGGGTTAACGTACCTGCTTCTGGGTAAGGCAGGCAGTGTTCCCTCAAGAACACCAAAAGTCTCGCTAGCTCTCCACTGTGAAAGCGTAACTGATATACCCTGGCCAGGATTTTGAATTCCTCCTCATGAATTCTTTGGCTAGCAGACGGACGTTGCCACTGAGGGCAAGTCCCCATATTACCTGCGAGGGTCCTTTGAAGTCTCCTTCTCGGGACGAGTCGATGCGTCTGTAGTTCAGGCAATAGGTTTTGCGTGACGAATCTCTGGGTAGAGCTCAGAGCGTGGCCTGCCGCCACGGGCCCTCGGTGGCCTCTGCGCTGTCAGGGGTTCACAGCTGACCCTGAGCGGAACGCGTTTTTCCGTGTTGCAAGCCGCCGCGAAAGCCGGAGCAAGCTGTAGGATGCCTCTCTGTAGTGCCTCGTCGTGGAACCGTCCTCCTGATCGGCTGGCTTACCGACCGGGCTTCCGCGCTGTCCTCCGGGATGATCGGACACGGTTCTAGCGTAGAACCGGACCGCGTTGATTGCTTACTCTCGGCTAAGATCACGTCTCGGGGTCACCAGATGTTGGATTGGGGCCGTGAGGAGGCCCTTAGGATCCCGGAGGAGACTGGTCAAAGGAACGACACGAGACAAGATGGAGCGAAGACCAGTGGTTTATTGTGGGAAAAACATCAGCATATATAGGAATTCAAGGCAGCGTGTGATAGAATTGTCATCTGACAGAAAATCATATCACCCATTTACCCGGGTTAATGGGAAATCTCTCTTGGGGAAGTTAATTAACTGGGGCAAACACTGACAGGGGAAATCCATTGTTCGGGGCTTACACCAAGGTAAATATGGCCACTATTTGCACTAGAGCTTAGGCTCTTCCGTGAGTCAGTAATTGCCTAATGCGTAACGGAGGTTTAGCGATTTGCTTCTCTCAGCGGAATCGCTGGTCAGGTCAGATGTGGGTGAATCAACCCTATGATTATTAATCTGCCCCCCCCCCCCAATTTCTGTGCCCGCAGAGCCCATGGGCCAGGAGCTTTCTCGACTGAAGTGGCCTCTGCAAGGGCCGTATTATGCCAATTATGCTAGCGGAATCCGCAACTATCTTCAAGAGAGAATTACTTGGTTGAATCTCTGTTGTTTGTTCCCCTCTGTGTATGAATTCACTCTCCCACATGAAAACTGTCAAATTATTTAGTTTTATCTGTCTATGGCTTTGAAACATCTTGAGTCCTCTCCCACCCTTGCTGTTTCTCTTTCACAGTAGAGCTGACAAAGTTATGCTTGTTATTTTTCTCTTCAGTAATGCAAGTTTTTCGCTGTGGCTAATTTGCCAAATCTTTGAAATTCAGTTGAAATAACAAAATCTTACAAAGCAAGGTCTTTGGTTTCTTTTATCCACAATCCTCATCCTTTTGAAAACTAAAAAGGTATTAACTTAAAATGTGTTTAACTATATCAATTTCCCACCATGGAAACTGCAAAAAGAAAAAACAGAAACTGGGAAAAACAAAGAAGCAGCAAGAAAGAACACAGCTATAACCTAACAGGGAAAGGAACCAAAAGTATCTTTGTAATCTAATTTACTACCTCAGGAGAGTTGAACCTTCGACATTCACATTCCACATGTTTGACCTACGACAGCCAGAATCCGTTGTCTATAGAGGACTGTAGGAGTTGTAGTCCAAGACACCTGGAGTGCCAGAGATTTGCTATCCCTAGACTACTACATACATACAATCCATAGATTATGAAATAGTACCATAAACACAAAAACATATCCTAGGGCAGACATAAATTCAGCTGTCACATAAATGAGTTAGAAAAACAACAACAAATAAACATGAATGTCACAACTGAAGAGGAAAGTACAAGAAGGAAGCAGCCTGACAAAGTGAAAGAACTAAATATATTTAGAAGAATATTTTGGAGAAAACAGAAGACTGAGACTGTGGAGAACCATAAAGGGGGATGTATTGGATTCAGTAGGAAAACTTCTGCACTAGCTTTATTACTCTGCAGGAGAGTATGCTAGTTCAGTGTGGTACAGATCAACACATGCAAAGCAGGTGGATGTGGCCCTAAAGGGAAACAGCAAGATTGGTCACAGGATGCCTAAAACCAACCCCAATACAAAAAGTGCATTACTTAGCTGGCATCCCTTCACCAACATTTTGCTGAGAAAGTGCTGCTCATAAAGAGTGGGTCAAAGCAAGACCCTCGGAAGCACACCTGCTATTTGATCACCAACCACCAAAGCAGAGACTGAAATCAAGGCACAGTTTCAACATAACTTCTGCTCCCCTGAACAACCAGCCCTCACAGACTGCCCTAGCACTTTGGAAGGCTAGCAAGGAACTACCAGATAACTGGGCAGAACCATATGATTCTCTACCGCCTGGTCACGAACAACCATGGTCTGTGTGGAAAGCTTTAAATAGACTGTGTGCTGGGGTAGGAAGATCAAGGGCTAATCTGAGAAAGTGGGGTTTCCTGTAGAAGGTAGTCTGTGTAAATGCGGAGAAGAGGAAACAATCATTCATATGATGCAATGCACACAATGTCCTTCAATGTGCACTGAGGACGACCTTATGTTGGCAAGAGGAAATGCTGTTGAGATGGCTTGATATTGGGTGGATGTCATTTAGTCCTTTTAATTCTTTTTTGTTTTAGATATGTTAATTTTAACTTTGTATGCTATTATATGCTGGTGGTGTCTCTGACATGAATAAATAAAAGTAGGAAAAATATTGTCCAACAGCATAAGAAGAAAGAAAAAGCAATGGATGAGATGAAGTATTTCACAAGAAGGAAGAGAAGAAAGTACAAGAATGTAAATCAGGATAGGCATAAAATCAAACATACAAATGTTTTTTAAAAAGATCAACAAAGCTGAAGAAAGATGGATGAATAATCAATGTCAAGATAATGAAGACTTGAAATATAAGCACGACAACTGCCAATTGCATGAACATATTAAAGAAAAATCTGGAAATTATTTTTAAAAATCTTTTCCAGGAAATTTGGTAGATAATCATATTAAAATATGTTTACCACAGATAAAAATAAGGAGGTTTGGACATCTTAAAAAAAAGGTTCCTGAGGTTCCTGCTCAAAAAAAAAGGGAACACAAAAATAAGGCATCCCACGATCTGAATGACTGAAATACTGTATTCCTATTGTTGTTCACATACTGTAGCCGAATGTGCTGACAACAAAATCACACAAAACTTAACAATGGGAATCAAATTCATCAACCCATTGAGGTCTGGATTTGGAGTTACACTCTAAATGACAGTGGAAGAAAACACTACAGGCTGATCCAACTGTGATGTAATGCCCTTAATCAAGTCAAAATGAGGCTCAGTACTGTGTGTGGCCTTCACGTGCCTGTATGACCTCCCTACAACACCTGGGCATGCTCCTGATGAGATGGTGGATGGTCTCCTGAGGGATCTCCTCCCACACCTGGACTAAAGCAACCCCCAACTCCTGGACAGTCTGTGGTGCAATGTGGCGTTGGTGGATGGAGAGAGACATGATGTCCCAGATGTGCTCAATCGGATTCAGGTCTGGGGAACGGGCGGGCCAGTCCATAGCATCAATGCCTCCATCTTGCAGGAACTGCTGACACACTCCAGCCACATGAGGTCATGCATTAGAAGGAACCCAGGGCCAACCGCACCAGCATGTGGTCTCACAAGGGGTCTGAGGATCTCATCTCGGTACCTAATGGCAGTCAGGCTACCTCTGGCGAGCACATGGAGGGCTGTGCGGCCCTCCAGGGAAATGCCATCCCACACCATTACTGACCCACTACCAAACCGGTCATGCTGGAGGATGTTGCAGGCAGCATAACATTCTCCCTGGTGTCTCCAGACCCTGACATGTCTGTCACATGTGCTCAGTGTGGACCTGCTTCCATCTGTGAACAGCACAGGGTGCCAGTAGTGAACTTGCCAATCTTGGTGTTCTCTGGCAAATGCCAAACGTCTTGCATGGTGTTGGCCTGTGAGCACAACCCCCACCTGTGGTCGTCGGGCCCTCATACCACCCTCATGGAGTCTGTTCCTGACCGCTTGAGCAGACACATGCACATTGGTGGCCCTCTGGAGGTCATTTTGCAGGTCTCTGGCTGTGCTCTACCTCTTCCTCCTTGCACAAAGGCGGAGGTAGTGGTCCTGCTGCTGGGTTGTTGCCCTCCTACGGCCTCCTCCATGTCTCCTGGTGTACTGGCCTGTCTCCTGGCAGCACCTCCATGCTCTGGACACAACGCTGGCAGACACAGCAAACCTTCGTGCCACAGCTCACATTGATGTGCCATCCTGGATGAGCTGCACTACCTGAGCCACTTGTGTGGGTTGTAGGCTCCATCTCATGCTACCACTAGAGTGAAGGCACTGCCAGCGTTCAACAGTGACCCAACCATCAGCCAGAAAGCAAAGGAACTGAGAAGAGGTCTGTGGTCACCTCCTGCTGAACCATACCTTTATTGGGGATGCCTTGCTAATTGCCTCTGATGTCCACCTGTTGTCTCCTCCATTTGCACAACAGCATGTGGAATTGAATGCCAATCGGTGTTGCTATCAGGGTGGACAGTTTGATTTCACAGAAGTTTAGGTGTTCCCTTTATTATTTTGAGCAGCACAGCTGATATGTTTTCCAATAATTTACATGAATTTATAAATGATAGCCATAATAATGATACAAAACCACCTAGTGTAACATCTGAGGTTGCAAAAGCAATAAGAACTATTAAAGAAGGTAAATCAATTATACCAGATAAAATGAGTGCTAAAAGCTATGGGATATAATGGTATTACTGTAAAATGCTGGCAAAGTTGTTTAACATGACATCTAACCAAGAAAAAACATTAGATTAAAGGATTGTTGTTGTTGTTCATTCGCACAGTCGATTCCGACCCTTTGCGACCCTATGGACCATTTTCCTCCAGGCACCTCTGTCCTCCACCATCCTCCTCAGCCCTCCCAGTTCTGTGTCCATTGTGTCTGTCAGAGAAGTTTCGATGGTTCGGTCCAATAAACTCCGGATTCAGTAATTGTATTCTAAAGTCTTTATTTCCACTGACCACATGGCAGGTCCGTGGTGGTCTAAAGGATCAGCAAAGGAATGGGATGATGGGGAATTGGGGGTCTCTTTAATAGGGTTAGGTGAGGTCAGGGTGACGTTATACACCAAATGCATTGTGGTACATGTGGTTCAGGGCAGTGTGATATTAAATCTGATAGTGTCGACAATACCATCTAGTCATCTCATCTTTGGCCTCCCCCCTTCTTCTTTTGCCCTCCACCTTTCCCAACATCAAGGCCTTTTCAAGTGAATCCTCCCTTCTCATTTGATGTCCAAAGTACTTTAGCTTCATCTTTACTATTTGACCTTCCAATGAGCAGTCAGGGTTGATTTCTTCTAAGATTGACCTATTTGTTCTCCTCACTGTCCAGGGTACTCTCAAAACTCTCCTCCCACACCACATTTTAAAAGCATCTATTCTTCTGTGTTCAGCTTTCCTTATTGTCCAGCTCTCGCATCCATACATTACCACTGGGAATACTATTGCTATAACTATTCTAAAATTTGTTTGCAATGTGATGTCTCTGCTTTTCACTATGTTCCCCAGGTTTTTCATAGCTTGTCTCCCAAGAATCAGTTGCCTTTTTACTTCATGGTTGCAATCCCCATCTGCAGTGATCTTTGATCCTAAGAATGTAAAATCTGTCACTACTTCTACTTCTTCCCCATCTATTTTCCAGGAACTGATGGGGCCTGTTGACATTATCTTGGTTTTCGTGATATTGAGTCTCAAGCCAGCTTTTGCACTCTCCTCCTTCAGCCCAATCAAGAGATTCTTTAGGTCTTCCTCACTTTCTGCCATTAGGGTGGTATCGTCTGCATATCTCAGATTGTTGATGTTTCTCCAGCAATTTTAATCCCATATTGTGATTCCTCCATCCCTGCATTGCGCATTATGTGCTCTGTGTATAGGTTGAATAAGCAGGGTGACAAAATGCAGCCTTGTCTTACTCCTTTTCCTATTCCAAACCACCCTGTCATTCCGTATTCTGTCCTAACTGTTGCTTCTTGATTCATGTATAGATTTCTCAGGAGGCATATGAGGTGCTCTGGTATTCCCATCTCTTTAATTACTTGCCACATCTTGTTGTGGTCCACACAGTCAAATGCCTTAGTGTAGTCAATAAAACAAAAGTAAACTTGTTTCTGGTATTCCTTTGTTTTCTCCATGATCCAACGTATGTTGGCAATGTGGTCTCTGGTGCCTCTTCTGAACCCAGCCTGTACATCTGGTAATTCTCTCTCCATATGCTGCTGAAGTCTATCCTGTATTATCTTGAGCATCACCTTGCTGGCATGTGGGATGAGTGCAATTGTTCGATAATTTGAACATTCTTTGGCATTGCCCTTTTTTTGGGATTGGAACGTATACTGATATTTTCCAATCCTGTGGCCACTGTTTTGTTTTCCAAATCTGCTGGCATATTGAATGCAGTAATTTGACACCATCATCTTTTAGAGCTTTGAAAAATTCAAATGGGATACTATCATCTCCACTAGCTTTGTTGTTTGCAGTGCTCTTTTAGGGCCTTTATGACTTCGCTCTCCAGGATGTCTGGCTCAAGTTCAATTTTTTCATCATTGTGATTATCAGTAGTGTTGAGATCCTTTTTGTAGAGTTCCTCTGTGTACTCTTTCCATCTTTTCTTAATCTCTTCTGCGTCAGCTAGCTCCTTTCTGTCTTTGTCCCTTATCATGGTCATTTTTGCTTTAAATGTTCCCTTGATTTCCCCCTTTTTTTTTTGAAAAGATCTCTAGTCCTGCCTCTTATGTTGTTTTCCTCCATTTCTTTGCACTGTTCTTTTAGGTAGTTTTCCTTATCTCTCCTTTGCTTTTCTTTGAAATTCTGTGTTCAAATGATTGTATTTTTTCCTTTCTCCTTTGACTTTTGCGTTCCTTCTTTCCTCTGCTATTTTAAGAGCCTCATCAGACAACCACTTTGCTGTCTTACACTTCTTTTCTTTTGGTATGGTTTTCTTTGCTGCTTCCTGCATGATGTCCCTCATCTCTGTCCATAATTCTTCCGGCACTCTATCGAGTCTAAGCCATTAAATCTGTTCATCACCTCCACCGTGTATTCTTTAGGGATGCTGTCTAGGTGATATCTGTCTGGTCTCCTTATTTTCCCTATTTTCTTTAGTCTAAGCCTGAATTTTGCGATCAGTAGGTTGTGATCGGAGCCACAGATTAAAGGATTAGACAGGGAAAAATAGGAATAAAAAACAAATAAAGATATGTGGGATGGAAGGAATATTATGGTTTAACCTCATATAATTTGAATAATGAACAAGGCACCTACCCAGCACATCTGAGAGGAAAAAGAAGTTTAAAAGAGTTCCATACAACAGCCACCTGGCCTACTCACCCAGCAAGGACCCTCTATGAGCCAAATCTTAGACCAAATTTCCAGTCCACACTTCACAAAAGCACACAGAGGGTGCAGCTACACAGCAAGACAAGATACATGATTTCACTAGCTGTAAAGTTGCACCAGGACACTTGGATTTCCCCAGGTTTGGGAACGTTAACTGGCAAAGCAAGGAAAGGAAGAAATTGGCTAAATAACTGCTGATTTTGCTTGTGTCCTGTAACTACAAAATAGCTTCCTAAGTGCTAATTACTCATCTCTCTTCCTATCTCATTCTGTCTCCAACCCCATCCCTGTGTAGGTGTCCTAATTCCAAAAAAAGGGGAAGGAAATGGTAGGGAAGGAGGCAAACTGTGCTAGGGTGAGTTGCAGCCGATGAGGACGATAACTCTGTGCTAGGGTGATGGCACGTGTGCCAACAGAGAGGGCTGGGAGTGCCATGTCTGGCACACATGCCATAGGCTCAACACCATTGTTAAAGTCATGGGCTTTCCCTAAAATAAGCAGCTTTCTTTATTTTGAAATGCTTTTTAAGCTTATGATGAACTTTATTCTGTACCTTACTTTGATTTCAATGTACTTTTAAAAGACACGAGATGGCTGGAGTAGTTACTTGGTTCACATTACCTGAATCTTCACTAATTTCATGGGCACCCTTTGTTCACTACCTAGATTTAGGTCAGGAGTGCCTCAGCATACCTTTAGGAAAAGCCTGAACTGCTGGGTCTGGGAGGGCCAGGGAAGAAGGACCAGGTGCGATCCCATTGCCAGGAAGCCAGAGTGCTACTCGGGAGTAAGTGGATTGTTACAGGGGTCCCAAAACTTTTTAGGGCATGGGCTGGTCATGTGGTTCAGCAGGCTGGTCATGTGGTTTAGAGGGCTGGCCACAAGGTTCCTCCCACTGGAAGCGGAAGTAAACCGTGCCTTGCCATTTGTTTTGTATCAGATATGTTTTGCAACAGGATGAGATAGATTTTAGGCTGTCATTTTCTCTGCTTAAGTCAGGGGTGCCCAAACTATGGCCCATGGACCAGATCCAGCCCATGCCACCCTTGTCACCCCCGGAAGCAGAAGTAAAATGTGACGAGGGTGGCACAGGCTGGATGAATTGGTGTCAGGGGCCATAGTTCAGGCATCCCTGACGTACACTACTTACTTTGCAATCTCAGCATTTTGAATATTCCTTTAAATTTGGAGGAAATCCATCCCAGTCATTTAAGACAAAGTCTTTCAAGTGCTCTTATGGACTCCCAAAGTTACTTTTGAGTACAACTAATAAATATAACTAGTAGAATGAGAAACACACTAATCAAGGCTAAGCAACAAGGAAGGGATTGCTGTAAATACTGAGAAGATAGTGAATATGGCAAGAAACTTCCTTAACATCACCAAAGGACATTGCAGGCGCACCCCCCAATAAAGGACTCCGACACTGGTAAAAGTGGATAACGGCATTGGGCCACATTTATTGATTCATGCCCTAGTCCGAATTATAAATTTCTATTGGTAAAACGACCAATCATAATTCTTAAGGCAAGCAGGCCGAAGTAACACTGGTAAGGTACCACCCCAAAATTGCCAACGGCAATTGGTTACAATGTATCAATTTGTATCAATTTGTTTGTTGACAACAAACAAATTGTTGACCGTAGTCAATATCTAACTAATGACCCCACCCTCTGACGCGTATCCGTGGAATCACGGGGTGATGCATGCTGGCTAGCTATCGCCATCACCCCGTCGCCTAGTTCGTCGTTGACCGGACAACGTTTAATCAACTTATGCCTGTCTATTGTTGTCCAGTCAATTGCGAACCTGCCGGATACCTGTGGGTCATAATGTTTACCTTACCAGTGATACCCGCCACACGGGGAGGCTTCCAAAAAGGCTCACCGCCCCCCCCAAGACCGTCAGCTCGGTCGACAGGCCTGCTCGCCAGTCCACTAATCCAGAGGTCCATACCTCCCTGCGACAGATGGGCCCCATCCCCTGAGTAAAGCTCGTAAATTTGCAGACTGATGGCGGGGAGGCTAATGGCGCATCCCCCGCCCTTGTCAAAAGGAACCGGGCAATAGCCCCGTTCACGGAGCGTCGGCTCAGTCAGAGCCCTGAGGCCAAACGCCCCCCTGTAAGCATACCGCGGTATTGTGTCCGACCAATTGAGGGATGTGGCAAGCCACACATAATGTGAGTAGGGCAGGTCACTGCGAACCGCAAGTTTCCGCGATAGGCCAGTGACCCGCCCCAAACCATCACCCCCAAGGTACGTAACCAGGACATCTGGCGAGCCAGCATCCCTGATGTAGAAAAGGGATGGCAACAGTTCCCGCCATAACATGCCGCGCTTACCATAGCACCTGGGACGTGCGGATGCACCCTGTCCCCGTCGGGTACCCACTCTGTCGCCGCAGCGTAACGCGCTGCCCCATGCAGCATAACGCGCTGCCCTGTGCATGCGGCTACGGCCCACCAGGCATACTGTCACCGGTGTAAAACGACACCCAGGGTCTGTCAAGTAAAAAAGGGAGGGGGGGAGAAACAGTGCAGTGACTAAAACTGGTACTCACAGTGGAGGAGGGCGAAGACAAAACTGAAAACATTGTGACCCCCACCCTCCCATATGGCGTATTGCAGCCCTGGAGTACCCAAAACAACTGCAGCAGAAGCCGCCCCTATCCGGAACGAATGGGTGCCGCAACGAGCCCTTGAGAGGCCAACACTGCCTAGTGCCTTCCCGGCACCCCCCAAATTGAAATTTAGTAATAGAAGATCCACCTTGGTGACAGAAAAAATGTGCCATGGTGCGTGCCACACAGTGCACGGAAATCCTGTAGGGCACCAACCGGACAGATGTCTGTCGGGGAACATCGTAGCAGTCTACTCCACTGCCTACGCCGTGCTGATTAACTTTAGAGGAGCGTATCCCCAACTGAGCCCAATATTGTCCCCACAGACATCTTCGAGTTCCAGTGCCCTACGACTTGCATCCGCCTTATACAGCATCTCAAGCTCGCTGATGCGGAGCGCTCCAAAAAGGCCACCTTTGTAGCCGCATGAAGTGGGCTGCCTCATGTATCAAAACAGAGGCCAGGCCAGCCCCGGGCCAATTGGGTAAAAACCCCTGGAAAAATCTTGCATCCGCCTTATTCAGCATCTCAAGCTCGCTGATGCGGAGCGCTCCAAAAAGGCGACCATTGTAGCCGCATGAAGTGGGCTGCCTCATTTATCAAAACAGAGGCCAGGCCAGCCCCGGGCCAATTGGTAAAATCCTTGGGAAAATCTTGCATCCGCCTTATTCAGCATCTCAGGCTCGCCGATGCGGAGCGCCCCCAAAAAGGCCACCGTAGTAGCCGCATGAAATGGGCTGCCTCATCTATCAAAACAGAGGCCAGGCCAGCCCCGGGCCAATCGGGCAAAAAACCCCTGGGAAAATCGGGTGGCGGTCGCCCGGGAAACACCCGCGCACGCGCACCCACCCCTCCAAAACATGTCTCACACGGAAGTCATTGGTGCTGTCCACACGACCTCCCACTTTGGCCATAAAAGCCAACCCTGACAGCTGAGATGCTATGGTGCGTGGCGCAAGGCCCTGGGCATACAGGTAAACCATGAACCGCAGAACATGGGCCACTGGGATCGGCCAGGTTCCTGGCAGTCGAAATTGGGTACAGAATGCTCTGAAAGAACTAAATGCGTGGTGATACGCCTTACTCATGCATGGCGCTAGTGACAGGCCAATCGCCCGGGTCACCTCTCCTTGCCAACGTTCCATCTCTGGTCCGGGAGTGGCGAGGGAAATTCCTCCGCATCCGGGGCCGAGGCACGGAACCGGGAGATCTGCAGACGGGACAAAGCAGCAGCAATATCATCATCAACCCTTGGGACATGCCTGGCCCTGAAGAGAATGTTGAGGCACAGGCTGCACGACACAAACTAGCGCACTAGGACAATAACCCCGGGCGATTTGGAATTCTGTGCATTGACGATGCGGACAACAGCCGCCTTGTCACGCCAAAAATGCACAACCGAGTTGGCCCACCCCTTGCCCCATAGCATCAAAGCACCCAGGATAGGGAAACATTCCAGATACGTGAGACCACGCAGGCGACCCGTGCCTGCCCAGGATGGTGGCCACCCACCATAGGCCCACTTCCAATTGAAGTACATCCCATAACCCAGGGATCCCGAGGCATCAGACTGAATCTGAAATTGAGGGGAAGCCAGGAGGTCATGCCTCCAAAATGAGACCCCATTGAACTCCCTCAGGAACTGCAACCAGACAAGCACGTCTGCCCTGATACCCCGGGTAAGCCTAACCCTATGGTGGGGCCCGGATAATCCTGCCATGGCGTCGCACAAGCGCCGAGCAAATGCCCTGCCCGGAGCGACGACCCTGCCAGCGAAATTGGGGTGACCATGTAGCACCAGCAGTTCCCTCAGTGATGCCATGCGCTTGGCCCGCGAGTCCGAGATAAGGGCCACTAGCCTTGACACCTTATCTCACTGCAACCTAGAAGCCTGTGCTACCGTGTCACTCTCCACCCCAGGAATACTAGCTGTGGAGATGGGCCCTCAGTCTTTTCGGGCGCTAAAGGGACACCGAGTTCCTCCATTAGCGTCTGAAATGCGTTGAGGAGACGTGTGCACGTGTCCCAGCCCCGTTCAGCCCCGAATAAAAACCATCCAGGGAATGGGCTACAGACCGGGACCCTGACCTGCGGACAAAAGCCCACTCTAGGAAAGTGATGAAACGCTCGAATACCGAGCCCGAATGTAACAGCCAAAAGGCATGGCATCATTGAAATAATACGCTCCCCGGGACGGGGTGCAGGGACAGGGCCAACGACCCTGCCCGCATAGACCCTCTTGTCAAAGCTGGCAGCAGCCACCTCCTCCCTCCCCCTAAGGGATCAAAGATTGGGGGCATCCTGAGGGGACCTATTACCAAGAAAGGGATCCGGAACCCCTGCCTAGAACCCTGAAGGAGATAACCCGCGTCCTCTCCCTTCGGGTGCAATGTGAGCCAACGCTCCAACATGCCCACCTTAATCGGGGAGGGAGCCCTTCGGTGGACTAGATCCATCTGCGGCAGTCTTGCCAGGCCCCTGTCCGACCCTCCCTCTGCCCCGCATCCCTCCGAGCCCGGGACAGGCAGGGGCCGCATGGGGGCCACACATGTGGGACACTCCTGTCTGTATTTGCAATTCTCCCCATTGTAGGAACCATTGGACAAGAAAGTCCAGGACAGCAGGCGGGCTGGAACCCCCTGAGCAAGGCGCGTGGGGGTCACGTACAAAAGCCACCGCCTCTGGCATGGCTCATCCCACCTAATCTCGGGGTGCGGGGAAATCTGCCTACGGCATTCCTTGTCATAAGCCAACCACGATGGGCCCGAAAAGTCAACCATCGCCCGGTATACGTTGTCCAAATAGTGGACCATCGGAATTGCCAAATCCGGCCGGGCCCAGGGGTACACCGCCATGCCTATGAGGTAGGCCGGCAACCATTTGGCCCATGTACTTGTTGGCTTGCGACGACGTGCCTGCTACTATCCTACCCCTTCTGCCCCGCGCTCTCCTCCTTGGTGGGCTCTCTGTTTATGAGTGAGAATAAATCCACGTACTCCCCCCGCCAAATTTACTCTCTGGTGGCCTGTGGCAAGTGGTCACCCAGCAGTAAGGAATACCCGGCTGTCGGCAAGGCCGATACAGGCACCGCAGAGACTGCGGGCATCTGAAAAGGGGCTTGGACCAACCCAGCCACCCAACACGTTCCCCTCAGGGTAGGAAACACACCCCACCACGGGGCCCTGGGTGGTAGTTATCGTCGCCGGGTGGGGCGTCAGCGGCTGTACCGCCGCACCACCCACGCGAGGCCAAGGCCCTTGGAAAGCCCCCCCCCCAACATGGCCACGTGTGTAGGTGCACTAGTTTGAACCGCATACTCACACGCTGCACCCCCGCGGGCCGCCCCCACCGGGGGTTCCGGCCAGCTGGGGGCGTCGGAGCTCACGACCGCCGTAGAGCTCGTCACTGGGGGCTGACCTGCACCGGCCGTAGGTTGGGGAACTGCGAGGCAGTGGCCGAGGCCATGCCATGCGCCTCAAGCAGCTCGACCCATCCCGTCGCCTGCCGCTGCCCAGCAGACGACGCGTCGAAATGAACCCCAAAGGGAGCACCAGAGTGGCTAGCCCGGGCGAGGGATGCCTCGAGGGCCGCAACACGGGCCAATAAGGCTTCAACGCTGACAAGGGAGAAAAAAGGGGGGCCAGCCGGCCCGTCTACTGCAGGCATGGGTACAGGTCCCTGTACCCCGGGGCCCGAATAGGGCCATAACCCCACACCCGGGCCCGTTAAGGCCGATGTAGCAACCTGCCAGGGGAAGGGGACCGGACCACCCCCCAAGGTTGGAAGGCCCCGGGGCGAGCTGCGCCCCTATAGAGGAAGGGCCAGCGGAATGGGCAACATCAGGAACGGTGTCCACCGTTCGCGGGCCGAGGGCCGCAGCCCCTACTGGACCCAAGCGTGGGCCAGCAGTTTTCGGCCAGGGAAAAAAGACCCCCATTCCACCGGTCCCGGTGGGTGCAGGCAAAGGCGGCCGCTTGGAGGCGCGGCCGCGGCCCTCCGGGAACCTCACGAGCCGCGCTCGCAGCCGCCTTCTTCTTCGAGGGCATCTCAGCCAATCGATGGGAAGCTGAAACGAGAGAATTCAGCAGCCAAAAGGCTTCCCGGTAAAAGCCAAAAGCGACGGAGGTAAGAGGGAAAAACTTCTCCGCTCCGTCGCTTCGCAAAATGGCAGCTCGGCTGCCTCATGGCCACCCCTTTTATAAGGGAGCTGGCCACGCCCCTAACTACCCGGATGCCTTCGTCCTATGGGGGGGCGCAAAGGGCGCGGTGGCCATTTTGGCGCCGCGCTTGCATTATTACTAATGTAAACAGGTAAAGGATTCTGAAAACCAACAACAATTTCTTCTAATATTTTTGGTAGGAACTGCGGTGGCTCAAGTGGTTAAGATGCTGAACTTGAAGACTGAAAGGTCAGAGTTTGATACCCGAGTACTGCAGGATGGAATGAGCTCCCGTCTCTCTCCCAGCTCCTGCCTACCTTGTGCTTGTATTCTCATTTGTCATATGCACAAACTCATGTTTTTTTCCTGTAATTTATCCTTAATTTCCCCATTCTTCTTGAAAGAGGAAGAATGCAAATTTCCACTATTTTGAGAGTTATTTCCACTGGATTAAAATCTATCAAGCAAGAAGCTGTTTTTACAGGGCATAACAACTACTGATCACCATGACAACAAGTCTCCTGAAAAGCCATAATGCAGCTCTCTGATAGTGTAAACACAAAAGGAGTCTCTGAAATCTGAAAGTTCATTATTATACCCCTACCTGCCAAATAAAGAGGCAGGAGACAGATTTGTGGTGAAAGGCATTGGGCCATATTTATTTAATTGAATCCTCTGACCTGTGGAAAGGTTGGTAGTGCTAAACCTGAGCAGGGGTGTGTTGGGCCATAGGAGGGGGCAGGACAGGGAGTGATGGGGGTGAGGAGGAGGCAAGGCACGCATGAGCCGTGTTGCCCAAGTCTCTGGCAGTTATGTATGGAATGCTATGCCTTTAAGATGGAATGTAATAATGTAACTGTTGTGTATGTAACTGTATCACTTTAAGATTGCCTGAATGTAACCTGACAATTATCACAATGTAACTCAGCTGTTAAAGGAACGCAAGCTAGCTACCCATAGAGGGCAGCTGCGAGCGTTCAGCTCACATGGTTCAAATTCCCCCAATCACCGGCAGCCGCGGGAACCTTCCCGCGCAAGGAACACCTGGAGAAGAAGGGCGTGACTCAGAATGACGTCACACAGGTAGCAGCCAATACGCTACCGTGTAACCCTTTTCAAATGTATTGTTGCAGTATAAAAGGAGTTGTACCTCCGCCATTACCACATGTTCATCCTGATCATCATGCAATAAAGCTGTGTTTTAGCCCTCACTGCGGCTCCTTCTTTGTCTTCCGTGCAAGACACCAAATTGGCAACGAAGGTGGGATCCATGGCGTATCCCAAGACCAAGCCTCACCAATTCAACATCAGTGATCCTGAGCAATGGGAGCTGTACGAGTGCCAGTTTCGGCACGCGATGGATGCTGCAGGCATCGACGACGAGGGGAAGGTGCGATTGCACTTCCTAGCCCAAGTGGGGCTGGCCACGCTGCACATCCTGATGAACCTGCTGGCTCCCTGGAAGGTCGACGCGGTGCCCATTGACCGCATCCTCACAACGCTGAGGGATCACTTCCAGCCGCCCATCTCTATTTTTCCGGCCTGGGTCGCGTTCCACAGGTGGGACCAGCACCCGGGAGAATCCGTGTCCGCCTACGCAGCAGCCCTCACGCTGGCGGCTGTCCACTGCCAATGGGAGGACCTGGACATAGCCTTTCGAGACTGCATGCTGTGTGGCCTAAGGGACGAGGAGGTCCAGAGAAAGTTGATGACCCGCAACCATCGCCTCACGTTCAACGAGGTACTACGAGAGGCCGAGGCGGCTGAGGCAGTGAGGAGCGGGGTCAGAGTCTTCAAGTCCCAGGGGGTCACACCTGAGAGGGCCAAGTCACCTGTGCAAGCAGCCCGGCGGACTTCGGCACAAGCGGCTTGGCGGGCCCCCCGGCTGCCCACAGGCACTCCAGCAACCTCCGAGGAGTCGTCCACGACTGCGGACTCCTGCTCCAGCGAGGACGACGATATGCAGAGAGTCAAGAGGCACGGAGAAAAGCGCCGAGCCAGCGAGAGAGGAAACCACCGTTGCGATGGTTGCGGGGCATCTCACGATCGAACGAGGTGCCCATTCCGGAAGGCCGAGTGCCACAACTGCTGGCGGAAAGGCCACATCACCAGGGTCTGCAGGCGTGGGTGAATGGAGGACAAGGTCTCATCGAGACACCCTCAAGCACACCAACGCAAGGCGGCCGGCATCAGAAAGGTCTCAGCCAACGACGACGCAGCAGCTGTGAACCGCATGGGCCTGGAGCACCGGCACTTCTTTGTAGAGGTACTGTTACAAGGGGTCCCGGTTAGGATGGAAATAGACTCGGAGTCGTCCTACTCCATCCTGTCCCAGAAGGAGTTCCTGCGCATTTCCCCAAATGCACGCCCCAAGTTGCGGGCCATGAAGTCGAACTTACGGGACGTGCAGGGTTATGGGATCCCAGTGTTGGGGGTGGGAAACTTCACGGTGAAGTTCAAAAGGTTCACAGAAAAAACTGCCCTTAGTAGTTCTCAAGGAGGGGACCTGTTGCCTTTTGGGAACCCAGTGGTTTGCTCCCCTGGGAATTGAACTGTCCGGCATAAACGCCATAGAGACTGACCCAATTCGGTTCGTGTGGGATGCGCACCCTGCAGTTTTCAAGAAGGGGCTCGGGACTTACAGGGGACCCCCGATTTCTTTTGAGTTGGACCCAGAAATCCGGCCCATACGTCTCAAGCCAAGAAGAGTCCACTTCGCCCTCAAGGACAAGATTGAGGCAGAATTGGACAAATTGGTGGGGCAGGGGATTTTAGTTCCAGTTGATTCTGTGGAGTGGAAAACTCCAATTGTTACAGCTTTAAAATCCAATGGGGAGGTCAGGATTTGCGCTGACTACAATTGTACAATCAACAAGGCCATTCGGCCAAATGCATATCCGGTGCCAGTAGTTAGCCACTTACTGGCCACATTGCATGGGGGGGGAGTGTTTCGCAAAGCTAGACCTGGTGCAGGCGTACCAGCAGCTCACGGTAACCCCAACTGCTGCCGCTGCGCAAACCATCGTCACGCATAAGGGGGCATTCAAGGTAACGCACCTACAGTTCGGCATAAATTCGGCCCCCGGGATCTTCCAGTCCCTCATGGAACGCCTTTTAAAGGGGATTCCAGGCGTGCTCCCATATTTTGATGATGTTTTGATAACAGCGGGGAGCGAATCGGAACTAGCAAAAAGACTAGACAAGGTCCTATCTGTATTCGAGAGAGCGGGACTGAGGTTGAGAAGGGACAAATGTGTGTTTTTTGCGAGGGAGGTTGAGTTTCTCGGGTTCAAAATAACCCCGGAGGGCATCAAGCCATCCGAGTCCAAGGTTGTGGCTGTGCAAAACGCCCCTCGCCCCACCGCGAAACCGGAGCTGCAGTCATTCCTAGGGCTCCTGAATTTTTACCATTCCTTCTTGCCAAGGAAGGCATCCGTTGCGGAGCCACTGCGTGGGCTACTTAAGAAAGACGCGGTTTGGCGGTGGGGAGATAGGCAGGAGAAAGCATTCAAAGAGTTCAAGGCGCTCTTGTCCTCAGACGCCGTCCTGACCCATTTCGACCCGAGGAAACCGGTAGTTTTGGTCTGTGATGCATCACCAGTGGGGGTGGGGGCGGTGCTGTGCCACATGTTAGGGAACGGGCGGGAAGCCCCGGTTGCCTTCTATTCCAGGTCACTTTCAAAGGCGGAGCGCAACTACGCGCAAACAGATAGAGAGGCCCTGGCCATAATCGCGGGAACAAAGAAGTTCCACGATTTCCTGTACGGCCATGAGTTCACAATTGTGACCGATCATAAGCCCCTTTTGGGAATCTTTACTACAGCAAGCCCACCCCACAAATCCTGTCCCCCAGAATGCTGCCTTGGGCGATTTTCCTCAATGCCTACCAGTACGAACTGGTCCATTGCCCAGGGAAGGAAATCTCCCATGCAGATGCGCTGTCCCGATCTCCCCTCCCTAGTCTAGGAGACCCCAAATGTGAGGTAGAGCAGGATCACCAAGTCCTGCTGATCGAGTCTCTCGACTCACCCCCCATAGTTCCCGCAGACCTCGCCAAAGCCATGGCGGCCAACAAAATCCTGTCCCAAGTCAGTTCCTGGGTGAGAAAAGGGTGACCCACAACTCCCCCCCGAGGAGGAATTCAAATCGTTTTTCAGGTGCAGAGTAGAGCTTTCCCTTGAAAGGGGATGCCTCCTCTGGGGTCAGCGGGTGGTCATCCCAGAGAAATTACGAGCAAAGGTGCTGAGGCTACTGCACACCAGCCACCCGGGAATAGTGCGTTCCAAAGCACTGGCCAGGAGCTACTTCTGGTGGCCCCAGATAGACGCGGATATAGAGCACTTGGTGGGCACATGCGAGAGCTGCCAGAGCTTTCAGCCCAAGGTGTCCCGGCTGCCCCACAGGGAATGGGACACTGCCTGTGGGCCATGGTCCCGAGTACACGTCAACTTCGCTGGCCCCTTTCGCAGGTCCATGTTTTTGCTGATAGTCAATTCATATTCCAAATGGCTGGAAGTCATTCCCATGTCCAACACCTCATCTGCCGCAACCGTTAAACAATTGCGCAAGGTGTTCAGTTGTTTCGGCCTGCCAGATGTCCTTGTGAGTGATAACGTCAGTACTTTACATCTGCAGAATTCAAGGCGTTCATTGAGAGGAATGCCATCCGGCACATTACCTCTGCCCCGTTTCACCCCGCCACAAACGGTCAGGTAGAGCGCCAAGTGCACACTGTGAAAGATGCGCTGCGGCACATGGGTCCCGGTGAATTGAACCTCCAGCTGTGTCAATTCCTCATTTGTTATAGGGCAACTCCTCTAGCTTCAGGACTTTTGCCGGCTGAGCTCCTCATGCAGAGGAAGCCGGTAACATTTTTTGATCGGTTGGATCCGACCAGGGTGGAGGATGAGGGGAGAAATATAGAGATAGAGAGCTCCAAATGTTTTGTGGTAGGGGACCCAGTTCACTGCAGGAATTACGCAACCTCAGGACCAACATGGGTTCCAGGAACGGTCATTGAGCAAATGGGGCCAGTGTCTTACAGGGTTGAAACTAGCACAGGTCTGCTGTGGAGAAGGCACACTGACCAGCTCAGAAGGCGAGTTACCAGTGAAAGAGAGTCAGCATTAGGGTTCTCCCCCACCCGTTTAGCCCAAGGGGGAGACACGGGGATGTCTCCAGGTACAAATGCATACCCTGGAATCTCACACAGGGAGGAGGATACTTTGAAAGAGTGGGATGAGTTTGATTTTATGTTGCCATATCAGGGGGATGTCGCAGAGTGGTCCCCCACCCATCCGAGCGAGAAGAGGGGTTTTAGTTCAGCCCCTGGTATTTCCAGTCCTCCCAGTCCTTTTGTTTTCTAGAGTTTACCCCATCACCAAGACCCCCAACCCAGGCAGCAGGGGGAAGTTCGTTCTCTCCATCCCCAAGACCACCGAGTCAGACAGCAGGGGGTAGCACAAGTACGCCAGTTGCAGGCACAAGAAACTGGGGGGAGAACACAAGGGTCTCCTCATTGGTCCCGAGATTCATGCTGGGGGGGTCGCCAGGTGTCACAAGTGACAGGCAGGGGTTCACATCCCAGTTACATGTTCCGTTCCCCTCTCCAACTGCAAGGTTGCCACAGAGTCCCCGTCAGACGACTAATGAGTCCCCCCCTTTCCATTGCAGAATGAGAGTCTGCGGAACTCGGAGCCCCTAGTTCCCCTGAGCTCAACCAAGCAGTCATACGCCCCAAGCACACATGCGAGAAGCCACAATGGTTGAGGGACTTCGTCCCATCCTAGGGGGGAGGAGTGTTGTGTATGTAACTGTATCACTTTAAGAATGTCTGAATGTAACCTGACAATTATCACAATGTAACTCAGCTGTTAAAGGAACGCGAGCTAGCTACCCATAGAGGGCAGCTGCGAGCGTTCAGCTCACATGGTTCAAATTCCCCCAATCACCAGCTGCCGCGGGAACCTTCCCGCGCAAGGAACACCTGGAGAAGGGTGTGACTCAGAATGACGTCATGCAGGTAGCAGCCAATACGCTACTGTGTAACCCTTTTCAAATGTATTGTTGCAGTATAAAAGGAGTTGTACCTCCGCCATTACCACATGTTCATCCTGACCATCATGCAATAAAGCTGTGTTTTAGCCCTCACTGCAGCTCCTTCTTTGTCTTCCGTGCAAGACACCAAAGTAACCCAATGTATTGCAACAGTTACAATGAGCTACCGCTGCCTCTAGATGGTATCAAGAGGCAGCTGATAATGATCAACCCACATGATACAAGTTACCCAATTACAGCCATCTGCGGGAGATATTCCCGCCACAGGTAAACCTGATGAAGAATGTCGTGCGTCACAATGACGTCTCGAGTACAGTAACCAATGAGCAACCGTGCAACTAGTTTCAAATGTGCCATGCTATATAAAAGGAGCTGCGCCTCCGCCATTACCTCATGTTCAGATTGCTTACCCTGAAATAAAGAAGTGTTTGGCCCTATGAATGCTGCCTACTGCCTATCAATCTGCAAACATCTAACTGGTGGAGCTTGGACAGGGTTGCACATCATCAGAAAGGCACCACGTGAGCCCAGGGCTCGCTCAACCCCTTTAAGGCGCTCTCGTTTTGCCACGTTGCTTGCTTGTGGGCTCCAGGGACCTGTGGGAGGAACAAGAGCAGTGGTGGGTATCAGCAGGTTCACACCAGTTCGCCAGAACCAGTAGCAGAAATTCTGGCTGGCCCCGTCCATCCATGTTTTGAAATAAAGTAGTCCTAATTCGGGTGCAACACAGTGCTTTCCCCCTGGCCACGGCCACCATACCACGCCCACAGTGGTTAGGTTTTTTGGAGCCCACCACTGAGCAGGCAGAAGCAGACTCCTTGGAAAGGCAAAACAAGTGCAGAGGGAGAGGGGAAAAGAGGGGGGAGGAAAGGAGGGCAGCACGTCTGCCTGGTGCCTCTGGCGCTCCTTGGCAGCACCTGGAAGAGTCCCTCATAGCCCCTCCTCCTCCCTTGGCTGAGAGATGCAAGTCCCCTACCTGGGAGGCGGCCTCATTCCCTCCAGGCAGCCCTGCGCAGCCCCTTGCCTTAGCCCATTGTGCAAGCCGCTGGGCTGGGTGAGGGGTTGCTGAGCCTTGGAGACATGCATGATGCAACCACCGCACGCTTCTCCCTTGGGCCTTCTCAGCTCCACCACTCTCCTGCCCTCTCACTCCCACTGGAGAAAAAGAAGATGCCCAGGCAGGGGCAGCCTTCTCCCTCGTCCTTTGGTTGCCATCCCTCGCTTGCTCCCCCCAGCGCACTTTAGAATAAACCACTGTTCCAAGCTGAAGGAAGGAGTTTGGAGCAATGGCTTAAAGTGCCGAGCACTGGATGGATTAAATATATATATATATATTATTGGTGCCCCAGGGCGGCAGATGTGAGGGTGCAGCAGGATGGATCCTGCTGTCCTGGTGGCCCAGCACATGCTTGAACCTGATACCAGAGCTGGAGACACCTTGTCCTCTCTCCAGACCAGACACCTTGTCCCCATGCAGTGCTATAGCTTCAACAGCTACTACTCAGGCCGCCAAATTTGGGGAGGCATCTCCCCAGATGTTTCCAACTCTATTCACAGGAACCAAACTCGAATTGTGTCCGGCACCTAGATTTCACCTCTTCTAATAATGCCCAGAGGGATTCATCTCTACCACCCTAACCCAGCATTACCCGCCACTAGAGGAGGCCAGCACCTGCTTGACTCCTCTTGCCCCAACTGCCTTCAAAGAGAAGTGCTATGCCCCTCTGTAGGTCTGCCAATAAAATGTCCTCACAGAATACCTCTAGGCAGCCGAATTATATGGCTGAGTGATCCAGAAACACTCCATCAATCATGGTGAACCCATGTCTTTAGTTTCTGATTGACTCCTCGGCATGCCTGAACGAAGCATTGGGGATCACTGTCTTCTTTCTAAACTCTCTTAGGAAGAGTGGTTGACCAAATGACAATGAGGTTAGGCCATAATTGTCTCAGGTTAGAAAAATCTAATAAGAGTTCAAGCAGCAGCTGGACATGTCTGGGCAAGTCAGTGAACTGACGTCAGAAATAGGTACAGTATATAAGGCGAGATGGACCAAGGGCTTGTCTCTAGTACGAAACCATTTTATTGGGTTGTACCATAGTGGGTCTGTTTTGCACTAAAGATGAGTATTTGCAGCTGTTTTAATAAACCAGACAATTTTTGCTACATTTGTGGCAAATATACCCCACGTGATCAATGCAAGAAACTATACACATACAGTAAAACCCTAACTTACATATGCCTCGAGTTACAGAAAATTTGACTTAAATAATGATTTTGTGCTAAAACCATGTTCCAATGTACACAATTTCCTATGGGTTTGTTTTGAGTTACATAAAGATTCTTTTTCCTATGGCTTTGCTTTGATTTACATATTTTTTTATTTTTCCTATGGGTTTGCTTCGAGTTACATAAAAATATAATTTTCCTATGAGTTTGCTTCGAGTTGCATAAAAAACCAATTTAAGCCAAAGTTTATGGAACAGAATTTTTTTGTAAGTAGGGGTTTTACTGTAATCTACTTAAGATCCTGACATCCTAGGCAGAATTTGATTTCAGATTTGGATTCAGCGCACTTGATTTAGTATAGGACACATGGATTAGACTAAGTAGCAGACAATATTATTATTTTTTGTGATGGTGATATCCAGCAACAATCATTCGTTAACAGCACTCAGTAGTATGCAATTGCATTTATATATCAGCAGATCCTGCAACTGTAAATATTACCCTCCTCATACTCAGATTTCTCTCCAGATTGTATAAATATTGCCCTTCCACTGTGGTGGGCAAATCATACTTACCCCTCAGCTAGGGCTAGGACAAATTCATCAACATAACTGATCAGTATGTCCAAATAAAGAACTGCCCAAATAAAGAACTGCTCCAAACCTTTCATAGAAAAAACTTCCTCTGAATTTGTAAGTTTGGATTGCCCCCTAATGTTACTTCAGCATGTGAAATTGAGATTGAAACTGTCATGACATTATAAGCCAGAGGTTCTCAATGTTTTCCAGCCATAAAACGTGTCTGCAGCTGTCATAAATGCATTTACGATGGCCATGAATTCATTTACGGCTGTCGTAAATACATTTACATGACCATAAATGAGTCTGCAGCCGATTCCGGCAGTGCCTGCGGTAGCTGTGGGAGTGGCTGGAGCAAGGTTGGAGGCTGGATTATTTGGTG
Source organism: Bradypodion pumilum (assembly GCA_035047305.1). Lineage (NCBI taxonomy): Eukaryota > Metazoa > Chordata > Lepidosauria > Squamata > Chamaeleonidae > Bradypodion > Bradypodion pumilum. The sequence continues at coordinate 176,260,107 of JAWDJD010000004.1, read as the reverse complement.
TCATGGGCTGGATCCAGCCCACAGTCTGTAGGTTGTAAACCCCTGTTATAAGCTATGCCTCTAATTTGAAAAATGGTTGGGAAACATGGTAGCCATTTTCATAAATAATCCCTAATGCATTATGCATGTAGATGGGGAGTTCTACTGAGAGTGGCATTCCCAGTTAATGGTTTTTCTTCTTTTGTGTCCAGGTCAGACTTTAAACTGCCAATATGAAGTCATCTTCAGGGCTTTGTTGTTGGCCAAACTTAAGCTCTCATTGATTCATGTTTCCCGTAGTAACTGGCAGACCAGCAAATGAGCCAGATTCTGTATTTTTCCACATTCACACAGCATGTTGTTGTCTGCCAGAAGTCCCCACTTGAGCATATTAAGGGACTCTGGTTCTCAGCCAATTCAGGGTCCTCCAAGGGGAGGTTGAGTTCCTCAGCCATATCCTCCTTTACTGTTCTTTTTCCAGTGAACTACTTCCTCCATCTTTTAATTTGATTTTGCTCTTGCATACCATTTAGAATGTTTGTTCTTGTCATAAATCTCTTCCTGGATCTGAGTTGGCAAACCTGAAGCACAAATCCCCAGTTAATGCTACAAGTTAGGAAGTAGGTCTGATAATGCAAACTAAGATCAGAAAAACCAAATGCTCCCTTGTCAAATGCTGATTGCATACTCCTCAGCGAAATTGGGCTGTTTTTGATTACTGTAAATTTCCAAAACAGAATATTTAGTTTTTGGAAACATTTGTGAAGTATATAAAGAGGGTTATATGAAAAGCACATACACTGTGAGGCATAGATTCATTTTGAGTGCATTTCCCTTGTTGCAGAAAGGACAAGTTAAAGATTCCCATCTGTTCAAATCCAAGAATATCTCAGCAACCAGTTAATTAAAATTTAATGTGATCATCTATGACTTATCCTTGGGAATCAACATTCCCAGAAAAGTATAACCATAATCTGGGCACCATCAAAATAGCTGGTTAGCAAAAACACTCCTTGATATATTGTGTCCCATTGACATCAGGTAGATATTGCCAATTAGCTGAATAGCCAATTCTTCAAAAGGATCCATCATCTTTATTGATAATTGAACAGAAAATTTGGGTTCAAATATAAACATTTAGAGATCATGTTCATGAGAAATAATTTCAAATTTAATGGGATTTTGCACCAAGTACTGAGTGCTATTTTTTGTCAACAGCACAGGCCAACATTTCCAAGCATGAATAAAACACAGAAGAGCAGAAATGGTGCAGTATCTCACATCTTAAAAATGAATCATCATCTATTTCTGAAACTCATGAGAAAAAGCAAATCTAGCAACTGGAGCAAAGATATCTTGCCAGTATATTTTGTCAAACGTTTTTTCAGTATCATGTGAAAGCATAGCAGCCTGATCAGATCTCTTGTTACTTAAGTCAACAACCAATCGGTCACCAGAACTATACCTAACTTATATAAATGCTCTTGTGCAGTAGAAAGTTATAATAACCTTTGAAGCCTGCATATGTAAGATTATTTATGTAATTTGTTTATTCATTCAATTAATTATTGAATGTATGCTGCTGATAGAATATGTTCAGCTGACACTGGGTTTTTCTTCTTTGGTGCTGCTACTACAGAAAGGGCAGGATTTGTCCTCAATTATCCCAAAGCATTAAGGGTCTAGTAAGCAAACTTTATGCTTTAATAAACAAGGGAAGTGATCCACAGGAAGATTTGAAATTGAAGTGGGAATAGGATTTGAATATAAAACTAGGAAACGATGAATGGAGAAATAAGTGGAAAAAGAGGATAATGAGAACTATGTCAGTAAGAATTAAGGAACATAACTATAAAATGTTGTGGCGATGGTACCTGACACCACTGAGGTTACATCAGATTGACAACAAAAGAGATAATTTATGTTGGAGATGGAAAGACATTGTTGGAACTTATGAGCATATGTGGTGGAGTTGTAAAATGATAAATGATTTTTGGAGAAGAATAGAAAGAGAGATAAGGGAAATAATGGGCAAGAAAATTAAGCTGGCGTCAGGTACCATTATGCTAACAGATGTGGAAGGTATGTGTCTAAATAAGAAGAAAAAAGAGTTATTAGAAATAATGCTAACTACGGGTAGACAATGTATTGCTAGAAATTGGAAAAATGATGTAATTATACAGATGGGAGAATGGTATAAAGAAATGTGGAATCTAGCATTGAATGATAAATTGACATGGGAGATAAAAGTAAAAAAGGATAAATTGAAGGGAAATAGATTTTGGAGTATTTGGAAGCCTTTCGTTGATCACTCCCTTATGGGTATGGAATGTTTTAGACCTGTACCATCTCAAAGTAGTTTTTGGAGATAATACAGAGACCAAACTCTCCGGGGCAATGTAAATAAACACTGGGTGATTTGTAAATTGAAAATTTGGAGCTTGATAGTTGTTAACAAACAATTGTAATACTGAAAGTTTTTATGAAGGTTATAGTTATAGTATTAATCCTTAATGTGGATATTTAATAGTATGTGTACTATAACAGATAATAGTTCAACTATCATTTATGTGGCTATTTTTTATGAGGCTTATGTATTTTTGTTATGTTATATGATGTATTGTTATTTGTATGTTTGTAATTTTTTTTTTGAAAATGAACTAATAAAAATTAATAAAAATAAATATCCCAAAGTGCAGAACAGGACAGTTATAGGAAGCCAGGTATGCAGGCTGAATATCAGGAAAACCTACTTAATTATTACAGCAGTATGACAAAGGAACCGAATACTTTAGGAGATGGTGAGAGCTCCAATGCTGGAGTCATTCAAGAGAGTTTGTCAGATCTGTTTTTATTTTGATTCCTGCATTGAGCAGGGGGTTGGTCGTGATGGCCTAAAAAGCCCCTTCCAATTCTACGATTCCATAATACAACAAGTTTCAAACATTGCTTATTGAAGATGAAACCTGGTATACTATGATTGTTTTTTTGTTTTTAATTCTGCAGTGCCCACTCAGTTAAGTCTTGGACACAAACATCTGGTGCTTTTCAAAGAAAAATAAAACAATACAGTAAAACCCCTACTTATGGGGGGAAAGTCTGTTCCGTAGGCTTTTGCTTAAATTGGTTTTTTTATGTAATTCGAAGCAAACCCATAGGAAGCAATTATTTTTTGCATAAATCGAAGCAAACCCATAGGGAAATGAATTTTTACGTAACTCGAAGCAAACCCATAGGAAAAAGAATCTTTATGTAACTCGAAGCAAACCCATAGGAAAAAGAATCTTTATGTAACTCGAAGCAAACCCATAGGAAATCGTGTAAATTGGGACATGGTTTTAGCACAAAATCATTATGTAAGTTGAATTTTATGTAACTCGAGGCATATGTAAATTGGGGTTTTACTGCACTAAACTACAAATTGCAAGAGAATCCCTTGTATTCCGTTTGGGTATACTGACCCCCCTTATCACTTTATATCTTTCCGTGAAAAAAAAGTCCCTCATTTCAGTGGTGGGATTCAGCAGGTTCGCACCAGTTTGCCAGAACCGGTAGCAGAAATTCTGGCTGGTCTCACCCATCCAATTTTTGAAATAAAGTACAGTAGTCCTAATTCGGGTGCAATGCATGGCTTTTCCCCTGGCCACGCCCACCATACCACGTCCACAGAATAGGTAGTAAAAAAATTTGAATCCCACCACTGCCTCATTTGGATCAAAAGTTGAATTTGAGGTCACATGAAGATACAAATATTCTCTAGACCAGTGATGGTGAACCTTGGCACTCTAGCTGTTCTTGGACTTCAATTCCTAAAAGCCCAAGTCTCTGTCAATCCACACAAATGGGTTTACCAGCCCCCCTGGCCCAGAATTGTAGTCCTCCTCTGTGCCTCATCCTGAGTGGGCCCACACTCTCCAGCATCCCTTAAACTTGGACCAGGGGAGCCTGGGAGTTATAGTTCATGTGGATTCACAAAGACTTGGGCTTCTGGGAATTGAAGTCCAAGAACACCTGGAGTGCCAAGGTTTGCCATCACTGCTCTAGACACATGCACTAGCACCAAAATTTGAGTTCAGCATATGGTTTTAAAATTTGGCATTACAGCCCTTCAGAATTGGAATTCAGAATATTTTAAAAAATGGAATTTCCAGATATTTGGAATGCCATTACAGTTAATATGCATGCTATACAGTTCTTATTTACCTCTTTTTTAAAAAAAGACACACAAATAGGCAAAACATTTAAAAAGGATTTGCATGTGTCTTCTGACAACTTCCCAGTGAATGTGGCAAACAAAAAGAGTGCACAGCAATCAGCAGTGTCTAGGTATTAGGAAATTGCTATAATGGGCATACAGATTGAATCTTGAACAGTAGGAAATGCCAGCAGCATTGAAGAAGCAGAGTCCAGGTCTCTCAGGGAAGTGAGAACTATAAAATTCCAATTTGGATATATTTATTACTAGCAGAGGTTGCCCAGCGTTGCTGGGCTGTTAAAAATGGTGTTGGAAGGTTTTTGTTTTATGTTTATGCAAATGAGGTTAGTATGTAATTGTTTTTTTAAAAATGTTTATTTATGCGCACTGTTTTAAACTGTGATCATTTTTTTGGGGGGATTTTAAAAAGAGGATAGGTTGATATATATTTTTTCAATTATTGTATTTTAAAAAATAATGTGTTACTATGTGAATTTTTGTTAATAGGTGTACCTTGGATAACAATTTTAAAAATGTGTAAGTGTATGTTTTTTTAAAGTCAATGATTTTTACTGTGTTTAGATGTTGTTGTTTTTTAAAGTGAGAACTTATTTATGTTTGAATTATTTTTGATTATTGTGGATATTTTTGAATGTTTTTAAAACTTATTTCCTTCTTTTTTTAATCTTTGAGATTAATTTGAATATTTTGATTGTTATTTCTCCTGTGGCCACTGGGTGGTGCTGTTGCATAATTTTTTAATTTTGACTGATTTTTCTCTACTGGCCTGTGGGTGTCACGTCTTCTTCCGGTAAGTAGTCTCCTCCTTTTCTCATTTCAGTTCTGGTCGTCGATGAGGGAGGAACGTCTCCTGGTAAGGTCTTTGGTTTATTTTTGTTAGGGGGGTTTGTTTTGGGTTGGGGGTGTTCTGTGTGTTTCTCCTTGTTTATTTTTGGTTGTTTTTGGATGTTTTTGTGTTTCCTTTTTATGTTTATTATTTTTGCTTTTGATTATTTTTGAATGTTCTTGTTTGTGTTGGGGTTGGGGGTATTTCCGTGGGCTCGCCTCGGTGGATGGCCTGTGGAAATACCATGTGGTGGTGGGGTGGGGGTATTTCTGTGGGCCCGCCTCGGTGGCTGGCCCGTGGAAATACCATCACCGCTTCATGTGGGGGTGGGGTATTTTCACGGGCCGGCTGCATTGGAATATCCACACCGCCGGACCGTGGAAATCCCCACATTGTGTTTGTTGGCTTTGGGGGGGGGGTTCGCGGCTTGGCCTTGGTGGCTGGACTGCGAAAATCCCCATGCCGTTTTTGTTCCTTTTGGGGGGGTTCGCATGGCGGCCTTGCTGGCCGGAACGTGGAAATTCCCATGGCGATTTAGGCGGCGTTGGGGGGTTGGCTTTTTTTCCGGCGGCTTGGTTTCGCCAGTCTCACCATATCTTTGGCGGGGTAGCGTGGAGGAGAGGGAGTCCCTCTCTTCCCCGTTGCTCCGTGCAAGAAGGCCGCCGGGTCTTTACATGGCATTGAGGCACTGTGCCGGAGTTGTGTTTTTATTTTTTATTTTTCGTGCACTGGCTTCCTCAGTGTTCTCCGTGCTCATGGCATGCAGGACTCTGGGGCTTGTAGTTTGTGGTTGTGGTTTGTGTTTTTTTTCCTGCGGCTCGATGTTGATTGGCCGCGGGGTGTTTCTCAACATTCTTTGTGGTCATGCCTCTCCACCTGATTGGCTGTGGCGCGGCGTGGTGCAAAGAACATTGGAAAAGGAAGTTGTTTCCCTTTTTTCGCGTTTGTGGGGCTCTTGCCCCACTGGTGTATTTCTCAATCTTGCATTTACCTGCGTACCCAGTTCGGGCGTGTGCACAAATTTAGAGTGCGGGCTAGTTGGGCCTGGCTAAGGAGCCTATACAAAATTCCAATGGTTAACCCTCGATTTTATAGGTAAAGATTGTATTAGTTGGTGAATTCTGACTATTTCTGAAGCCAAATGCACATCCCTAATCCCTGCAGTCTCACTGTCTGGAACCTCAAGATGATTTCTAGACCTTGGATTCTCCATGGATTTGTTCATCTGTTAAATGGGCTATGGGAGAGTTCAAAAAAGCAAAATTAATTATTGGATTATGGTGAAGGCTGTTATATACCTATTGCAGAAAAGAAAGTGATGAAGTCTGGAGTCAGAAGAGCCATAATAGGTGACGAGGAAGTCAATAGCACAACTTGCTCTGTACACACAATGGGTGCCAAACAACTTGCCTCTATCGAAGAGCAAGGGACTGGATCCAGTAACAAGCTGTGGGACAGCCACCTTCTTGTTTTCTTGCTGCTAATTATGTTATGATATTTCTCTGCTCAAGAATCTATTTTCTTCCTCATCAGAAAAAGGGGGAGGAGCATCATGGCAGACTGAGCACATTGTTTTTCTCACCACTGTCTGGAAAGGGGAGCCACAAATGTGGATATATAGTGCTAAACTGTTACGTTTTTGAAGGAAAATGTTTCTGGAAAGAATGTGAAGTTGGTAAATTGTAATTGGAGGCATTTGGAGCCTGGAGGACAACGGAAAAGAGTAAAATTGTTGCAGTTGTTTCTCAAGTGTGGAGAGCCGAGTTAGTGATGCTGCTGGAGAATGGAGTTTACGAGCAGAGGTGACAGCAAAGAGAGGCGCTTCCTTAGGAGCTGGCAATAGCTGTGTTCGAGAGAAGTGAATTTTGGCAAAATCTGGGGTTCGGCAGTGCGTGGAGGAGACTCGAGTGGCAGAGTGGAGCAGAGGAGAGAGGAGGAGATTCGAGCACGATCTCGCGTGCAGAGTTTCGGGGTGGAAGGAATAACGATTTTGGTCTCGGCTGGAGTGGTGCTGCCGGAGAACAGAGGACGGAGTTTAGGAAGGAGGTCTCGGCAAGGAGAAGCACTTTTGTGGGCGGCTGAAGTCTCGGCGCCACTTGGAGTTTGGGGACGCTGGAACGCAAAGTGGTCAGGAGAGTGCTCTGGTTGTGTCGGGCGGAGAAGGAGTCGTTATTCTGTGGGGATAGGGGTCTGAGGGGAGTCAATTGGGGGTTGCGGAAGTGAGTCCCATTTGATCCCAAAGGGCCCTAATCCGGAGCAGGAGTCTGGGCAGCCCGTGTTGACCAGAGCATTGGTTGGATGTGCGTCCCCCGAAAATATTATTGAACGTTGACTGAAAGTGTGGAAGTCATTAAGGAGTGTTATTTCCTCTATTGTTGGAATTTGGACTTGGATTGTGTTGAACTTATTTTACAAGTAGTGTGCTGGAAGGGCAGAGGATATTGTGTCTGATTGACTGCTGGGGCAGGATCCTTCCATGAGCCCTGATCATTGGACCATTGTGGGGGTATAAAATAGAGCTGGTGCGCAGACGGTGGAGGGCACTTTGTGACTGTGATTTTGACTTTGGCAGAAAGAAGAAAGAAAGAAAGGGGGGGAAAAGAAGAAAAAAGAAAATTAGTTTTCACAGCTGCTGTGCCAAGGACAGTGATAAAATCAAGGCTAGCCCTGGAGTTGCTTTATCATCAAGTGCAGCTGTGTACTGCTCAACTGGCTGGATTATAGGAACAAATTTTTTTTTCTTCAAGATCTGTGTTTTGTATACATGCCTCGTGTAGAGTAATAAGCTGGATTAACTTTAATGTCCATAGTGGTTGAAGTTAATTATAAAAGGGATTGTAAGTTATGGTTGTTTATGTATTGGGGCATAAGGAGATAATTGTATAGGGTACATTGGCTAAAAGCGTGGATAAAGTTGTGTAGATCTGTTTAGGACTATTTTGGAATAGAGTGAATGAGTCGAAAAGAAAAAAGAAAGCAGCAGAGAGAAGAGATAGAAATAGATCCAATTTGGCTAAGAACAGGTAGATTAGTAAGAGCAGGCGGTGGGGAACGAAGGAAGTCTTTAAAGGACGAAATTTTGGAAGCTGAGGAGCTGGATAGGCTTAGAGCAGGCATGGCAGCAAAGAAGAAATTACAAGAGAAACAGCAATCACAACAGTTAGATATAAATCAAGAAGATCAGCAAATTGAATTTGAAGGGGCCAATGCTCAGGGAGCTATAAAAAAGAAAGTAATAGAAGGAGGTGCAGAGGAAAGTGTGGAAGGGGACAGCCCTGATGTGAATGAATGTAGAGGCTTCATTGAAGTGAGACTAGATAGTCTTGAGAAGTATCTTCAGACCAAGTTCCAAAATTTAGAAGAGCAGCGAGCGAGGGATAATCAAGAATTTATTAAACTGCAGCAAGAGAGTTTTGAGGCTTTTCAGCAAAAAATGTTGTCAGTGGTGACAGGTTTGATGGAATCAACTAAAGTTGAAACAGCCAAGATAATGAAAGAGGTGAATGATATAAAAGAAGGAATGGGTTCAATTTCAAAGGAGGTTGAAAATGTAAAGAGAGATGTCCAAGAGGTGCAGGAAAAAGCTAAAGGGAGAGAAGTAAAAGTGGATGATCATGAAGTGAGACTGGAGTTACTTGAAGACCAATCTAAAAAAAGAAATATAATAATTAGGCATGTTTCTGAGGCCCGCCCTGATCAGCTGAAGGCCAGAATAATGAGTTGGTTAAATGATTTAGGTATGGGTAGGAAGTTCGAGGCTGAGGATGTATTAAGTGTGCACAGATTAGGGTCTAAGAAACATAATGCAGGAGATAGAAATGTGCTATTGAGGTTTGCCAGTGAAGGTTTGAAGGTGATGTTAATACGACATATCAGGAAATCTGTGTCAAGTATATTGAAAATGGAAGGGAATAGCATAGAGATTTATAATGATATTTTCATTGGCAAGAGAACATGGAGAACACAAATCAAACCAGTAACCAGGAAGTTGAGGGGAAAAGGAATTGTTTATTTCTGGCTTGCCTTAAAAAAGCTAAAATTCATAGTATCTGGAAAATCATACGTGTTGAGGGATGGGTCATATGTCTTAGACATACTTGCAGAGGCAAAGATAATTGACAGAAACTCCAAGGAATGGGAAGATCTTAAAGAGGAGCTGATAATAGCAGTGGTTTACACAACGTATGACAGGGAAGAGGAAGAACGGATGAAGGATATGAGGGTTGCGTTGTCTAGCCAGGAAGAACTAGGTAGTGTGGAATGATATAATGGTGTAAAAATTGCAATTGAAGTAACTGTAATGCACAATATAAAGTGATGATAGAATCCTCATGTGGAATTGGTAGCATGAAAAATTAAATAGTATTTAGAATGGGTAATTAGGCAGGAGAAGTGGTGTTTTGGTTTGTGAGTGTTGTCTCCCCTCCCCCCTCCCCCCTTGTTTTACAGGGGTGTTTTTCTTTTTCGTTTCGAAATGGTGGGGAGGGTGATGATTTATTGTTTTATGTTTTGTGGGTTGGATTAGCACATGCTTGTAGGAGATGGAATTTGTTGCAAGGGAAAAACAATAAAGAATCATGAAATCGATTAGGGTGTTATCATGGAATGTTAAAGGCACTGGCAGTATTATTAAGAGGAAACTTTTAGAAGCGGTAATTAGGAAAGATAGGTCAGATGTGATATGCCTGCAAGAAATGCATCAAAAAAGTGAGGATGTAAATAAATTGTATATAATGGGGATAGAATATTATGAGAAGGCATTGGGTACGTCTAAGGCAAGAGGGGTTGCCATATTAATATCAAAAAAGTTAGGATTTACAAAAGTAAAGACAGTTGTAGACCCAGAAGGGAGATTTCTTATAACAAGGGGATTTATTAATAATGAGGATATAACCTTTGTTAATGTATACACGCCAAACGAAAAACAGGAGGGATTTTTAGATAAGGTGTATCAAAGTATAGAATCAGAAAGGGTGTCCAAGTTAATAATGGTTGGAGATTTTAATTTGATCAGATCAGGTTTGGATACTACAAATGTGACTAAACGCACATGTACTAATAGGGTGATGGATAGGTGGTTAAAAATGACGGGACTACAGGATGTTTGGAGGAAAATTAGAGGCTCAGAATGGGGATATACATTTTTTTTGCATGTGCACAATTCTTATTCACGAATTGACTATGTTTTGGCTTCAGAAAGTATGATAGATAAGGTTGAAAATATTGAAATTGGTATGATTAAGGAATCTGATCATGCTAAAATAATTACGGAATTTAAACTAAGTGATGAAAAACAAAAAAGGGGTACATGGAACTATGATACAAGGTTATATAGAGACCAAAAGAGTAAGGAAATTATAATAAAAAGATGGGAAGAGTGCTGGGAAATTAATGATACAAAGGATGTAAATGATGGAATATTATGGGATACCATGAAGGCAATACCCTTTTGACTCTGCATGTGCTCTTAAGCAGAGCTGCTGCTGAGGAGAGCCAAACAAAGGAAGTGAGCACTGGTAAGTTTTGCAGTTGGAGTAGAGCTGCTTTAGAGGCCTCCACTAATTTAAATTGACTGCTGAGAGCCACCTCTGTTCAAACAGAGGAAGCAGTTTGAAGCTTCCAGAAGCAGGGGCCAGAGCCACACCAGGCCCTTCCCTGAACTGTGACTCATAGGGGCGGAGCCACACTAGCCTAGATTGCAAACTAGTAACAAAAGAAGAATATAATCTTACTAGGTAGAAAGGTAGTAAACGTGTACATTTTTGAGGCCCAGAATACTGCACTTGTTAAAATGGATTCTGAGGGAACCGTTGTAGTTACCTGCAATACTTGTGCCATGTTTGTGTTCTTGCCAAAGCTTATGGAGAACTACACTTGCAGCAAGTGCAAGCTGGTTGCACTACTAGAAGAGAAGGTCCAGCAGCTAGAGGCCCGCATATCTAACCATCAACAAATTAAAGAGCTTGAGCTGTTCTTGGACAGAGCGGAGCAGACTATGCTGGACAAAGAAGAGACAGGGCACAGTTCTGAGGGAGAAGGCCCTTCACTAACTCAGGAGGGAGATGGTTGGAGGAATGTGACTCAAAGGAGGAGAAGAGTAGGGGATCACTCTGAGAGTCTGAAATTACAGAATAAATTTGAGGCTCTTTCCCTCATCACACCTGATGAGGAACACACAGAGGAACAACTGGTTCCACCTGATGATCTCTCCTTCATCACACTTGATGAGATCCAGGAAGATGAACAACAGGAACAAACTGAGGTTCTCTCCCTTAATATGGTTGATGAGGTGCATGTAGATGAACAGATTGCAGGAGAAAGGCTCCTTGTACTAGGCGATTCAATAATTAGAAATACAGAGAAATGGATTTGTGATGCACATGATAACCGTATGGTGACTTGCCTGCCAGGTGCAAAAGTTGCAGACATCACAAGAAATCTAGATAGATTGTTAGAGAGAACTGGGAAAGAGCCAGTTGTCATGGTACACGTTGGTACCAATGATGTTGGGAAGGCCAAGCGGTCTGTCCTGGAAGCCAAATTCAGGTTGTTAGGAAGAAGATTGAAGTCCCGGACTTCCAAGGTAGCATTTTCAGAAGTGCTGCCTGTCCCTCGCGCAGGACCTACCAGGCAGGCAGAGCTCAGAAGCCTCAATGCGTGGATAAGGTGGTGGTGTCGAGAGGAGGGTTTCAGATTTGTCAGGAACTGGAGAACATTTTGGGACAAGCCAAATCTGTTCAGGAGGGATGGGTTGCATTTGAACCATGATGGGACCAGATTGCTGGCACTCAACATCAAAAAGGCTGCAGAGCAGCTTTTAAACTGATAACTGGGGGAAAGCCGACAGGAGCTGGGCAGCATCCGGTTCGTGAAAGTGTGTACTTGGGTAGTGAGGAGGATGCAAAAATTACTGAGCAGAGCGAGGAGCTAGTCACTAGCATTCTAGCAGAAGGATGCAAGAGGCAGTCTAACAATGCAACTGGACACAAAAGACTGTGTCAGAAAAGCATATATAAATGCTTGTATACAAATGCCAGAAGCCTCCGGAACAAAATAGGGGAGCTGGAATACTTAGCAATAGATAAGAATATTGATATTATTGGTATCACTGAAACCTGGTGGACGGATGATAACCAATGGGATACAGTTATCCCAGGCTACAAACTGTACAGGAAGGATAGGAAGGGGCAAACGGGAGGTGGTGTAGCCTTGTATGTCAAAGAAGTGATAAAATCGTATGAATTGGAATATCTAGGTGATTTGGAGTCACCATTAGAAGCTCTGTGGGTAAGAGTACCAGGCCACAAGGATGGTCTAACAGTAGGCATATACTATCGGCCTCCGACCCAAACTCTTGAGGGAGACAGGCAGTTGGAGAATGTTGTAAAGGAGGCATCCAAGAAGGGAAGCCTGGTTATAATGGGGGACTTCAATTACCCTCACATAGACTGGGTGAACTGTTGTTCAGCACATGATAAAGAGATAAAGTTCCTAGATATGCTAAATGATTGTTCCCTGGGACAGATGGTTGAAGACCCAACTAGAGGTACAAGAATCCTTGACTTGATCCTGAGTAATACTCAGGATCTGGTGCAAGATGTTAATGTGACTGATCCAATAGGGAACAGTGACCACAACTCAATTATGTTTAACTTGATCATAGACCGCAAGTCACTGATAAAATCTAACACAGAGACCTTAAATTTTCAAAAAGGAAATTTCCCAAAGTTGAGGAAACTAGTAAAAAAGAAGCTGAAAGGGAAAATTGAGAGAGTCCAAACACTTCAAGAGGCATGGAGGCTGTTTACAAAAACAATAACAGAGGCCCAATTGGAATGCATACCCAAAAGGAAAAAGGGCACTGCCAGGTCCAAGAGGACTCCGATGTGGCTTACAGGAGCTGTTTGGGAAGTGATCAAGAGCAAGAAAAGCTCATTTAGAAGATGGAAGGCTTGTCCGAATGAGGACAGCAGGCAGAAACATAAATTCTGGCAGAACAAATGCAAGGCAACAATCAGGAAAGCAAAGCAAGACTTTGAGGAGTGTATAGCTAAAAATACTCAGAGAAATAACAAAGACTTCTTTAAGTACATTAGAAGTAAGAACCCAACTAGGAAGGCCATTGGACCATTAGATGACAATGGAAGGCAAGGGGTTATTAGAGAGGAAACAGAGATTGCAGAGAGACTCAATGAATTCTTTGCTTCAGTATTCACTGAAGAAGACAGAGGCCACATGCCCAAAACAGAGCCTATCTACGTAGGGAGGGAAACCGAAGAATTAAGCCAGATAGAAATAACCAGGGAGGAGGTCCTTGCATGTCTTGTTAAACTAAACACTAACAAATCACCAGGACCAGATGGCATCCATCCACGAGTTCTCAGGGAACTTAAAGATGAAATTGCTGATCTCCTAGCCAAAATATATAATCTTTCCCTCAAATCAGGCTTTGTGCCTGATGACTGGAAGGTAGCGAATGTAACACCAATTTTCAAAAAAGGATCCAGGGGTGATCCAGGAAATTACCGACCTGTCAGTTTGACATGTGTCCCAGGTAAAGTGATGGAAACCATCCTAAAAGATAGAATTAATAGGCACATAGAAGAGAAGGCGCTGCTAAAGGAGAGCCAACATGGCTTTTGCAAGGGCAAATCATGCCTCACTAATCTGTTGGAATTTTTTGAGAGTGTCAACAAGCATGTGGATAAGGGGGATCCAGTTGACATTGTTTATCTGGACTTTCAGAAGGCTTTTGACAAGGTCCCACACCAAAGGCTCTTGAATAAACTTACCAGTCATGGAATAAAGGGACAGGTCTTGTCCTGGATCAGCAACTGGCTAAGGGACAGGAAACAGAGGGTAGCACTAAATGAACACTTCTCCAAGTGGAGGGAAGTAAAGAGTGGGGTCCCCCAAGGTTCAGTACTGGGACCCCTGCTTTTCAACCTCTTCATAAATGATCTAGAGGTAGGAGTAAAAAGCAAGGTAGCCAAATTTGCTGACGACACTAAATTATACAGGGTAGTGAAAACTGTGAGAGATTGTGAGGAGCTCCAGAGGGATCTCTCGACACTGGGGGAGTGGGCAAAACAGTGGCAAATGAGTTTCAACATTAGTAAGTGCAGAGTGATGCATGTTGGGGCAAAGAACCCCAATTACATTTATAAACTGATGGGGTCTGAACTCTCTGAGACAAACCAGGAAAGGGACCTTGGTGTCCTGGTGGACAACTCAATGAAGGTGTCAATCCAGTGTGCCTCAGCAGTGAAAAAAGCAAACTCAATGCTAGGGATCATTAGGAAGGGTATAGAAAATAAGTCAGCAAGTGTCATTTTGCCTCTTTATAAATCTATGGTGAGGCCCCATCTGGAATACTGTGTACAGTTCTGGTCGCCATACCTCCAGAAGGATATTATGGAGCTGGAAAAAGTGCAGAGGAGGGCAACCAGAATGATTAGGGGACTGGAACACCTTCCTTACCATCTGAGGCTGCAACGGTTGGGCCTCTTCACTCTTGAACGACGACGTCTAAGAGGTGACCTGATTGAAGTTTATAAAATCATGCACGGTGTGGACAAAGTAGATAAGGAAAAACTGTTTTCCCTATCGCATAATACTAGAACTAGGGGACACTCCATGAAACTTTTGGGTACTAGTTCTCAAACAAATAAGAGAAAGTACTTTTTCACCCAGAGGATTACTGGTCTATGGAACTCCCTGCCAGAAGAATTGGTGACAGCTGTCAGTCTTGACAGCTTTAAGAAAGGATTAGACAAGTTCATGGAGGAGAAGAGTATCAATGGCTATAATTATGGATACTTAAGGACAACCTCCGGGTTGGAGAGATAGGCAGGATATCTCTCAATATCATTTCCAGGGAATCCTAAGCAGGTGAAGGCATCTGCTTGGGAATACCCTGAAGGAAATGGTGAGCCACTGTGTGAGACAGAATGCTGGACTGGATGGGCTGTGGCCTGTTCCAGCAAGGCTGTTCTTATGTTCTTATGTTCAATATTCAGGGGAGAAAGCATTAGGCTCTCTTGTATTAATAATAGGCAAAATAAGGAAAAGCAAAAAGAGTTAGAGGACGAAATAAAGAAATTACAGGATATTCATGCAAGAACGGGAGATAGGGACATATTCGATAAAATGCAAAAATTAAAAAGAGAATTTATTGAAAAAGATATTGAAAAGGTTAAGAAGAATCTAATTTATTTGAAAAGAGATTACTTCGAGTACAGTAATAAAAATTCTAAGCTATTAGCTAGAGCGGCTGAAGAAAAGAAAGATAAAAGAGGAATTTCAGTTTTGATAGATAAGTATGGCAGAAGGTGCAATAAGTTAGTAGATAAAATTCAAATTGTCAAGGCTTTTTATCAGGAATTGTATTCGAGGAAGGACGTAAATAAGGATGAATTAGAGCGATATTTAGATAAGTGGTCAAGAATAAATTTAAGCTCAGAGCATAGGAGTTACATGGATGAAAAGATAACACAAAAGGAAATAAAGGAGGTCATAAAAAGGTTAAGGATAGGCAAGGCTCCAGGCGAGGATGGTTTATTGGTGGAGTTTTATAAAGACTTTAAAGAGATGTTGTTACCAAAAATGGAAAGGATTTTTAATTATATTTTGGAGGGAGGGAGAGTTCCTAAATCGTGGTATAGTACAATTATAATTTTAATTCCAAAGGTAGGGAAAAATCTGAAAAAAAATTGAATCCTATAGGCCGATTTCCCTGATGAATCAGGACGCAAAAATTTTCGCGGCGATTTTAGCTAATAGATTGAATAATTTTAGTGGCAAATACATTAATAAGGATCAAGTGGGATTTATGAGGGATCGGTATATGTCGGATTTGACGAGAAGGATGGTTGACTTGACAAATATTGCTCAGCAACAAGAGGAGCATGTAGGTTTCTTCTCCCTGGATATATTCAAAGCTTTTGACTCGATCCAATGGATAACTATAAAGGAAATCATAAGGAAATATTGATTTGGACAAAAATTTTGTGGGGTAATTGAGCAGTTGTATCAGCAAGGCTCGGCTACGGTTAAATTAAATGAGGAATTAACAGGGGAGATTAAATTGGAAGCGGGCACAAGGCAAGGAGACCCATTGTCGGCATCTTTATTTATTATGGCCATGGAATTGTTAGCTAATGTAATAAGGGAAGATAAGGAATTAATTGGAATTGAGGGTATAAAAATTAGCCAATATGCTGATGACACCCTAATAACAATTTAAAAAAATCCACAGAATGCACTAGGGAAGATATATGGGCATTTAGAGGAATTTCAAAGGGTGACGGGACTTAAGGTAAACTGGGATAAGTCAGAAGCAATTCTTTTTAATGTGGATTTGGACATACAAGAAAGTTTAAAGGCTAAATTTAAAATACAAATTAGAGATAATATAAAATACCTGGGGATAAACATTTCAAATAAATACGATGATTTAAAGAGGTTAAATTATGATAAATTGGAAAAAGAATTAAAAGAAATGATTTTACGGTATAAGAAGCTAAATTTGTCGTGGTTTGGACGTGTTTCGTTATGTAAAATGAAGCTTTTACCCAAATTAAATTTCTTATTTGATACCCTGCAAATATATATGAAAGAGAAGGAATTAAAGGTTTTTCAAACTATATTAAATAATTTTTGTAACGGTGGAAAAAGGGCCAGGATACCAAAGTTTTTATGGTATTCATCACAAAAAAAGGGCGGGTTAGGAATTCCAAATATTAAAAACTATTATTGGGCATTTCAACTGAAGAATATTTGTAAAATTTTAGTGAAAGAAGAACCAATTTTGGGGGAAATTGAATTGCGAGAGAAACTGGGTGAAGAAATATTAATGTTTTTGGGCAAAGGGAAAGCTAAGATTAATGCTGCAAATAAATTGTTAAAAGCTCTTTTAAAAACTTGGACATTATTGAAAAATAAACTGGCACCAGGGTTGTCCCCAATATTAGGCTTGAGTGATATGAAATCATTCCCATTGAGAATGGATTGGAGAGTAGAAGAAGTATTGAATAAGAATAAAATAACTTTATTAAAGGATTGGATAGCAGCATGTAGAGACAAGGAAAGAAAGTTAGATATAGGTAGACAACTTAAATTGAATTGGCTTCAATTGATGTCTATTGACAGTTGGAATAAAAGATATTCAGATGAACTGAGCTTGGATAGGGAGCGGACGAAATTTGAAGAGTTGGTACTTAGTCTAAAAAGTGGGCAGGTAAAAGTTAAGGGGTTAGTAAGCAAAATATATAAGGTTTTAGATGACTCAGATCAGCATCAGAAAGCTTTAAAAGAAACGTGGGAGCTAGATTTGAATATTAAAATTACAGACGAGCAGTGGAATGCTAAATGGAAAAGGAGAATAAGGAGGTCTTTGTCTGTAAGAATAAAAGAGCACAATTATAAATTACTGTGGAAGTGGTATTTGACTCCGGTACGACTATACCAAATTGACAATACAAAGTCGAAATTTTGTTGGAGGTGTAAAGTGGAAACTGGAACATATGAACATATGTGGTGGGGGTGTAAAGAGACGAAGTCATTCTGGATGAAGGTGGAACATGAAATTGGGAGAATTCTAGATGTAAGAATGAAATTGGATGTAATTTTAATTTTGTTAACGGATGTGGAGGCGGTAGAGCATCAAAAAAGGGAATTATTAGCAATTATGTTATCAAGTGCTAGACAATGCATAGCGCGATATTGGAAATGTGATGTTACCCCAAAAATAGAGGATTGGTATAAGGAGTTGTGGAATACAGCGTTGAATGATAAGCTCACCTGGGAGTTAAATTTAAGAAAAGGGTTAATTAAAGAAAGCAAATTTCAGGAAATTTGGAAATGTTTGATAGACTATACCTTGATTAATGGTCATGGGCAATTGCCGGTGCCGGATTACATTGCATTTTTGAGACGATAATAGATAAAAGGGGAAATTCTGTCTCCGTAGCATTGTATATAGCACGTGGTGATATTTTGTTTTGTTTTGTTTCTTTTTTTTCCTCTGCTTATTTATATTATTGTGCATTTTGTCTTTTCTTTTCTTATATTGTTCTGTGTGTTATCTCTTTTTTAAATTATTGGATGTGTATTAAGAAATAAAAATTATTAAAAATTGAAGAAAAGAAAAAAAGCAACAAGTGGTGCATTGCATTTGAGGACTTTCCTGACTGGCAGGTTGCATCCCTAGTATCTGTCATAGGGCATGTCCAGACTGGTAAGCTGAAGCACCAGGAAAGCATTGGTACCTATTGCAGGGGAGGAACAACATAACATTTGGCATGCTCCTCCTGTCTGAATAGGAGCTGGCAGATTGAGTAATTGAGCACTTCTCTGTTAGTTTGTGGATGATCAGGAGAAGTGAATTTTTATAAAACATTTTAGAGATCATTGCTAAAGCAATGTATCAGTTCATATAAGCAACAACAACATTCTGTTTTGTGTGTATTGCTGATTCTTTCATCTCTAAGCCAGATGCGAAACTACCAAAATGAAGGCACCTTTTAGCAAGTTCATGCTGCAGTTCCTTTCACCTGATTTAGTGTGAAAAGGATTAGATTAGCAGTTACCAGGGTACATCCGACTGTGGTTCAAAAATACCACAATCTTTGAGGAGGTTCTTTCTGTGTACCCCACTTAAATGAACTAATGAATCACTTTAGTGATGATCTCTAAAATGTAAGGAAAAAAATACAGTATACCATCATATCCATGGGGGATAGATTCCAATATCTATTGCAAATGCCTGAAACCACAGATAATAGTGAACCCTATATACATAGATGCCAAAATAATGTATACATATTTTAAGAGACATTATCTATGTCTTACTTTTCAAAGTTGAATTGAATTAAGGTAGCAATGTGTAGTATGACATTCGCTCAAAAGAATTAATGCTAGCATTACCATGTAACAGGCAGGACAGTCAAAGAACATGGCAAAAGTACCTCATACAACGTCCAAACTTGGTTCCACAAGTTTGGACTTTATACGGATTTAGACTTTGTATGAGGCATGCAAAATCCTAGCCGCGATGCCTCATACAACATCCAAATTCTTGGCGCGATACAATGTCATTTTCATAGAGATACATTGTACTGTAACACTACAGACTTCAGGGCAAAGTCAAGGAAACAGACAGGAAACAGACAGAACTTTAAGAAATCATTGTCTAAAAGCTAAAAACATTACAAAAACATGTCAAACAACCCTGATTGTCCAAGGACCTGAAGAATGCTGCAAAAATCCCAGGAATGCTTCTAAAAATTCTGACGAAAAAATTCAAAAAAATCCAAAACCGTGCTCAAAACCACTCCTAAACACTCTTCGCCTCATGCAAAACCCACAAGAGCAATGCACGCATGTGTCCTGCCTTTTATACTGCCCAGGCACAATGCAACCTGGGAATACCCTAATGCCTCATACAAAGTCGCATGACTTTGTATGAGGCAACTTTTTTCAAGGAATTAGGCGATGTTGTATGAATCCGATGTTGTATGAAGGGGACTTTGTATGAGGTATTACTGTACAGTTGTTTTTTGAGGAGTGCAAGACCATTTTGAAGTGGTATTTGAAATTTGAGAATGTTGTGGAAGTATCACCTAACGATTGCACACATTCCTGATAACTGGCTATGCTGGCAGTACTTTGGGAAGGAATTGAAACGGCATGCACAGCAATACAAGTGGACACTTTGGTCAACATTTCTCAAGCCATAATCAGAAGTGTCTGGATTCTGATGGTAACTACTTTGAGCATCTCTTGTAATTGCAGAAGTCAAAAGTGACTTGTGGTCATCTTTTGTTATAAATATAAAATATATTAAGTATTACAATTTCAATACAGTTTTTTTTCTTTCTTAAAATTTTTATACAGTGGAACCTCGGTTAACAAATGGCTCAGTTAACATAAAAATCGCATAACAAAAGGAAATCCATAGAAAATAGTGGCTCGGTTTACGGATTTTTTTGGAACTGATTAATTGGTTTTCAATGCTTTCCTATGGGAAACTGCATTTCGGTTAAAGTATTTTGGTTTTCAGTGCATTCCTATGGGAAATTTGGTTAAAGTAATTTTTGCTGTAAGAAATGTCCCGGAGAATAAATTAGTTACGTTAACTGACATTCCACTGTTCATATTCTGGTACCCTCTGTATTTTGTAGTCTCTGGTTTCCTCTTGTGCCCAGTTATGTATCTTGGAAATTACATTTATGTATTTCTGGGATTTTCCATTTAATATTTTCAGGCCATGGATAATTGAAACTATATATCAACTCCATGGATAAAGCAGGTATTTATCTGTACAGTAAAACCTTGGGGTACAATGGAGGCCCATTCCAAAATGGCCACCACAACTATTTCAGAATTCAAAATGGCCACCCCCTCCACCCGAAGTCACAATGCAGTGCTTACTGTTGCGGTGGTGCCTTCATCATCATTGGATAAGGTCCCCAAATGGCGTGGAAAAGGTAGAGAGATCACTACCATCTTAGAGTTTAAAATACAGTAGCACAATTTTCAGTCGTAAACTGAAAATTGGTCATAACCCGGGGAATTTTTAAAATTAAATGTGTGGTTGTAACCTGTGGGAAATGTAACCCAGGGCAGTTGTATGCTAGGGTTTTACTGTACAGTATTTCACTTCCCCTGATTGTCTGTGGATGATTAGGAGAAATGTTCACTTTCCAATATGCTGAAGCTGCCTTTGACAGCTGCAGGGCTCATTTTTAGCCTATCCTCAGTTATCATATTTGCTAGGAATGGGCTAAAAGTGAATCTCACACACACCCAAAGTAAAGCCCCCTTATGGCTGTTCAAAATAGAGCACTCAGAGAGGGGGATATTGCAGCACTGCAGCATCCACAACATGTGGATGACATAACTAGGAATGACCCTTGAGCATACCTGTCAAGTATCCCGGATTGGCTGGGAAATCCCATATTTTGGCCCTCCTCCCCACTCCTTCCCGCCGCCATCTCGTATTTTGGCGGCCGGGGAAAGGGGTTTCTACGCATGCACACCCCCCGCCCCCCAAAGGCAGCAGTGCGCTTGCATGAAGAGGTTTCTGTACATGTGCAGAGGCCCCTGCATGCATGCGAGTCCCCAGAGGCAGCAGTGCGTATTAGTGGGGGCGTTTCTGCGCAAGCACAGGGCGTTTCTACGCATGCACAGGGGCGTTTCTACGCATGTGTGCTGCACCTAGAGAAGTTCCCGGATTTCTTTGGAGGCAACTTGGCAGGTATGCCCTTGAGACCTCCAATGAGTGTGTTATATATCCTGTTTGGACATGCTCACAGAAGGTGACAAAAAAAGATATCAAGAACATACTGTTATCAATTTTGCTTATTTTTGGCTTATTAGAAATGGCTAATACAAGCTGAGTTCCGAAACAGTGTAGTGACTTTTACCGTGACCATCAACTGCCATCAACACTGCATTTAGCCATTGTAATTACTTATGTTAACAACCAGCGGCCATTAGGTTATAGCTAAATTATAGTCTCAGTCTTACAGAAGTGTCAATTACAATCCTTTGAATATCCATGTTCATTGCACATGATTAACACTGTTGCTGCTGCCACTCTGGGAGCAAAAGAAAGTGAAGACCTGTCACTTATTACAAAGTGCTACCATATTATAATATGAAAGATAATATGTGAACTGTTGAATATAATTCATGCTATAGCTCTAACTGCCACATTGGGAGAATGGCCTTACTGACTGACTCTGATTAAGGGATCTGTTCTGACTCCTCTGTATGGGTCTGGAAACATTGACAAAAGCCTTAAATAGAACATCTGTGAGCTGAGTAGGCAATATCGCGCTGCACTTGGAAAAGGCAGAGGAAACCTGCAAGTGCTTATCCAAAAAATCTGCTAATCCAAAACATCCTGGCCCTGGCTCCGCTATACTACTAGAAGAAACTAGATCGATTTATTTTTCAAAGATTCCAGCAGTTAATAAAAAAAGCTGTGAAGGTATTTTATATTGGAGAGTTCACATACCAATTTTACTGATAATTTTTCTCCCTTGTTTTTCGTGGATTTGTTTAATAAAGTAATTGTAAAAAAATATTTTATTAAATGTAGTTATTCATTATTTAAAAGTTAATTAAGATAATAACTAATTAAAGATGGGATAATTTCTACGAAAATATTGTGTAATTGTATCATTTTCAGTAAATACATATGAAGTACAGTACTGTATTTGAAATCAAATTGCCCTGGAGAGCATGGAGTTTCTCAGTAAAATCATTCCCAAAAGCTCTTGTGAGCAGGTACAGGTCTATTCAACTCTTCACCCTTCAATGAGTAATCCACAAAGATTTTCCAAACCTTCCGGAATATATTTTCTTTAATAATACCCTTTTTGATATTTATCTCATGTGTTAACTTATCATTCAATGCTAAATCCCACATTTCTTTATACCATTCCTCAATTTTTATATTAACTTCATTTTTCCATTTTCTCGCAATACACATTCTACCCGTTGTCAGCATTATTTCTAATAACGCTTTTTTATCTTTGCTTAAGTTTATATCTTCCACATCTGTCAGCATAATGGTATTTGAACCCAGTTTGATTTTTGTTACCATAATATCATTTATTTTGTTCTCAATTCCTTCCCAAAAATTCTTTAACACTCTACAATTCCACCACATATTCTCGTATGTACCCAGTGCAGTCTTACAACGGCAACACATTTTATCATTCTTTTTATTTATCTGATGTAATCTCACTGGGGTCAAATACCATCTCCACAACATTTTATAATTGTGCTCCTTTACTGTTACCGACAGAGTTCTCATAATTCTTTTCTTCCATTTATTTTTCCAATTTTGATCCTCTATCTTTATCCCTAGATCCTGTTCCCATCTTACTTTCAATTCCTCCTGTGGATTACCTTCCTTGTTTATCATTATATATATTTTGCTCACCAGCCCCTTTATTCCTCTTTGTCTCTTTCTTATTTTTAGAACTAGTTCTTCAAATTCAGTCCTCTCTCTTTCTAATCCAGCTTTATTCAAAAATTTACAATTCCACTTATTTACTATCCCTATCTGAAGCCAATTCAATTTCATTTGTAAATACAAAGTTGTTTTTCTCTCATTATCTCTACAGGCCCGTATCCAGTCTTTCAGCAGGAAAACTTCATTTTTATCTAATACTTCTTTAATCCTTTTATTATTTTTTATTTGAAAATCTGCAATATCCTCCAATTCAATAATGGGGGAAGAATCTGGTACCAACACCTTCCTCACTTTTTTCCATATTCCTAATGTTGTCCTCATCATTTTATTTTTAATATCTACTTTCCCAATGCCACTTCCTAAAAAAACTATTTTCCCCATATAACTAAGTTCTTTCATTTCAATTTCTTCCCAAATTACCTTTTCCCTTGCTAAAATCTTCACAACGTTCTTAATTTGAAATGCTCTATAGTATATCATTAAATTTGGCATTCCTAATCCCCCATCTTTCTGGGATAAATACCAATTTTTTTTTAGCCAATCTAGTTCTCCCCCCCCCCCCGCCCGTTACAAAAACTATTAATCATTGTTTGAAACTCATTAATTTCCTTATCCTTAAGTTGAATTGGAAGTGCATCAAATAAAAAATTGATTCTTGGCAATAACATCATTTTACTCATTGCTATTCTTCCAAACCAAGACAACTTCAATCTTTGTAACCCCTGTATTCTAATTTTAAGTTCTTTTTTCAATTTTACGTAATTCAATTTCTTAAGGTCTTCAATTTTATTTGAAATATTTATCCCTAAATATTTCAAATTATCCTTAATTTGTAGGTTACTTTTTCCCTTTATCTTTTGTTGATCTTCTTTACTCATATTACATAATATCATTTCTGATTTATCCCAATTTATTCTCAAACCTGCGATATCTTCAAAATCCTTTAATAACATTTGTATTCTATCCAATGCCTTTACCGGATGTTTAGTTATTATCAAAGTATCGTCCGCATAAAGATTTATCTTATTGCCTAAGACCCCATCTATTTCTTTATCTTCCCTTACAGCTTTTGCCAGCATTTCCATTGCCATAATAAATAAAATTGGGGAAAGTGGGCAGCCCTGCCGAGTACCTGCTTCTAATTTCACTTCTTCTGTATCCTCATTATTTACTCTTACTATTGCAGTACCTTGCTGATATAATTGTTCAATTGTCTTTATAAATTTATCTCCAAATCCATAGCATTTGATTATTTCGTTAATTGTTACCCATTGTAAAGAATCAAATGCCTTAAAAATATCTAATGATAATAAGCCTACTTTTTCTTTTGTTTGTCCTACCATGTCTATTAAATCTATAACTCTTCTTGTCAAATCCGACATATGTCTACCTTTCAAAAAACCCACCTGATCCTCATTTATATAATTACCCATAAAATTATTCATTCTATTGGCCAATATCGCTGTGAAGATCTTAGCATCTTGATTTATCAATGAAATTGGTCTATATGATTCGACTTTTTCCAAATCCTTCCCAGGTTTTGGCAACAACACTATTATGGTCCTATACCATGAAGTCAGGATTTGTCCACCTTCCATTATATAATTATAAAGTGTAGTCAATTTTGGAACCACTAAATCTTTAAACTCCTTATAAAACTCGGCCGGTAAGCCGTCTTCTCCAGGTGCTTTATCCATTTTTAATCTAGCAATGACATCTTTTATTTCTTTTTCCGTAATCTGGTCTTCCATTCTATTCTGATGTTCCTGGTCTATCTTATTAATTATTTGTTTCTCCAATTGTTTTTTTTTTTTAATTTCATCTCATCTATCTTCTTTTTTGCATCTATCTATCTATCTATCTATCTATCTATCTATCTATCTATCTATCTATCTATCTATCTATCTAGATATAGATATAGATATAGATATATAGATATAGATATAGATATAGATATAGATATAGATATAGATATAGATATAGATATAGATATAGATATAGATATAGATATAGATATAGATATATCACAATTTTACATTTATCCCCGGTTCTATTGCATCTAACCCCATCTTTATTAATCAAAACTCCAAACTCTCTTTTTTCTCTCTTTTCCTTTGCGGCCCTCGCTAATAATTTTGAATTCTTATTGCTATATTCAAAATATTCTCTTTTTAAATATACCAAATCTCTTTTTACCTTGTCTATATCTTTTCCTATCAATTCAGTCTTTAATCTTTGCATATTATCAAATACCTTCTTATCCTTAGTTCTTGCATGCTGTTCTTCTTTTATCTCAGTCTCAATTTTATCTTGCGCCACTTTACATTGTTTATTTCTAATACTAGCCAAATTAATACTCTCCCCTCTAAAAACCGACTTCATGGTGTCCCATACCACATTGAAATTTACCTCATCCGTGTCATTCTAATACCAACTCTCCTTCCAATTCTCCATTATTTGTTCTTTAATTTTAGGTTCCTTATATAATTTAGCATCATACCTCCATACCCTTCTCTTTTCCCCCTGATCCTCTATTCTCAGTTCTATCATCATTTTTGCATGATCTGATTCTTTAAAAATACCTACATCTGCCTCATCAATGCTTTTAATTATATTAAGAACATAAGAACAGCCTTGCTGGAACAGGCCCATCCAGTCCAGCATTCTGTCTCACACAGTGGCTCACCATTTCCTTCAGGGTATTCCCAAGGAGATGCCTTCACCTGCTTAGGATTCCCTGGAAATGGCATTGAGAGATATCCTGCCTATCTCTCCAACCCGGAGGTTGTCCTTAAGTATCCATAATTATAGCCATTGATACCCTTGTCCTCCATGAACTTGTCTAATCCTTTCTTAAAGCTGTCAAGACTGACAGCTGTCACCACTTCTTCTGGGTGGTAATCCTCTGGGTGAAAAAGTACTTTCTCTTATTTGTTTGAGAACTAGTACCCAAAAGTTTCATGGAGTGTCCCCTAGTTCTAGTGTTATCCGATAGGGAAAACAGTTTTTCCTTATCTACTTTGTCCACACCGTGCATGATTTTATAAACTTCAATCAGGTCACCTCTTAGACGTTGTCGTTCAAGAATGAAGAGGCCCAACCGTTGCAGCCTCAGATGGTAAGGAAGGTGTTCCAGTCCCCTAATCATTCTGGTTGCCCTCCTCTGCACTTTTTCCAGCTCCATAATATCCTTCTGGAGGTATGGCGACCAGAACTTTACACAGTATTCCAGATGGGGCCTCACCATAGATTTATAAAGAGGCAAAACGACACTTGCTGACTTATTTTCTATACCCTTCCTAATGATCCCTAGCATTGAGTTTGCTTTTTTCACTGCTGAGGCACACTGGGTTGACACCTTCATTGAGTATTCCACCAGGACACCAAGGTCCCTTTCCTGGTTTGTCGCAGAGAGTTCAGACCCCATCAGTTCATAAATGTAATTGGGCTTTTTAGTGTTTGGGAATCAAGACAATGGAAACGGCTGTAAGCTAGCCTAACACATCTTTATTGCATAGAGTACAGTACGAACATGTGGTAATGGTGGACAAACAGCTCTTTTTATACGGTGGCTATCTAATTGAATCTGGCTCTTCGACAGGCATTGGCTGCTGTCCAAGTGACGTCATCCTTGGTCATGCCTTTCTTGTCCAGGTGAGGTGAGCGCGGGAATCTTTCCCGCGCGGCTGAAGGCATTTGAGTAATGTGAACCATGTGAGCTGGGCGCTCGCTATTGCCCCCGGTGGCCACTAGCTCGCGTCCTCATACAGAAGGTTACAGTGTTACCTGTACCCATTCATGTGGTTACAAATACATTCAACACACTACATTCAGTACACAACAGGGTTCTTTGCCCCAACATGCATCACTCTGCACTTACTAATGTTGAAGCTCATTTGCCACTGTTTTGCCCACTCCCCCAGTGTCAAGAGATCCCTCTGGAGCTCCTCACAATCTCTCACAGTTTTCACTACCCTGTATAATTTAGTGTCGTCAGCAAATTTGGCTACCTTGCTTTTTACTCCTACCTCTAGATCATTTATGAAGAGGTTGAAAAGCAGGGGTCCCAGTACTGAACCTTGGGGGACCCCACTCTTTACTTCCCTCCACTTGGAGAAGTGTCCATTTAGTGCTACCCTCTGTTTCCTGTCCCTTAGCCAGTTGCTGATCCAGGACAAGACCTGTCCCTTTATTCCATGACTGGTAAGTTTATTCAAGAGCCTTTGGTGTGGGACCTTGTCAAAAGCCTTCTGAAAGTCCAGATAAACAATGTCAACTGGATCCCCCTTATCCACATGCTTGTTGACACTCTCAAAAAATTCCAACAGATTAGTGAGGCATGATTTGCCCTTGCAAAAGCCATGTTGGCTCTCCTTTAGCAGCGCCTTCTCTTCTATGTGCCTATTAATTCTATCTTTTAGGATGGTTTCCATCACTTTACCTGGGACACATGTCAAACTGACAGGTTGGTAATTTCCTGGATCACCTCTGGATCCTTTTTTTGAAAATGGGTGTTACATTCGCTACCTTCCAGTCATCAGGCACAAAGCCTGATTTGAGGGAAAGATTATATATTTTGGCTAGGAGATCAGCAATTTCATCTTTAAGTTCCCTGAGAACTCGTGGATGGATGCCATCTGGTCCTGGTGATTTGTTAGTGTTTAGTTTAACAAGACATGCAAGGACCTCCTCCCTGGTTATTTCTATCTGGCTTAATTCTTCGGTTTCCCTCCCTACGAAGATAGGCTCTGTTTTGGGCATGTGGTCTCTGTCTTCTTCAGTGAATACTAAAGCAAAGAATTCATTGAGTCTCTCTGCAATCTCTGTTTCCTCTTTAATAACCCCTTGCCTTCCATTGTCATCTAATGGTCCAATGGCCTTCCTAGTTGGGTTCTTACTTCTAATGTACTTAAAGAAGTCTTTGTTATTTCTCTGAGTATTTTTAGCTATACGCTCCTCAAAGTCTTGCTTTGCTTTCCTGATTGTTGCCTTGCATTTGTTCTGCCAGAATTTATGTTTCTGCCGCTGTCCTCATTCGGACAAGCCTTCCATCTTCTAAATGAGCTTTTCTTGCTCTTGATCACTTCCCGAACAGCTCCTGTAAGCCACATTGGAGTCCTCTTGGACCTGGCAGTGCCCTTTTTCCTTTTGGGTATGCATTCTAATTGGGCCTCTGTTATTGTTTTTGTAAACAGCCTCCATGCCTCTTGGAGTGTTTGGACCTCTCAATTTTCCCTTTCAGTTTCTTTTTTACTAGTTTCCTCATCTTTGGGAAATTTCCTTTTTGAAAATTTAAGGTCTCTGTGTTAGATTTTATCAGTGACTTGCGGTCTATGATCAAGTTAAACATAATTGAGTTGTGGTCACTGTTCCCTATTGGATCAGTCACATTAACATCTTGCACCAGATCCTGAGTAATACTCAGGATCAAGTCAAGGATTCTTGTACCTCTAGTTGGGTCTTCAACCATCTGTCCAACAGTTCACCCAGTCTATGTGAGGGTAATTGAAGTCCCCCATTATAACCAGGCTTCCCTTCTTGGATGCCTCCTTTACAACATTCACCAACTGCCAGTCTCCCTCAAGAGTTTGGGTCGGAGGCCGATAGTATATGCCTACTGATAGACCATCCTTGTGGCCTGGTACTCTTACCCACAGAGCTTCTAATGGTGACTCCAAATCACCTAGATATTCCAATTCATACGATTTTATCACTTCTTTGACATACAAGGCTACACCACCTCCCATTTGCCCCTTCCTATCCTTCCTGTACAGTTTGTAGCCTGGGATAACTGTATCCCATCGGGTATCATCCGTCCACCAGGTTTCAGTGATACCAATAATATCAATATTCTTATCTATTGCTAAGTATTCCAGCTCCCCTATTTTGTTCCGGAGGCTTCTGGCATTTGTATACAAGCATTTATATATGCTTTCCTGATACAGTCTTTTGAGTCCAGTTGCATTGTTAGACTGCCTCTTGCATCCTTCTGCTAGAGTGCTGGTGACTAGCTCCTTGCTCTGCTCAGTAATTTTTGCATCCTCCTCACTACTCAAGTACACACTTTCCCGAACCGGATGCTGCCCAGCTCCTGTCGGCTTTCCCCCAGTTATCAGTTTAAAAGCTGCTCTGCAGCCTTTTTGATGTTGAGTGCCAGCAATCTGGTCCCATCATGGTTCAAATGCAACCCATCCCTCCTGAACAGATTTGGCTTGTCCCAAAATGTTCTCCAGTTCCTGACAAATCTGAAACCCTCCTCTCGACACCACCACATCATCCACGCATTGAGGCTTCTGACCTCTGCATGCTTGGTAGGTCCTGCGCGAGGGATACAAATGGTTCTCTGATACAAATATATAATCTATTCTAGAATATGAATTATGTGATAAATAAGTGTAGACCCTTTCTGACCCCTTAAACTCTCTCCATGTATCTATCCTTCAACCCTAGTGCTGCCATCCAGTTATCCAAAATCGGCTTCTTAGTTCTTTTCCCACATCTTAATATATTTGTACAATCTAAATTTGACCTTATTAAATTAAAGTCTCCAGCCACTATCATTTTTGTCGTCGTCTCTTTCTCTAATATTTTATACATTTTCTCTAAAAAAAGTTCTTGCTGGTCATTTGGGGCATATATATTCACCAATGTTACTTCTTCTTCATCAATCTTTCCTTTTACAATCAGGTATCTACCCTCTGGATGGGAAATACTACTTGTCATTTCAAAACCCACCCGAGTCGAAATCAAAATAGCTACCCCTTTTGCTTGTGAGGTACCAAATGATTTTTCATAATATTGCATCCATTTTAAGAATATCTTATTTGTATCATGAGATTTTTGATCAGTTTCCTGAAGAAAGACCACATCCGGCCTGTCCCTTCTTAGGGCTGATTGAATTCTTCCCCTCTTAACTTGAGACCCTGTACCCTTCACATTCCACGTTAAAACCTTAATACTTCTCATACCTTAAAATTTAAAGCTCCTCTATAGCCTCCGATTTCTCCAATAGGCGTGCACCTTTTATCCCCACAGTTAAAACCTACTACATAAAACATTCATCTCTACCCTCCCCACCTTTTCTTACCCAAAAAAGCCACCTTTGTACCCAAAGAGAGGGAGGGAGAAACATGGAAGATGTGTCTTCTTGAGATAAAAAAATGCTCCAGCGCTATTACCGTAATACTTTTAAACTTCTACCCCTCTTTTTTAAAAACTTAATAACTTCTCTCTCCCCACTCTATCTATCTTAGGATCTCTCCTCCTAATACTTTACCCTTCTCCTGCCCCCTTCTCTGCCTTTGATCTCTTCTCCCCTCCAACTGCCCCCTCCTGTTCTGAGCCTCCGTAATCTCTCCTTATTCCTCCAGACTAACAGCTCCTTCCTTAATGTCAACCACTCTCCTGAAGACACTTCAACCAAGTCAATTGAACTCAAATAATCAAGTGCATCCATTTCTAGACCAATTAAATGCATTTTCTTGTCATGAAAAAATCTTAACTGCTGTGGAAATCTCCAATTGTATTTTATCCCTCGCAAAATCAACAATTTAGTCACTGGTTTCATTTTATATCGACAAACATGTTCATTAACTGCAATGTCATTGTATACCTCCACATCGTTACCATCAATTTTCTAAACACCTGACCCAGCTTGTTTTATAAAAGCCATCACCTTTAACGTGTCTCCCCAATTTGCAAATTTAACCAAAACATTTATCGAAGCACTTTTCCCTCTTCTTGCACCCAATCTATAAACGTTTGCAATATCTTCATTAACAAAGTCTTTCCCCATTTTCAAATTATTCAACCAATCAATTATTCTATCCTTCAGCTCGTCAGGTGATTTCTCAGACAAATCACATATCACAATATTCTGCTTTCTCATCATCTCTTCCAACAGATCTAACCTTTTCTCCTGGACCTCAACTTTTAGTTTAACATCTTTATTCTCCTCATGCAATCCTTTCATATCTGTTTGCATCAATTTCATATCTATTTGCATCAAATTAACATTTGTTTCCATCTTTTGAAAGGTATAATCAACTTTATGAGCAAAATCTTGAAACGCTGTAGCCAATTTATCTTCCTTTCCCATAATTTCTTTTTTTTATATTTCCCCCTTGCCTCATTAATATCCTGGAAACCTTTCACATTTGCCTCCTCCATTCGTTCAAATTTCTGAAACAATTTACCCATTTCAACCATTAATTGCATTTGGTCCATTACAGCAGGCTCCGGTGACAGTGTTGATGGAGTTGCATCTTCAGTGGTGGCCTTCTCCTTCTTCTTAGGTCGCACCACCTCCTCCTCCCTTCCTTTCCCTTTGACAAATTTATCCATTGTGGTGTCAATCAACAGTTTCAAAGCAACTTCAAAGTCCCCAATTTCTTGATCTAGATCCAATATCAACAAGTGAAGTTCCTAAATTACTCCACTCACTTTGTATAAATTTATATAAATTTAGTCCCAACCAATGATATTTATTCCAATCAAAAAAGGCTGAGGACAAAAGGCTTTCAGTGTCATTGCTCACTCAGTGTGGGAGCAGATACAGAGCAGGAGACATGGCCTACTTAAACTGCAGATTGGGGCACTGTGTTTTGGGTGGACCTGTGTAGGCCCAGTTGTTGCTCTAGCCTATTAAACTATTATGTAGGGTTTATGTAGATTCTGTGGACCCCACCTGCCTAGACTATGACCAGGACCCTATGGCGAGGGCCACAATTAATCCTTTACTATGCCGGGACAAGCAGTAGGCTCAATTACAGCTGCAAATTATGATGCCAGCCAAATCAGTGTAAGAGGAAAGACTGGATAGTGGCCACTTGGTTAAAAGAGCTCTTTGGAAGGAGGGAGCCGGCCACAGCAGCACAGAGACTTAAATTATGAGTTTGCCAATCCTTTGGCTTGCAAATAGATGAACCACTTCAGGCAACTGACACCCAGGCCCAAGGACAACCACAGAGGTTTCCCATCAAGGTTGAGGTAACTCTGAGCTCAGGCACAATTATGCCATGGCATAATTATTTAATTATTTACAAAGCAGGCAGGAGTTCAGATGAGCAACCCATATCAATGGAGTAGGTAATGCAATTTTGTGTCACTCTGCATTGGAACTACCTTGGAGACAGCAATGTTGTGTTGCTGACTAATTGTTGTGTATGGATTGTAACTGTATACTTGTGCCTTTAAAGATGAATGTAATCAGTACGCCCAATTGTGGTTTTAAAAATACCACAATCTTTGAGCAGGCTCTTTCTGTGTACTCCACTGTGTGTGTTGTAGTGTGACCAGCAACTATTTGCCCCCCAAGTTCACAGAGGGTAGTTTTTCACCCAATTATTCAAAGCAAAAACCAAAGGGTAGCTGGAGACAATTCTAAGTTCAGAGTCAAGAAGATGGCATAAGGCTGGAGCAGCATGTGTGGGCAATGTACAGCTGAGAAGTTTATCCTGGAACCTGGACCAGGTTGTGCAGATCCCAATATAAGCCTCTGTTATTTAATGTAGAAAGAATCCCTCACTGCCTTTTTAAGAACTCAGGTTAGTGAGCAAGTAGTTGCATCCGAGAGGGACAAATAAAGTAGGATCTTAAATCTTTCAAACCTGATCATGCAAGACGAAATGTGTAGGATCATGCTCCACTGGACTAAAATGGGTCAGGCAGTACTGCAGTGGCTCAAGTCACTAAGACGCTGACTGGGAAGTGGAAGGTCAGCAGTCCGATTCCCGAGTACTGCAGGACGGAAATGAGCTCCCGTCTTCATCCCAGCTCCGGCCAACCTAGCAGTTCGAAAGCAAGAAATTGCAAGTAGATAAATAGGGACCACTTCGGTGGGAAGGTAACAGTGTTCCGTGCTCTCCGGTGTCTAGTCATGCCTGCCACATGACCACGGAAATGTCTGCAGAAGCAGACAGCGCTGGCTCTTCGGCTTAGAAACAGAGATGAGCACTGCACCCTAGAGTCAGATACGACTGGCTTTCAAGCAAGGGAAACCTTTACCTTTACTAGGCTGTGGCACTGTTTGAGGAACTCTGTGTGTTTGGAGGCTTATATGTTGGTTGGAGGCCAGGCCAGTGGTTCCCTCTTTACACACAGGGATAGCTATCCCCTGGTTTATCAGTTTGGGGAGGAAGGTATTGTTTACATTAGGACTCTGAGGCTGGCAGTTTGGCACCATTCCTTTACCATCCTCATTGGCCAAGGGCAGTTCCCCCAGTAGCTTAGTGGTTAAGACACTGAGCTGGAGACCGGAAGGTCAAGTTTCAATACCCGAGAGATGCACTTGGGCACGTCCCCTGAGCAGAGTTTCTCCATCAAAAATCTCTGACACGAAATTATTATTATCATTGGCCAAAATAGAAATCAAGAACGAAGACATTAAATGGATTGGTAGATAATAATTCTACATTTCTGAGCCCTTCCAGCTTTTATATTACTTCCAGCTTTTATATTAATAATGGTCTGTTTTCTATGCAGATGAAATCACTTCTCAATGAAGGATCCAGTGGAGATTGAGGTGGGCTGGGAGTACTCAAGGGAAAGCAACTTGCCCTTAGAATGTTTATGGATAAGGGAACCATGAATGAATGGTTCCCCCTCCCCCCCCCCAAAAAAAAGAAGCTTTGATCTGTTCTGCTATTTTTTCCAGGAGACTGTCGAGAGAGAACAGCATTTTCCACAGAGTCAAACAGGAGCTCAAGTCCCATTTGCAATGGAGTGGAGATAACATTGGATGTATGTCACAACTGGTCAAAGATATTTAGAAGTGACGGGATGCATTTGCTTGATGAAAGCACTGATCTATGTTTTGTCAGTTCTTCAGAGTGTTCTCAGGGTGCGGGCCATGAGCTATATAGCTCTTGCTGTGGTCACCTGTGCTGAGTAGTGAATTGTTAGTGGTGAACTCTGTCGGGATTATTAGGTTCCTTGACTGGGATTCTTGAATGCTGAGACTAACCTGACCACCCTCAGGACTAATGGCCTTGTGTGACAAAGTCCACAGGGATCAGTGGTACAGGTGTCATGCTGCAATGCAGAAGACAAATGAAAGACCACTGCACTATATTCTCAGGACAATCTTCATGGATGATTGCCGTTATTCAGAATCGGATATGGCACAAAAAGAAGAAACCAAACCAGCAAATTAAGGGTTAAGCCAGGGATTCTCAATCTTTTCAAGTTAGGGGCCGGGTCAACCTCCCTCAAACAGTTGAGGGGGCTGGACTGGTTGTCCCTCCCCCCGCCATTTAGAGGCTGCATTATTTGGCACCATGGGCTTGATTCAGCCCACAGGCCATAGGTTGAGAACCCCTGCGTTAAGCCATGGGCTCAAAATGAACTTCAATTCCCAGAAACCCAAGTCAGCATTCCTGCTGATTAAGACTTCTGGGATTTGGAGTACCAAGGTTAGCCATCACTGGCTTAAAGTAACCAGTTCAGGGACCAGTTGTTTTTATCCCTCCTGTTTATTTATGTATTTATTTATTTTTCAAATTTCTATCACCGCCCAACTCAACGACGACTTTGGGCGGCTAACAGCATTAAAACATTACATTTTTAACTAAAATCCTTTAAAAAGCCTTTAAAAATACCCACACAGTTACCCACCCCGCCCCATCAGTTAAAAGAGAGAGGGAGCAATCTTGTTATATGAGCCAGCAGGCGGGGGTCACCACTCCCCCGGTGCCCCATACCTGCTTTGCCAGCCAGGGTTTTAGCTCTTTCCTGAAGGGCAGCAGTTCTGTCTGTAGCTGCAGCTCAGTTGGCAAGAGGTTCCATAGGGCCGGCGCAGACACAGAGAATTCCTTATTAAGTAATTCTTTATTAAGCCAGGACTGTTGCAAGTCCTGTTCAGTGAGTGTGTTATGAGTTCCCAAGATACACTGACAGAGTCTGCCTGGGTCCCACTGTTCTGTCATAAATTCTGGCTGGATCACAGGTTCTGTTTGATGCTATGTGAAACCTCATGGTATGTGAGTACCAAATTATGCAGTAAAGCCATCAGTTGTGTTCAAGTTAAGTAACTCATCTTTGCGCTTTATTGGAGATAGCCAAAAGTTGCTGGGACAGCCAACTCTAAATTTAATCTCCTGTGACTGGCTCTCATTTCACAACCATTGTGTTTAATTTACTCTGATAACTGTACAGTATCTAAATATTTACCTTAAACAGGTCATATGGCTCAAGAAGAGATTTTTTTAAAACTCAAAAACATGTTGAGTGCTTATGGTACACTCAGACTAAATAGAAAACCAATGCAATTAACATGTTTAATTTGCATAACATGCTATCTTAATTTGGGGAGCTGGGATATGATAACTGTAGTAGAGCATGGCATAACAGCCATCTGGTTCCTTCTCCCCTTTGCATTCTGTTAAAACCACATACTCACAAATTAGATAAACGAGCTTGATGGCAAGAAACACTCAATGATGAATACGTTGCTAACAGTTCATATATGGGAAAGTAATTCCTTAATATGGACAACTTGCATCTCCAAGTTGGTGATGGGATATCTACTATTAAAAGCCACTGGTAATTTATGTAGTTTCTATTCCAGGCAAAGAAAATGTGGAAGACAAATTCATAAGCGCTAGGGGGATCTGGAAAGCCATAAGCAAATTACTTTTACTGTGCTTGCATATGTCTGTTTGAGTTCGGGCTAAAGGGGGTTAATGGGGCTTTGTTGTAACACATGATTGGTCTTTATGAGGTTCGGGCTCAGTTCTATCTGAGGCCTACAGATGATGCTAAAGCCAATAATGACAGCAATTCAAAGCAATCTAATTATACAAACGGGATGCTAAACAATTTCATCATCCTTAAATTAGATTGTCTTAATGAGATAAAGACACCAATTAATCCTGAATTAATTTCTATAGCCTATTCAGGCAAACACTTTAGTATGCAAATGTAAATGAGAAACAAAGCCTACTGTCAAATGCCAGAGTTCAGACCCCCTCTTCTCACAGCTGCAGTGGGTATAAATTGTGCCTAATGACTTTGCACAGAAAGACACAACCTCCAGAAAATTTCAGACTCCATAAAGCACAGCCAGGCATTTCAGGTAAGCACTAATTTGAGCTTGATAGAAAGAAAGCAGAACAAGATCAGTTCCTATAAAATCAGATCTGATACTTTCCATGCAGTGTATCAGGTAGGGGAGGAATGGCGTTACATTAGCAGTCCAGTACTGCCCAATGTAATTTAGGATAATTTATCAACAAGCTGACTTTGTATCTACCATCACATCACTTCCAATGATGGACACTGTGAGTTAGTGCTCTCCAAAAGTTCCTCTTGTCAACAACCCTGTTCACCTCTTCCAAAATCAAGACTGTGGCATCTGTTATTCATCAATCCATTATTGGTTCTAAATTAACTTTTTTAGAAAATATAAACTTTTTAAAAAATAAAATATGAACATGCTAGCTTTTTGTTTCAGGTTGAATAAAGAGTTGGAAGTGTAAGAGAAGCAGGGAGACTAACATCTTCCCAATGATGCTGAAGTCTTCTATACAAGAATGAGTTTTGTTTCTTCAATTGGAGACATTCATTCTTTCTGGACCAGAAGCAGTCAATCCTCAAGATTTGGATGGCAAAGTCCACAGGGAAGATTGATGATCCCCAAGTGCATTAAATCCAATTTGAATACATCTTGATGAAGGGTAGCAGCTTCACCGGTACTGGCCTGGGGCTGATGAGAACTTTGTGTGCCAAACAGGCTCAGGGCCAGAAACTGACTTGCAGAACTGGATCAGTGGTATGGGTGTCACACTACAATGCAGAAGGCAAATGGAAGACCACTGCATTATATTGTTCCCAGGACAATCTTCATGGCTGATTTCCATGATGATAGCCAATATTTGGAATGGTGCTTGAAGAAGAACTAAAGCAGGGATAGCCCAACTTTTTGGGTCGTGGGCCAGTCACATGGTTCAGTGGGCCAGTCACATTGTTCCTCCCACCAGAAGTGGAAGTAAAATGCATGCATGCATGCGCAGAATGCTGCTGTTTTATTTGTTTCTGGGAGCGGCGAGGGTGGAGCGGGCTGGATGAATTGGCAGCAGGGGCTGGATCTGTCCCACAGGCCATAGTTTGTGCACCCCTGAACTAAAGCTTAAAAATGGCAGCAGAAGACCAGTGTAGCGGGACAGTGCTGGATAGGTGTTAATTTGGCATCCACTGCATACTCAGCACCCACCTGACAAGCAGCTTCAGGGTGGTTTTCTTGCCATACTACTTCCCTTGCCATTATTTGCAGCTACTTGGAAATGAAGCCAATCAGACATACTGTACTGTATTAGTTGCCTTCATTCTTTGTCAGCATGTGGTTATGCCAAAACATACAGCTTGTTTGCCAAATCCCAGACAAAAAACCTTGTAGGACATTATCTTACACTGCCTGAGGAGAAACAATGAACCTCAAGCTGATGCATTAAACTTCCAGTCTCCATTTTGAAACATTACTTTAACTTAGATCCTGAAACAGAAACATCTGAGCTAAAAAAAATAAAAAAAATCTGCTGCTCTTTCCATTTCCCCTCAAGCTTCTCATTTTCCCTCAAGCTTCCAGTGAAAGGTCCCACGGGACTAGAAAGTTGGCTTGTTTGTAATACTGTAGTGTGTGGATTCCCCATGCCCCAATGGCATGGAACGGCCCGCGCAGAGGCCACTTCAGTGAGAACGCTCCTGGCCCGTGGGCTCTGAGGGCACAGAAATTAAGGGGGGTGGATTAATAATAAGGGTTGATTCACCCACATCTGACCTGACCAGCGATTCTTAAATGAGCTTCAACATCAGTAAGTGCAGAGTGATGCATGTTGGGGCAAAAAACCCCAATTACATTTATAAACTGATGGGGTCTGAACTCTCTGCGACAAACCAGGAAAGGGACCTTGGTGTCCTGGTGGACAGCTCAATGAAGGTGTCAACCCAGTGTGCCTCAGCAGTGAAAAAAGCAAACTCAATGTTAGGGATCATTAGGAAGGGTATAGAAAATAAGTCAGCAAGTGTCATTTTGCCTCTTTATAAATCTATGGTGAGGCCCCATCTGGAATACTGTGTACAGTTCTGGTCACCATACCTCCAGAAGGATATTATGGAGTTGGAGAAAGTACAGAGGAGGGCAACCAGAATGATTAGGGGACTGGAACACCTTCCTTACCATCTGAGGCTGCAACGGTTGGGCCTTTTCACTCTTGAACGACGGCGTCTAAGAGGTGACCTGATTGAAGTTTATAAAATCATGCACGGTGTGGACAAAGTGGATAAGGAAAAACTGTTTTCCCTATCGCACAACACTAGAACTAGGGGACACTCCATGAAACTTTTGGGTACTAGTTCTCAAACAAATAAGAGAAAGTACTTTTTCACCCAGAGGATTACTGGTCTATGGAACTCCCTGCCAGAAGAAGTGGTGACAGCTGTCAGTCTTGACAGCTTTAAGAAAGGATTAGACAAGTTCATGGAGGACAAGGCTATCAATGGCTATAATTATGGCTACCTAAGGACAACCTCCGGGTTGGAGAGATAGGCAGGATATCTCTCAATGCCATTTCCAGGGAATCCTAAGCAGGTGAAGGCATCTCCTTGGGAATACCCTGAAGGAAATGGTGAGCCACTGTGTGAGACAGAATGCTGGACTGGATGGGCTGTGGCCTGTTCCAGCAAGGCTGTTCTTATGTTATGTTCTTATGTAACTCCGTCACATATTAGGTAATTACTCACCCGCAGTTAAGCCTAATCCCTGGTGCAAATAGAAGCCATATTTACCCTAGTGTAAGCCTCAGACAATGGTTTTTCCCCTGTCAGTGTTTGCCTTAGTTAATTAACTTCCCCAAGAGAGGCTCTCAATTAACCCGGGTAAATGGGTGATGTGATTTTCTGTCAGATGACCATTCTACCATACGCAGCCTTGAACATAATATATACTGATGATTTTCCCTCAATAAATCACTGGTCTTCTCTCCATCTTGCCTCGTGTCATTCCTTTGACCAGTCTCCTCCGGGATTCTAAGGGCCTCCTCACGGCCCCAATCCAACATCTGGTGACCCCGAGACGTGATCTACTCGAGAGTAAGCGATCACACGGTCCGGTTCTGCGCTTGAACCACGTCCGATCGTCCCAGAGGACAGCGCGGCAGCCCGGTCGGTAAGCCAGCCAATCGGGAAGATGGCCTAAGCGGTGAGGCATTACAGAAGAGGCATCCTACAGCTTGCTCCCAACTTTCGCGGCGGCTTGCAGGTTACGGAAAAATGCGTTCTGCTCAGGGTCGGCTGTGAACCCCTGACAGCGCAGAGGCCACCGAGGGCCCATGGCAGCAGTCCACGCTCCGAGTTCTACCCAGAGAATCGTCGCCAGAACCTATTACCTTGCCCAAAGACGCGTCGACCCGTCCCGAGGAGGAAACTTCGGAGGACCCTTCGCAGGTAATATGGGGACTTGTCCTCAGCGACAAGGTCCGTCCGCTAGCCAAAGAACTCGTGAGGAAGAGTTCAGAATCCTGGCCAGGGTATTTCAGTTGCGTTTTCACAGCAGAGAGCTACCGAGACTTTTGGCGTACCTAAGGGAACACTGCCTGCTTTACCCAGAAGTAGGTACGTTAACCCTTAAGCTTTGTGATCAGATAGGAGACTGCATTCAGCAACCCCCGAAAGCTCCAGAGGGCATAATTCGCACATGGAGCAAATGTAGGAAACTCTCAGTAGAGGATGACCCAGTCCGGATAGAGACCCAGAAACCCCCAGCGCAGTCAGAACCATCAGCCCCAAGGAGTCTCTATCCGTCATTTCAGCTTAAGCAGGGCCGTGTAGGGAGCATTCCCCCAGTGACAGCTGCAGACGTCACTGAAGGAATTCATGGCATGAGAGGCCTTGGCGCTTCTCTGACAGTTAAAAGTCCCCTGCCAATTAAGAACATTCAGCGCAGGGGTGAGGAAGATCCATTCACTGGGAAATTGCCAGTGGCACAATTAGCTAGCGCCCAACTGCTGTGTTCAGCCTATCTGAAGGCAGACACACGTTCAGGCAGGGCTGCTCAGCGCCCACTGCTCACGGAAACCTGCATGGCCCCTGGCCACGCAGGGCTCCAGAGCAGACCCATTACCACACTCAGGCGCAGAGCAGTGCCAAAACCCCAAGGCGCCTGCTTCCAGTGTGGTAAAATGAGACACCTTAGAAGAGAAAGCCAATCTAGACCAGGCAGATCTTCAAAAGGTTGTCTTAATGCCAAATGGCCACGCTGGCATGCATCTGGCCCAGGCTAGAAAGGAGGCAGCCATCGCCCTGGCTATGCCAGAAGAACCATCCCAGCAATAGTACCCCGAGTTCCCCCAAGGCACAGGCAGAATCTGCTGGTCTCACCTTGGGAGTAGCCCAGAGAAACTCACCCCTAAGTAGAAGCACCCAGATGGCTGTGATAGCCAGCTGTGTATAAGCCATCTCCTCATGTGTAGGATAGAACACTGCAGATCAGGGGAGGAATGTGCGAATGCGTAAATAAATGTGTGTATGCGTGGTGCACCACTGAATGTATGACTGCAAGAACTGTGTATGATTGCAAAAGCCTTGTCTCTATGACCACAGTATGATTGGAAAAGTGTTCCTTGTGTGTAACTGCGTGGTAATGTCACTGTAAAATATGTGTTAAACAGTTTGCACTCTGCTCATGGGCAGGAACTATTTAAAGTTTGAGAAAGCATGATGAGCAAAACCCTTTGCCTTGCCTGCTTAGCAGCTTAAGGGCGGCAAGGCAGGAGGGGGGGGGGGAATCCTAACCTGCAATAGGGCAGAGTGACCCCCCTTCTTCCCTTGAGACTTTTTCCTTTGTCAAAGGATTAAGCCACTCTTGGAAACCGGTTTTGCAACCCTTGCCACTCAGGAAAACAGATTTTTCTTTTCAGAAGCGCGATCTGAAAACAAAAATCACTTCTATGAGTTTTCCTCACTAGATCATAAACTATGGGGCACCTCCCTACGTCTGTGTTCCTCAAACCCCCATCTCTGTGTTTTAAGGTGTCTGAACGTCTCTTAACGTCTCACTAGGAGTGAGAGAATTGCATTGTCTTCATGTGTGTACTGTGTTATCATCTTGTAACCTCAGTTCTCAACCCTTTAAAGTCAGGGGCCAAGTTCCGGGGCCTCAGGCAGCTCTGGGGGTCTGGACAGTCATCCTGCCCTTCCTTCGCCGCGCAGCCCTTCTTGGCTTGGTGGAGGTAGTGGCAGAGCAACATGGGCTGCCTCCGGCCCACTTGCCCACATCTGGCCGCAGGTTGAGAATCGTTCTAACTCTCCTTCATTCTCTTAAGAAAGATACTGTTCTGGTATTTTGACTTTAATCTGTGTAAAGTAACTCACTCATTGTACCCCTTACACAGGAAAAAGCACGCAAACATTCTTGCGCTCTGTATATTCGGGAAAATGCTTAATCGTTACCTTTTTACAGGAACAAAAATCCTCTCCAGGCCTTAAAAATAACCAATTTGCTTCTTTCTAAGTCCTAAGTTGCTTCCTTTCACAGGCTCCTGAGTTAATTACTGGTAGTGATTTCTCAACAGGAGGACCCGGTTGTCTTAATTACCTGACCTAATCTGATTGATAAGGGTTGTTGCATTCTCATTGTGCTAACTTCTGACTTGTCTTTCCTCCTTTCGCCAGTGGAACTCCCTGCTGGAAATGTTTAACTTGTGTGTCTTTTCATTTTTGTGTATTATTTCCTTACAGCTGGCACGTCATAGTTGGCTTGTTTTAATAAGTCTTAGGTCATTTTAAGTATGGCACCTGGCCCACAGCACCCTCTCTAGTGAGCAGACACATTTTGCAAACTCCAGAGCACAGAGAAAGGATTAGTCCCTAAGCTCCTGAGCATGTGCAGAGTGCCACCCATTAGCCAGGACTGCCTAGGACCATTTTAAGAATGCAGTCAGGTCACACTTTCAATCAGATACAGGCATTTTCAGGCCACCCCTTCCTTTTTTTGCTGCTAGTCTAAGCACAGGCCAAAGGCTAAGCCAGCATCTGGCACGCTTCTAAACGTGTGCACGCCCGCCATGGGCAGATGTGCGCAGGGGGGCCTTCATGAGAAATTTACCCAAGGGAAGCCTGGCGCTTCATGCGCCAAGGTTTGCCATAAGACCCCAGACTCGTCTCGCTTCAAACGCAGACAGTCACCTTGTGTGGATTAATGTCACTGGTTCCCCTTCGGGGGGCTAGGACAATTTTCACTTATGGGGGTCGCACATACTAGGTTCTTACTTGGCAAGAGGACCAAGCTTGGCGCACGCTCCTGACTCTTCCGCAAGCGGGCAGAGTTGGCAGCCGTGAACCTCGCTTTGCGCACCTTTGCCAAAGAACGCTTCAACATAATTACTGACAGCCAGTACAGGAATTTGCTTCACAGTCTACCGGGAGCATACATCACTCCCGCGATAGACAAAAATTTGCTAAGTTTGTTCCTCACAACTCCATTTCAGAGTCATGCATTCTTTCATTAGGATGCAAGCACTTGCAAGGCAGTTCAACCTGCCACTTTCCAAAGCCCAAGGCACAGTTCGCTCTTGTCAGCATCGTGCAGGGGCACCGGGGGGGCCCTCGTGGGGGGTCAACCCACGAGGGACAGAGGCCATCCAGGTGTGGCAAATGGACGTCACACATCCCCACATCTTGGCAAATGGCAGTACATGCACGTTTGCATTAATACCTTCCCACAGTTTGTTTGGGTAACAGCACAGGAGGGAGAAACGGCTCCTCGTGTGGAGCAGCATCTCCTTTCCCACGGCCGAGGGAGAACTTCGGCACACGAAGTCCGATGACGCCCCAGCTTACAGCTCCAGGCAGCTGGCCACCTTCAGGGCCACCTGGGATATTAAGCACACCTTTTGGTGTTCCGTACAATCCGCAGGGGCAAGCGATTGTGGAACGGGTCTATCGGACGCTTAAGTCCTACATTGACAAACAAACAGAAAGGGGGGGGGACAACATCCCATAGTTGCACAGCAATTGCTATCCTATAAGTGCAAAAACTAACTAACTCTTTCAGAATTTTTATCTCCCAAACAAGTCTCTTCCCCATGCAGGTCCCAGAGGCCAGAATCGGGCACCAGTCACTGTCCTGGATGCCATCAGCTGTCCGTCTTCCTTTATGACTTACATCTCCAAAGACATTCCTATGAACATTTTGCATACTCAGTGCTACTTCTAAGGACCATGCTTTTCCCCAAAACAAGACTTTTCCAAGCTCAAGCTACACATGAAACCCCACCAAGAAGAGAAGCCTCATCCTTCGAAAAGCTGCTGAATGTCTTTTATTGCTATTATTATCTGTAGTTGCTCCTTATTTATACATGCCTTGTACAATGCTCCAGTTGGGATTTGCAAGGGACACTTGAATTTCTGTATGTTGTTAATAACGGCCAGCTTCCACCAAAGGAAGCCAGACCGGCCCATGTTTGCACCGGCCCATTGCTTGGAAAGATTGAGCACCCGGCAGCCGGTAATCCCCAGCTTATTCTCACACCTCTCCATAGGTGCTAGAAAGACATTTGCACAACACTAGAAGTTGCAGAGATAGCTTGTAATCACCCCAGGTCACAGTAAGAGATCAATGACACACCTCATTATCTTGCCTTGCTACAGAAAGCAGTCTGGATTCAGACCCACAGTTCTGAAAAACCAGGCGGCAGTCAGTATATTCAGTGTGCCAGGTTTAGCCATAGGCAACGCTCGGAGAATGAATTGGTCAATCGGCTTGCACTTTTGCAAGAGCCATTAACCACACCTCCTTGGCAATAGCGCTGCTCAATCAGGAGCAGACAGAGCTTCGCCATGCCATACTAGATAGTCGAGCAGCCATCGATTACATCATTTGGGTTGCGAGTCTGTCCACAGCATGTGTTGCTTTAATCTCACAGACGATACCCACAAAGTACAGAGCCAGCTCACGGACCTCCACACCCTAGTCAAGAATATCAAGGAGGGTTCTTCATGGGATTGGTGGAATTCCTTGTGGTCGTGGTTCCCATGGGGATGGCTTCAGACGACACTCAAAGTGATTGTGGGGGTGGCAATACTGGGCACAACAGTGTGTTGTTTCATGCAATGTATTCCCTCACTGCTATCGAGATGTCCCCCATGGAGGGAACCCCGAAGCGTCATTCCCGCTCATCAGCTGATGCCCCTCTTACGCAGAGTCGCCGGTCAGGCTCTTAAGTAAAACGAAAAGGGGAGATGTGGATTCCCCATGCCCCAATGGCATGGAACGGCCCGCGCAGAGGCCACTTCAGTGAGAACACTCCTGGCCCGTGGGCTCTGCGGGCACAGAAATTAAGGGGGGTGGATTAATAATAA
This sequence comes from Bradypodion pumilum, assembly GCA_035047305.1. Taxonomy (NCBI): domain Eukaryota; kingdom Metazoa; phylum Chordata; class Lepidosauria; order Squamata; family Chamaeleonidae; genus Bradypodion; species Bradypodion pumilum. The sequence continues at coordinate 176,215,746 of JAWDJD010000004.1, read as the reverse complement.
GGGTTGATTCACCCACATCTGACCTGACCAGCGATTCTGCTGAGAAAGGAGAATCACTTAACTCCGTCACATATTAGGTAATTACTCACCCGCAGTTAAGCCTAATCCCTGGTGCAAATAGAAGCCATATTTACGCTAGTGTAAGCCTCAGACAATGGTTTTTCCCCTGTCAGTGTTTGCCTTAGTTAATTAACTTCCCCAAGAGAGGCTCTCAATTAACCCGGGTAAATGGGTGATGTGATTTTCTGTCAGATGACCATTCTACCATACGCAGCCTTGAACATAATATATACTGATGATTTTCCCTCAATAAATCACTGGTCTTCTCTCCATCTTGCCTCGTGTCGTTCCTTTGACCAGTCTCCTCCGGGATCCTAAGGGCCTCCTCACGGCCCCAATCCAACAGTAGTGGTCCTGTATATATATTACTAATACTAGTTTTCTGAATTTTTGTAATACTGTAGTGGTCCCGTAAATATATTACTAATACTAGTTTTTTATTTTCTGCCCAAGGACTACACAGCTTGGTCTCTTACAAACACAAACATTACCATTAAATGTAGGAATGTATCTGGTTTCTGTCTCCTGTCGCCTTCACATTTTGTAAACAAAGGCCTCTTTGTCTGCATGAGAGACAACGCTGGATTTTGGGCATGCGTAGAATAGGGAGAAGATTTCTCCTTTCTTCTCCTTATTTGGGTTCTGACTTTCTGATTGGCTCTGTGCCTTAAGTTTTGTTTCTGATATACTCTGTTTGAATAAAGAGACGCCATTATGATTCCTTTGTCAGCCAAGAAAAGCAGTCGCGTGTGTGTATGCTTGCTCTCTACTTTCTCTCTATCTCTGTTTCTTACTTGTCTAATGAGCTGGACTCCGTTAGACTCTTCCTTTGTTTATCTGGGGCTATAAACTGCACCGTTAAATGAGGCTGATTATCTTTACATGGATCGGACTCCTACAAGTGGCGCCCCGTTGCGAGGCGTTTGAATGAAATTCAAAGGAATGCTTTGAAGCAGCAATTAGCAATTAGCACCTCATAATTGGCGACCGGGGCAAGAACTTCACTCACTCACGACCAGAGGAAAGGTCCAATCAAGCGCTTGAGAATTACAACAGGGTGAGTGGAAAAAAATTTTATCATGGGGTGTGTGTTTGCTTCGCATGAGGAGGAGCTTTGTAAAGATATCTCATATCTTTTGCATAAGAATGGGAAACGGGCTGATAAGAAGGAGATGCAACAGCTGGTCAAAGTTATAGGAAAACTCAGTCCTTGGCTTAAATATGATTGTTTGGACTTAAAAGATTGGGAAAATATTGGTAATGAATTGCAAAAGCATGAAGGAATTTCTGTTCCAGTTCAATTTATGTGGAGTGAAGTCAGGAACTGTCTTCAAAGACTTACTCCAAGAAATATGTTATTGTCTCAGCGGCTTGCTGGTCCCCTCCCACAGCTTTTGCCTCCAGCCAAGGGAGGGACTCTGGCAACAGCCCCTCCATCATATGAGAAACAACAGCATGAGCCCCCTGATGGAGATGGGGGTGGAACAGGAGATGGGACATTATATCCTGCCTTGCAGCAATCAAGCACTTTTAGCCCTACAAAAGACCTGTTCTCTGCTGCTTTAACTGCAGCTGTGCTGGATGTGGAATCTTCTGAGATATACCCAGTGATCAGGGGGGCTCCGGCTGTTGGCAATGCAGCGGCAATCCCAGATAGATATGAAACCCTCCATTACAAATATCTGAAGGAACTGAGAGTCAGCATACGTGACTATGGGGCTAATGCACCTTTTACAAAAGCTCTGTTGGAAGCCATTGCTTCTCAAAAATTGCTACCAGTTGATTGGAAACAGATGATTAAAGCACTCCTGCCCCCTGCAGAAGCCATGCTCTGCTTGCAGGAGTGGAGGGATGTGGCTTGGGAGGTAAATCGCACACGCCCTGCACTCACGATGGATATGTTATGTGGGGAGGGAAATTTTGCCAACCCCACACAGCAGTTGGCACTCACTGATGCCCAGTTGGGAGATATTGCACAGATAGTCATGCACGCCTGGAGTAAGATTCCTTCCAAAGGAGATAGCTCAGTTGCTGGGTTTGCAGCAATAAGGCAGGGCCCTAAAGAGGATTACACTGAGTTCATTAACAGACTCATGACTGCCCTCAGCCGTCAGGTGGAAAATGTCCCGGCACGGGAAATGCTCATGAAACAACTGGCTTTTGAAAATGCCAATGAGGATTGTAAGGGTGCTCTGACAGCTGTTTATGCTCGGCCAGGCACATCGATAGCAGACATGATGAAAGTTTGTCAAAATGTGGGGACTCACAGTTACAAGGCTCAACTTCTGGCAGCTGCAGTTCAGTTGCCCACAACTCAGGCTCAAAACAAACGTTGTTTTGGCTGTGGAAAAGAAGGGCATTTTAAAGCACAATGTCGCTCCTCTCAAAAGCCGGCAGCACGCCCTTCAAGGAAATGTCCCATTTGTCAGAAAGGGTACCATTGGGCCAATCAGTGCCGCTCAAAACCTAATGCCAACCCCTCAGCTGCTCAGCACAAAGACTCTGACTTTTCTCCACAGCAGCAGGGAAATGGGAGTGCGGGCCAGGCTCGGGCCCAGGCAAAATAATAGGGCTACCAGAGGTCAGTGAGGAAGCAATAGCGGAGGTTTTGGAAGAAATGGAAGAAGATATGGAACTTGCCCAAGAAATGATTTCACGATATAGGAAAAACCATCCTCTAAAAGAAGGGCTTTTATTGAGGTTATCTAAGGACTGTACCTTTACTATGCCAGGGTGTGTGGAGGCTCTTCCCACACTGGTTGATGATGTTATTCCCCAGGGCATGGTGGGCATTGTTCTTCCTTGCCCAGACGCCTTACCCGCTTCTGTACACATTGCAGCAGGGTCAGTTACATTGGGTCACCAAGAAATTGTCATCCCTGCATCAGCCACGCAACATCTCACCCTGCCTAAGGGACAACCTGTAGGATGCCTTCATCTGCTCCCACTAGGGACCACTGCAACTCCATCCCAGGAGGGGACTGTAACAGCAGCTATGGCGGTGATACAAATCACCGAGGATACCCCATTGACAGTCACGCAATGTTTCATCAGTCTGCTAAGGTTTTGCATAAACGATTTTCCATTCCTATGTCACAGGCTAGAGACATTGTGTCATCCTGTGCTTCCTGTACGAAGTCTCCTATATTCCTGCCATTTGATGCTGTTAATCCTCGAGGAACAGAAGCTAATCAGCTATGGCAGATGGATGTCACGCAAGTACTTGCTTTGGCTCCGCTTTCTAAGTTACATGTGACTGTTGATACCTTCTCTGGATTTATATGGGCTACACCCTTACGGGGGGAAACATCCAGACATGTTATACAACATTGCATTTGTTCGTTTGCGGTAATGGGTAAACCTAAAAGCCTTAAGACAGACAATGGGTCATCATATGTTTCTTCTGCCTTTCAGGACTTTTGCCGTCAGTGGGACATTAAGCTAACCCATGGAATACCCTATAACTCGACTGGACAGGCGATTGTTGAAAGAGCCCACCTGGCATTCAAAAATTTGTTACACAAACAAGTGGGAGATAGAGGGGTTCCTGTGGCTGAAATACCTACAGCTGTTGCCAAAGTACTGTATACTCTTAATTTTCTTCTTGCTCCCCATAACAGGTCACACTCTCCAGTCGAATTGCATTTCAGGACCGAGGAGTGTCTTCCTAAGCCATTGGTCGTTTATCGGCAGCAACCGGATCCTGAGTGGAAAGGTCCCGTGCCTCTAATCACTTGGGGATGAGGATACGCAGCTGTTTCTACGACCTCAGGACCTGTGTGGATTCCTGCCTGAGCGATCCGCCCATGGAGAGAGAAGAAGGTTACTCAGCTCCAGGACGGTGGTTCACCAGTAGACTAAAGTTGCTAACATTTGTTCTTTTCTTTCTTACTGTGCTTCCAGCTGTAAAAACAATGACTCATGGGGGCAACCCCAACTTTTGGCTTCGTCATGCTAACTATATGTTTGAGGTTCATGGTAAGAATGCAACGTTATACTATGAGCATCCACTGGCAGTGTCTCAAATGGCCTTTCTTCCGGCATTGTTCAACACGCCTGAGTTGGTTATTGGACACTTGCAACATCTTGATAGGTCTACACTCTTCTCTAATCCTCCAGAACAATTTAACAACACCCGTTGGCGAAGCATGACATTCAAGAGGTACACTAAAGGACTTTGTTTCTGCTGTCATAGTTCTGGAGTCTGGAATAGTAAATGGAAGCACTGGACTCAAGCACAAAGGGTTTTGCGGAATGTAGGCAATTATACGGGTTGTGATGATTATTTTTGGTTATGGGGTAGTTATAACAGTTCTTATAAGCTGAATTATACCTTGTTCAACACTACTATTGAAGATATATATGATGTGTTTCCTATGTTTACTCCTGATTATTCTACTATAGATAGTGGTTCAATTTGCAATGGATGGCAAATTAAGGATCCCAACATGTGGTTCTTTTTTAATGGAGTTGCCATGAATTTCCATCCAGGACAATATCAATGTGCAGCATTGGGTTATTTTACCTTACCCGTACAAGTGCAAATGCTGCTTCAGGCAGATGCACGGCGCCAGAGAGCTGCTGCCGGCCCGATGGGTTCTGGTTGCAATGATGAAGTGATAATTGATGTTCAGCTTTCTGATGGTAGCTCCTGGGGGAGAGCTATAGGGGGTGTTATCACTGGAGCACTCACCTTGGGATCATACCCTGGTGTCATTTCCCAGGAGAATAGAAGGTCCATTTTGGGACTCACCTGTAGGCTGGAGAAATCAATCAATGCCACAGGGAGGGTCATACGGGATCTTCAAATGGAATACGCACGGATGTTAATCTCTTTGATTGGATGACTTCTTGGTTGCCTGATTTGTCTGTCCTTAGACAAGTTTTCTTTTATGGGATTATTATTATTATTTGCCTTATATCTTTGTGTTTTTGCATTAATTGTATTCCTAACCTTATTTCTATGTGTAACACATGTCCACTGCGTAGAAGGGAGACATCGGGTTTTGCATGACGGCAATTGTACTCAATGAGGTATCATCCTCCGGAACAAGGTACCAGGAGTCAGGAGGGGTATGATGTCCAGGAGGACAGCAATGATGTATATGGAGGAGTAGTTATGGAGTATGATGACATGCAGGGGTATGATTAGCCGTCCCTCTCTCAAATTTAAATGAAAAAGGAGGACGTGTAGGAATGTATCTGGTTTCTGTCTCCTGTCGCCTTCACATTTTGTAAACAAAGGCCTCTTTGTCTGCATGAGAGACAACGCTGGATTTTGGGCATGCGTAGAATAGGGAGAAGATTTCTCCTTTCTTCTCCTTATTTGGGTTCTGACTTTCTGATTGGCTCTGTGCCTTAAGTTTTGTTTCTGATATACTCTGTTTGAATAAAGAGATTCCTTTGTCAGCCAAGAAAAGCAGTCGCGTGTGTGTATGCTTGCTCTCTACTTTCTCTCTATCTCTGTTTCTTACTTGTCTAATGAGCTGGACTCTGTTAGACTCTTCCTTTGTTTATCTGGGGCTATAAACTGCACCGTTAAATGAGGCTGATTATCTTTACATGGATCGGACTCCTACACATAAATTTTGCTTTAACCATACTTTATGATTCTTCTCAAATGACTCAAGATAATGAGTCTGAAAGCTTTTCCTTGTTTGAAAAGATATACTTATTGCTAGATTCTTAGCTTGATAAGTAACCCAGCTATAAAGACAGCTGTAAAAACATGTTGCAAGAGGACAGTTAATAAATCCAGATGAAACAAACCCAAGATACTAATAAGCTACAGCACAACAGATGATAGCAGATCAAGAGATAACAACACAAAATGACATAAATTATGTTTGCAAAAAATTAAAATTTGATAAATATGAGATATCGGCATCTTAAATATTAACCCTATTGCAGTAGGATGAAAAAGCTTTAATCAAATAAATAATTTTTTTTAATGACTCAAATGAGAATTCCAATCCATTAACATTGCAATCAGGGTTTCAGGTGCCCTTCTACTTCAACAACAAGAATTAGTATGGGTCAATTTACTGACAACTAGAGTACATTATTTTTTCACCTCTTACGTTATGTTAAACTGAAAAATGGCTTGCGACTGATTTTGGTTTTGGTACTCTCAAAATGCTACATTTTGTCCCACATCAACTGGGGCAAAATGTATTTCAAAAGACCTACTTCCTTATACAACATATTTTTGCATTTCTAGCTCAATCCCATTCAGTTCATTCTGCATTTCCGTCATACTTAAGATTCTCATAATGAGTGCATGGCTAACATAATAACTTTATATTTCTCCATGCTTCTTGAGGTCTTGACAAAGCAGTGCATTCTGCAAGTACATCACATTTGATTGTGCTGGCTCAGAGTATGCAATCTGTTCTGCAACTATATGGCATCTAACGTTTGACAGCTGATATTTCCAGGCTTTTTATACCAAGTGTTTCATTCTGGTACCACAGAACATTTGGTTTGGAGTGGTTGAACACTCTTCAGTCCACATGGCAAGTGTGAGATACTCATTTCTTTTTACTTCAACTGTATTAAAGAAGTAGCCCACCTTGCAGCTAAACTAGAGGTGCCTGTTGCTAGATCAACCAGGACAGGCTTGCCCTTCAGTGCTCTGCTTCAGTTTGAAGATCCACTTGCACCCAGTGACTCTCTTACCAGGTGGTAGTTTGCTCAAGCTCCACATGTCTTCCTTTCACTTTTTCTCTATCTGACAGTTCTCTTTCTAAAGATTCCTCTCAGGTTGCTGGCTCAATAGGTTACATGGATTATGCAAGGTAGAACAGGTATGGACCACCTGATACACCTTGTTAGGTTGCTCTGAACTTGAGAGCTGGATCTAGAATGTGGTGTAACATCAGTCTCTTCCATTTTGACATCTTTATCCCTTTCCTTTTCATTTAATGTGCTGTTCTGACCCTTTGTGCTCTCTTCCTCCTCTCTGGATTGGTCAGATTGGGAAGGCCTTGGCTTTGCTATGTCCAAGAAGGACTCAAAGTAGTATTCTTCCCCCACTGAGCTATTTTACACAGTCCCATTTTGTCCACTATCAAAGCAGACCACATGTCTCACACTGTTACCTGTTTTCAAGTTCCTTAGTTTCTATCCTTTGCTTCCACAAGAGTAGCCAAATAAAATCTGTATATATAAAAGAGAGGTGTAATGTTGTGTGTCCAGTATAGAAATCAACACCCCTGGACCAATCCCCCCCCATCTTGGCATACACCTACCATGGGCATGTGGGGTTTGGGACATCGGGGACTGGAATGTGAGGGGTGCCCCTGCGCCCTACAAATAGGAAACAACATAAAAAACTACACCTCCCAGTGGCCAATGCGGCATGCCCCAGCCAATCGGAGAAGCCGGCATATGCTAAGACTAGGCGGGGCAACAGCCGCGTGACCAGCACTCCAACAGCCGCTGCCCAGACAGAGCGCGGCCATGGACACAACTGGCACCCCTGGTCAGAGAGCACAGGGGCGCTGCAGCCAGGCCACTGCCACCGCCCTTGGACTCCAGCACCCGGGGGAGGTCCCCCACTGCCAGGACCAGAAGGAATGCCCCAGCGCCAAACACCGGGTAGAGGCCACCCAAGAGCCTATGGCTGGGGTGTGCGGGGTGACCCTTCCAGCAAGGGGGTCACCCCCGGCAATGGCTATGCCCATGGCAGGCCACTGGAAGCAGCGGACGCACCAGCTTTCCAGACACTGGCCTGGATCGGACCTGGATCGGACCTGGCGTAGAAGACACCAGAAGATGAGGACGCAGCCTGCAACCGCCAGGAGAGAAAAATGGCAAGAGCCAAGGGGGGCGCGAGGATTGGAAGCTGGGGCCCCATGACCCGGGCTTGCCATGAGAGAAAGATATATATATATATTCCCAGGCAATGGCACCCATGGGACCTGAGCAAAGCTGAGCACTCAGCTAGTAGTCAAATAAAATAGTCTCTTCTGTTCTAGGGTTTAGCATATACCTTTTCTGCTTAGTATTTAGACACAGACCAGTGTTTCCCAACCTTGGGTTTTTGGACTTCAATTCCCAGAAGCCTAAGTCAATTCCCCAAAGCACTGATCAGCCAATGTACTAACTTAGGATTCTGGGAATTAAAGTCCCCCTGTGGTGTGTATGCCTTTGGTGTATGCAAACCAAGACACAGGACACAGCCTCGGGCTGGGTTAACTCAGGTTTATTGCATCGTGGACAGAGGGAACATGAGGTAATGGCGGATCGATAGCTCTTTATATACAGTAGTAATACATTTGAACGTGGTTCCATGGTAGCCCATTGGCTACTGTCTGCGTGACGTCATTGCGGGTCACGCCCTTCTTGTCCAGGTGTAGGTGATGGCGGGAAAACTTCCCGCGCTGTTGCCTTTGATGAGTTTGGACCAAGGGAGCTTGGACGCTCGCTGCTGCCAGCTGGTGGTCATTAGCTCGCGTCCTCTTACAGGGTTCATATGATGCAGCTGAAGGTTACATTGTTGCTATAGGCAAGGTTACATTGGTTCAGATACATTGTGGAAGGTAAAACCATTAGAACACAACACCCCTCCCCCCTAGGACGAGACAAAGTCTCGAGCCCACACTTAAACACACTCCCCCCCCTAGGAGACAAAGTCTCTCAGCCAAGATGGCTTATTTCGAACACGCTGGGGTCTCGATGCGGGCTGCCGTTCCCCGGGTTTGCTACCTTCTCTTTGTCCCCTGGTTTCCTGTCCTGTAATTGGAGAGGGAGACTCGTTAGTGACTTGCCGCGGCTCCGCGGCGTTGTTGGGAGGTGTGCTCTTTCTTAGGGAGGAACCGGGGGCACTGGGGGCTAACAAAAAACCCCTCTTCTCGCTTGGATGGGTGGGGGAACACTCCTGAAAACCCCCCCGGCTCGCAAAATCAAAGTCAAAATTACATTCGGGGGCAGCGGTCGCGAACTCCTCTCCCCCTTCCCCGGCCTCTGATAGGACTGGTGTATCAAAAGGGTATGAGTCGGGGCCGCTGCTTCTGCCTTCCCCCCTTGCTTGGGACTGTTGTCCGCTGCTGTCTCCCCCTTGGGTTAAGCGGGTGGGGGAGAACCCTAACGCTGAATCCTGTTGCTGAGCCCCACTGACTGGCCTACTCACTCGGTGCCTCAGTTGGTCTGCGTGCCTCCTCCAGAGGAGGCCGGTGTTAGTCTCGACCCGGTACGACACTGGCCCCGTCTGTTCTACAACCGTCCCTGGTACCCAGGCTGGCCCTGCGCTGGAATAGTTCCTGCAGTGAACAGGGTCGCCGGCGGCGAAACCTTTCGAGACTGCCAACCCTATGTTTTTCCCTTTATCCTCGACTCTCGTCGGGTCTAGCCTGGACAGGATCGTGGTCAGTTTTCGCCGCATCAAGAGCTCTGCCGGCGAGTAGCCTGACGCTAAGGGGGTCACCCTATACGCTAAGAGGAACTGGCATACTTGGTGATTTAGGTCCCCCGGGCCCATGCGCCGCAGCGCATCCTTTGTTGTACGCACCAGCCGTTCCACTTGGCCATTCGTGGCCGGGTGAAACGGCGCGGAGGTGACATGCCGAATGGCGTTTGCCTCCATGAATGCCCCGAACTCAGCGGAGGTGAAACAACTAGCGTTATCGCTGACTAAAGTGTCGGGTAAACCGAACGTGGAAAAGACTCTCCTTAGCTGGCTAATTGTCGTGGCGGAGGACGTGCTCTTTACTGGGATAACCTCCAGCCACTTGGAGAACGCATCCACCACCAGGAGAAACATGGTTCCTCGGAATGGGCCAGCGAAATCTACGTGCACTCTGGACCATGGCCCCCTTGCTGTGTCCCATTCCCTATGCGGAAGACGGGCCGCCTCTGGTCGGGATCCCTGGCATGCCTCACAAGTGCCGACCATGTGCTCAATGTCCGCGTCCAGCTGTGGCCACCAGAAGTAACTCCGGGCCAGCGCCTTTGAACGAACTATGCCCGGGTGGCTGACGTGCAGCAGTTCGAGCACCCTCGGCCGCAGGGACGTAGGGACCACCACCCGTTGGCCCCACAAAAGGCACCCCCTCTCTAGGGACAACTCTAGCTTTTTCCGAAAAAATGGGTCGAATTCTGTGCTTGGGGACGATGCCGGCCACCCCTTCTGTACCCATGAACTAACTTTCTCCAGCGTTCTGTCCTTGCCTGTCGCCCTAGCAATGTCGGCTGGTACTATTGGGGGTGCGTCTAAGACCTCAATTAGCAACACCTGGCGGTCTCTTTCTACTCTCGCCTTTTGGTCGTCCGACAAGGGCAAAGGAGATCTCGAAAGTGCATCAGCATGGCTGATCTCCTTTCCGGGCCGGTACTCCAACTCATGTTGGTATGCGTTGAGAAAAATAGCCCATCGCAGCATTCTCGGGGACAGGATCTGCGGCGTGGGCTTGCTTGCCGTGAAAATCCCTAACAGTGGCTTGTGATCAGTCACGATTTTGAACGGGCGGCCATACAAAAAATCGTGAAATTTTTTGGTTCCCGCTACTATTGCTAATGCCTCCCTGTCGGTTTGTGCGTAATTGCGCTCCGCTTGGGACAGGGACCTTGAATAAAACGCTACCGGGGCCTCCCTTCCGTCATCCAACACGTGGCAAAGCACCGCCCCCACCCCCACCGGGGATGCATCACAGACTAGGACCACTGGCCGTTTGGGGTCGAAATGCGTCAGGATTGCCTCAGATGTTAAGAGTTGCTTTAGTTCTTTGAACGCCCTCTCGTGCTCGTCACCCCACATCCATGTCTCCTCCTTTTTAAGTAACCGATGGAGCGGTTCGGCCACGGACGCCTTCCGCGGGAGGAATGTATGGTAAAAATTGAGGAGCCCCAGGAAAGACTGTAGCTCGGTTTTGGATGTGGGGCGAGGGGCCTTCTTTATGGCTGCTACTTTGGATTTAGACGGCTTAATCCCCTCGGGTGTGATCCGGAACCCTAAAAACTCGACCTCAGTTTCGAAAAAAACACATTTGTCCTTCCTCAGTCTCAGCCCCGCTTTCTCGAACACGGTTAGTACTTTGTCCAATCTCTTTGCCAGTTCAGCCTCACTCCCCCCTGTTATCAACACGTCATCAAAATAAGGCAACACCCCCTCCAGTCCCTTCAGGAGGCGTTCCACAAGCGACTGAAAAAGGCCGGGTGCCGAGTTCACGCCGAACTGTAAACGCGACACCTGGAACGCCCCTTTATGTGTAACTATCGTTTGTGCCGCGGCCGTGGCGGGGGTCACAGGAAGTTGCTGATAGGCTTGTGCCAAATCGAGCTTAGCGAAACACTTTCCCCCATTCAGCCTGGCCAAAAGGTGGCTGATCACCGGCACCGGGTATGCATTAGGGCGGATCGCCTTGTTAATTGTACACTTATAATCAGCGCAAATGCGCACCTCCCCGTTAGCCTTTAGAGCCGTTACAATTGGAGTTTCCCACTCCGCGGAGTCAACAGGAATAAGAATCCCCTGGCCCACCAGTTTGTCCAGTTCCGCCTCTATCTTGTCCTTGAGTGCGAACGGCACCCTGCGCGGTTTGAGTCTTATCGGGCGGACCTCCGGGTCTAGGTCGAAGGCTACAGGGGGTCCCTTGAACTTTCCGAGTCCTTTCTTAAAAACGGCGGGATGCGCATCGCAAACCGCTTGTATTGGGTCCACCCCCACTGTATGCACTCCCCCTATGAACAAACCTAAGGGCTGAAACCACTGTGTCCCTAGGAGGCTACAACTTCCCCCCTTAAGGACAACTAGGGGCAGTTCCGCAGAATGTCTCTTAAAATTGACCCGAAATTTCCCGACCCCCAACACCGGAATGCTGTTTCCCTGTACGTCTCGTAGCGTGGACCTCAACGTTTTAAGTTTGGGCCGCACGTGGGGGTCGATTTTCAAGAACTCTTTCTGGGGAATTATAGAATAGGAGGACCCCAAGTCAATTTCCATCCTAATAGGGGCCCCTTGTACTAGTACCTCAACGAAGTAATGGGACTGTCCCGCGGACACGCTGAACACTGGGGCGTCGTCCTCGCTGTCGTCCGAGACGCGGCCCACGCCATCCTGCTTCCTCGTGGTCTGGGCGCCATCTTTGGGCCTCGCTGGACGGTCCGGTCTGGCCGAACGGTCTTGTGACTGCCTCCGGCCCTCCTTCCGTTTTCTGCATGCCTTGGCGATGTGCCCCCGACGGCCGCAGGTGTAACACTCGGCCTTCCTGAACGGGCATCTCGCGCGCTCATGGGCCGCTCCGCAACCCTCGCAGCGTCGACCACCCTTTCGGACCTTCTGGACCTCCTCGCCGTCGCTGCCTTCCGTAGACGACTTTGAGGCCCGTCGAGTTGCGTGCACCGACTGTCCGGACTTCCCGTGCACCGAATTTTCCGCCTTGCCGGCTCTAGGACGCCACTCACGCCACTGGTGCATCTCGTCCACTCCAGCATTCGTGGACTCTGCGGCTTCCGCGGCCTCTACGACCTCTGCCAGCGTGGGTGGCGGCTCCTTGTTCATCAAGCTGCGCTGCACCTCCTTGTCTTTCAGGCCACACAGCACGCCGTCCCTGAGGGCCATCTCTAGGATGTTGTCCCATTTGCAGGGGGCGGCGGCTATCCTCATGGCGGCCACGAATGCCTCAACCGACTCGTCCGGCGCTTGGACTCGCCTCCAAAACGCGCTCCGAGCGGGAAACATTGCCCTCGAGGGACGGAAGCGCTCTCGCAGCAGCTTCATGATGTCGTCCGCCTTAAATTCGCTCACCTTCTTCGGAGCGATGATGCCCACCAGCGTCCGCTTGGTTTCCATCCCGAGCATTCTGGTGAGGATGGCCCTCTTCCTCTCCTCGTCGTCTTCTTTGACTTTGAGTTCCACCAGTGCCGCCTGGAAGTCCATCTCAAGCAGCTCCCAGTCTTGCGGTTTGGTGATGTTGAACCCGCTCTGTGCCCTGGCTGTTCCGTGGGGATCCATCATCCCATCCTCGTCGCCAATTTGGTGTATGCAAACCAAGACACAGGACACAGCCTCGGGCTGGGTTAACTCAGGTTTATTGCATCGTGGACAGAGGGAACATGAGGTAATGGCGGATCGATAGCTCTTTATATACAGTAGTAATACATTTGAACGTGGTTCCATGGTAGCCCATTGGCTACTGTCTGCGTGACGTCATTGCGGGTCACGCCCTTCTTGTCCAGGTGTAGGTGATGGCGGGAAAACTTCCCGCGCTGTTGCCTTTGATGAGTTTGGACCAAGGGAGCTTGGATGCTCGCTGCTGCCAGCTGGTGGTCATTAGCTCGCGTCCTCTTACAGGGTTCATATGATGCAGCTGAAGGTTACATTGTTGCTATAGGCAAGGTTACATTGGTTCAGATACATTGTGGAAGGTAAAACCATTAGAACACAACAATGCCCAATGTTGGGAATCACTGACGTAGACTATGCTTCCAAAAGCTGGCTAGTGGAAAGAATCACCATAAGTCAGAATTGACTTGTCAGCACAAGAATGAGCTGACACAGTCGCTGCTCTCCCGGGAAGAGGTGGGTGGGGTGGGGATGGGAGGGGGCATGGCCAGCCAACTTTACTATGGGTCCGCCCGGACCGGGGCAGACTGGCTGATGCCCAGCACTGTCTTATACCACTTGCAAGTGTTCCTGATGAAACAGAACATTTTGCATAGGAATATTGTGGCACATCCTCCTGAGCAGAATGCAGTAGCTGAAAGAAAACTAAGATGACTCTTGGAAAGTACAAGGTGTATGTTTACTATGCAGAACAGCCCATTTGACTATGGAACAATGTAGTCATGACTGAAGCATCTCTCCAGAACAAATTTCCAGCCAAGGGCACTTCAGAGACTACATTTCAGTTATGGCATGGCAGAGAGCCCAATATGCATCTTTCAAAGCAGAATAAAGAATAGGAATAAAGAATAGGAATGGGGAAGAGCTTGCACCGCACTGCCTGGACATCCCGCTGCCGGGGGAAGGGAAGAGCTTGCGCTGCGTTGCTTGGACCACCAGCCCGTATGCCGCCACCGCTTCTTCCAGCAGCATGTTCGCTGGTCCAGGCAGCATGGCGCAAGCTCTTCCCCAAGTTTCCCGGCAGTAGGATGCCCAAGCAGCGCAACTCTTGCGATGCCCAGACAGGAGGTCCAGGCATTGTGAGAGTTATGCTGTTGCTAGAAGGAGCAATGGTGGGGCAGGGAGCTGCTCCAGGAGGCACGGCATGAGCTCTCCTCCCCTTCCCCCATCCACACACACCACCATCTCCACCACCGCATGAGCGGCACCAGCAGCCTCTTAAGGAGGCACCAGCAGCAGCAGCAGGAGGAGGAAGAGCCGCTCTCCTGGGAGGAGGTGGGCGGGGTGGGGTGGGGAGGCAGCGGCAGCCACAGGAGGAGGACGAAGAAGAGGAGACGATCACGATGACAACGTGTCTGCACACCCACCAGGGATTTCTAGGCATGACTAGACACCTGTGCGCCCGTCGTCTGCCCCGGCTCCTGCCAAGTTCCAACCTAGCAGTTGGAAAGCAAGAAATTGCAAGTTGATAAAGAGGGACCACTTTTGTGGGAAGGTAAATAGCATTCCGTGCATCTCCGGTGTCTAGTCATGCCTGCCACGTGTCCACGGAAATGTCTGCAGATACAGATAGTGTTGCCTCTTTGGCTATAAACAGAGATGAGCACTGAATTTAATTTAATTTTTAAACCCTAGAATTAGATACAACTGGCTTTTGAGTAAGGGCAACCTTTACCTTTACCTTACCCAACATGCTTGGTAATCATTTTAGTGACTTTGGAAGGATGGAAGGCTGAGTCAACCTAGAGTCCTGGTCAGGAATGAACTCATAAACTTTGGATTGAAGCAGTAAATGTTTCCCTTGCTCAAAAGCCAGTCATATCCCACACTAGGGTTCAGGTTGCTCATCTCTGTTTCATAGTCAAAGAGCCAGCGCTGTCTGCTTCTGCAGATGTTTCCGTGTTCATGTGGCAGGCATGACTAGACACCAGAGTGTACGGAATGCTGTTACCTTCCCACCAATGTGGTCCCTATTTATCTACTTGCAATTTCTTGCTTTTGAACTGCTAGGTTGGCAAGAGCTGGGACAAAGACAGGAGCTTGCTCCATCCTGCAGTATTCGAGTATTGAACTGCTGACCTGCCACCTTCCAGTCAGAGCCTTGGCCACTTGAGCCACTGCAGCTCAGTGGTTAAGAAGCTCGCCTTGTTAGCTGGAAGGCTGACATGATGGTTTGAGCTCCCGTCTCTGTCCCAGCTCTTGGCAACCGCAAGTGGATAAATAGGGACCACTTTGGTTGGAAAGGTAACAACATTCTGGTGTCTAGTCATGCCTGCCACATGTCCACAGAAACATCTACAAACAGACAGTTTGGCTATAAACAGATGAGCACTGAACCCTAGAGTCAGATATAACTGGTAGCTTTGGATCTAACAATAGGTAAAGGTAAAGGTTGCCCTTGCTCAAAAGCCAGTCATATCCCACTATAGGGTGCACTGCTCATCTCCATTTACAGCCAAAGAGCCAGTGCTGTCTGTATTTGCAGATGTTTTCATGGGCAATGTGGCATTACTAGATTGGCCACCCAGTCACATGCCCACAGATTAGGCCATGCCCACCAATTGGGCCACACCCATCGATTAGGCCACACCCACTGATTAGGCCATGCCCACCGAGTAGGCCACGCCCATGTTGTGGTAGTAAAGTTTTTGGGTGCCCATCACTGGTATAAGATGTATTCCCCATTACTGTCACTTTGAAGGCCTTTGGACTTTCTTTCAAACTTTATTCTTCTTTCAAATTTGTTACTCATCTTGGACACATAATTCTTCAACATCTCATGCATCTCATGCTTTTTCCTTAGGAGATAGGTAAGACAATCATCTGCAAACATACATTGTTCCATATTTATGGCACATTGAAGAGTCCAAATAGATCACCGTGTATTAAAAAATCACTCACTTAAGGAGAACAATCCATCTGACTATGGGAGAATGATTTCTTTCTCTGGTGCAAAGGAAGAAATAGGAAGAAAAAAGGTGGTCTCATACACTCTGAGATATGGAGGGAAACCTTCTAAGTTTAGTGGCAGATAGCAATGAGGTCCAGGTGCTCAACAAAGACACCTGGTGTCAAACAGAAAAAGTGCCCAATTGTATTTTTCTAACAACTTCTTGAAGTTCAAACAAGCAGTGCACTGTGCAACTATGTGTCACATTAGTTTGTGATAGGTTGAAAGGCATGCAGTCGGCTGTGAAACTATCTCAGATTTAACATTTGATGTCTGACATTTCCTAGCTTCTTATACAAAACTGAAGCTGCTTCACACATTCTTTACTCTTTATACTTCCGCATCTTCAATAGTGAAACTTCCTGGCTTGTTATATGAGAATATCTACCTGCTGCTACAGTACATTTGTCTACTTCTGGATCAACCTCATTCAGACCACTCTGCACATATTAGTCCTTTTGTAATGAATGCATAGAAGCAGGGCCGCCATCAGGGCAGTACTACCAGTACTGCCGTATAGGGCCCGGAGCTGACAGGGGCCCTGCCGCAGCTGGCCATAACAAAAAAAAGTGTGTGTGGGAGGGGGGGGGGCAATAGGATTGCTCAGTATGGGGCCCAGAAATTTCTGATGGCAACCCTGCATAGAAGAATCCATTTTTTCATCCCTCCATGTTTCCTGTTGTTTCCAAAGAAGTAATGTGCTGTGCAGCTACTTCATCTTGGCGATCTTGAAGTTCAAACTCTCTGGTCTTATTCAGTCAACCAGTTCTCACTCCAACTGCATAACATCTGCCTGCTGTTCCTTGAGCCAAATGCCATATACCTCATGATTATATGATGAAACAATAAGGCCACACCACTTTTCTTTGTTGGTGATTCAAACACAGGTAGGACATGGTATGCAAATCTCACATTTGTTTTCTTCTAGTTAACTGAAGAAATTTAAATAGTGAAATAACTTGTATACCTTGGTTTAATCATCAGTCCAACTGGAGACTGAAGCAAAGAAATCATAAGACTGAAATTCAAAAGGGTGGTGATGAAGGAATTCTAAAAGATCAGGGGTGCCCAAACATTTTGGGCCATGAGCCGGTCATGTGATTCAGAGGGCTGATCACTATAGCCCATGAGCCAGATTAGGGCACATTTTACTTCTGCTTCCGGGAGCAACGAGGGCTTCGCAGGCCGGATAAATTGTGTTGGGGGCCAAATCCGGCCCCCAGACCATAGTTTGAGCACCCCCAGAAAAATCATCAAGTATAAGAATGTGTCACTGGAGATCAAGGCTGAAATAATCCACTATCTTGAATTCTCGATGACCATCGCTAAGACGCTGACTGGGAAGCGGAAGGTCAGCAGTTCGATTCCCGAGTACTGCAGGACGGAAATGAGCTCCCGTCTTCATCCCAGCTCCTGCCAACCTAGCAGTTCGAAAGTAAGAAATTGTAAGTAGATAAATAGGGACCACTTCGGTGGGAAGGTAACAGCGTTCCGTGCGCTCCGGTGTCTAGTCATGCCTGCCACATGACCACGGAAACGTCTGCAGAAGCAGACAGCGCTGGCTCCTTGGCTTAGAAACAGAGATGAGCACTGCACCCTAGAGTCAGATACGACTGGCTTTCGAGCAAGGGAAACCTTTACCTTTACCTTTTACCTATATATAGATATGAAAACTGGACAGTGAAGAAAGTTGTTTGGGGGAAAATTCAGTTGAGAAGAAACAAGGTGGCTCCAACTGTGAGCTAAAGTATGAAATCCGACTCAGTAATATCAGTCACATCTATGCTCTATCACTACTGAAGGAACCCCTTTGCCCAAAAATACTTCTAAGAGTCCAAGAAAAAACTGATTTTTCCTTCAATAGTGATAGAGCCTAGATGTGACTGATTATCCTTTAAGTGAAAGTTTTACATAATTGAGTGGCTTGATAAAAATATTTGGCTACCTGGTGCATAAATGTAAAATCCGTGTCCTTTAGGAGAAAATGAACATTAAATCTATCATTATGGCCAACAAATTTAGAAATAATTGGGGCAATTAAAGCGTCTCTTGGGACATGATAAAAAGGGCATCGTCATAGGACATGGGCCAGGGTTTCTAACTCCCTGGATTTAATTTAATTTTAATTTAATTTAATAGTCATATTTATGCTGCTGCCCCCTCGCCGAGGTGACTCCAGGCGGCTTACACATATAAAACCACAGCATAGATATACATAAAACAATGAAGAAAAATATAAAATTATTTAAAACTTAAAATGAACACACCCTCTCCCAGCAGCCACATCATAGTAAAGGTAAAGGTTTCCCTTGCTCGAAAGCCAGTCGTATCCGACTCTAGGGTGCAGTGCTCATCTCTGTTTCTAAGCCGAAGAGCCAGCGCTGTCTGCTATTGCAGACACTTCCGTGGTCATGTGGCAGGCATGACTAGACACCGGAGCGCACAGAACGCTGTTACCTTCCCACCGAAGTGGTCCCTATTTATCTACTTGCAATTTCTTGCTTTTGAACTGCTAGGTTGGCAGGAGCTGGGATGAAGACGGGAGCTCATTTCCGTCCTGCAGTACTCGGGAATCGAACTGCTGACCTTCCGCTTCCCAGTCAGCGTCTTAGCGACTTGAGCCACATCATAGGATTTCTTTTAAAACTAAAGCTAAAAAACCAGGTAACTCTCAAATGAGCCACCCTAAAGTGGCCATCGCCCCAATGTCTCTGTGGATAAGGAGTCCCTTTAAATCTTCCTGCCAAAAGTGCTGAGGGGAGGGCATCAAAGCGAGCTCTAGAAAAGGCCCATCTGTATTTGCCTAAAGAGAGATTATAAAGATACCCTGCAATGGTGGGTTTACAGCTGTCTAAAAGTTGACAATAGAACTCTGACACGTTGGCAATATCATTTTGGCAATCAATGTTCTTGTCCCTTATTCAATGTCCCTTATTCACACTTTAGCTCACAGTTGGAGCCACCTTGTTTCTTCTAAGTTGACTAACAGTTTCTTTGAGTTTTTAATTCCCTTCAAGACAAATATTAGTTAGTTTACTTTTGGATGTAGTCATAACAGGCTGAAAACTGTGTGAATGGAACTAAGATGATGGACATTTTATGCTGTGCTTTTATTGGTCCATCACATTCCATAATCTTCCATGGCCACACAGGGATTGGAATCCAGATCCTTTGAGTCTTAGTCCATCACTCTGTTGCACCACACTGGGTACTACTGTGGATGGATGTCACCTTTTAATTTTCTCTGTTTGACACATGGGGCAATGAGCTTTCCAAACAAAAGAATTGTGCTACTTCATAGCACAGTTTTGCTTAAATGCTACTAAAGATAAAGGTAAAGATTTCCCTTGCTCAAAAGCCAGTCGTATCCGACTCTAGGGTTCAGTGCTCATCTCTGTTTCAAAGCCGAAGAGTCAGCGCTGTCTGCTTCTGCAGATGTTTCCGTGGTCATGTGGCAGGCATGACTAGACACCCGAGTGCACAGAACACTGTTTACCTTCCCACTAACGTGGTCCCTATTTATCTACTTGCAATTTCTTGCTTTCAAACTGCTAGGTTGGCTACCCTTTATCAGGTTTAATTCTAATTGCTTGAACCACTATCAATATAGTAAAGGGGGGATGGGACATATGTGCCATTTTGCACTCCTCACTTCTTCCAAATAATAACCCCCTCTTTAATGCAGTCACATTATGGGCTACAGGCACAGGAAATGCACTTACCAACCAAAACACATGTGGTGCTGAACTGCTTCTGTGTAGTACTCTATTGTTTATGATAAGTGCTTCCTATGCTTCAAAAACACAACCAATGCACTTGTGAATGAAAACATATGCTAATTCATAGTTTAGTGGTGCCACGCTCCTTCTACAAAACAAACTCTTTTGTATCAAGTTTACTTTGTAAGTTTTTTCCAACCAAGGCTAACTACTGTACTTCTTAACAGAAGTCTTAATGTTTACCACCTTTGCTTCTCAGTGTTTGAAACACAAACAATGCAGTTTAAAACTAAAATATGGTGCTTATTTGTGTCTCATACGACACCTAACTCTCTTTATGAAGTAAACTCCTGTCTATCACACTTGCTTCTTAGTGCTTCCAAAACCATCAATTAATTTTGCAACCAACATACACCTTCCTCATCTTACAGTCACAAGAGGCTAACACCTTTGTGAGTGACAAACCTATCTCTACCACATTTGCTTCTCATTGCTTCAAACACAAAGAATGTACAGTACATAAGAACATGAGAACATAAGAACAGCCTTGCTGGAACAGGCCAGCCCATCCAGTCCAGCATTCTGTCTCACACAGTGGCTCACCATTTCCTTCAGGGTATTCCCAAGCAGATGCCTTCACCTGCTTAGGATTCCCTGGAAATGGCATTGAGAGATAGCCTGCCTATCTCTCCAACCCGGAGGTTGTCCTTAAGTATCCATAATTATAGCCATTGATACCCTTGTCCTCCATGAACTTGTCTAATCCTTTCTTAAAGCTGTCAAGACTGACAGCTGTCACCACTTCTTCTGGCAAGGAGTTCCATAGACCAGTAATCCTCTGGGTGAAAAAGTACTTTCTCTTATTTGTTTGAGAACTAGTACCCAAAAGTTTCATCGAGTGTCCCCTAGTTCTAGTGTTATGCGATAGGGAAAACAGTTTTTCCTTATCTACTTTCTCCACACCGTGCATGATTTTATAAACTTCAATCAGGTCACCTCTTAGACGTTGTCGTTCAAGAATGAAGAGGCCCAACCGTTGCAGCCTCAGATGGTAAGGAAGGTGTTCCAGTCCCCTAATCATTCTGGTTGCCCTCCTCTGCAGTTTTTCCAGCTCCATAATATCCTTCTGGAGGTATGGCGACCAGAACTGTACACAGTATTCCAGATGGGGCCTCACCATAGATTTATAAAGAGGCAAAATGACACTTGCTGACTTATTTTCTATACCCTTCCTAATGATCCCTAACATGGAGTTTGCATTTTTCACTGCTGAGGCACACTGGGTTGACACCTTCATTGAGTTGTCCACCAGGACACCAAGGTCCCTTTCCTGGTTTGTTGCAGAGAGTTCAGACCCCATCAGTTCATAAATGTAATTGGGGTTCTTTGCCCCAACATGCATCACTCTGCACTTACTAATGTTGAAGCTCATTTGCCACTGTTTTGCCCACTCCCCCAGTGTCAAGAGATCCCTCTGGAGCTCTTCACAATCTCTCACAGTTTTCACTACCCTGTATAATTTAGTGTTGTCAGCAAATTTGGCTACCTTGCTTTTTACTCCTACCTCTAGATCATTTATGAAGAGGTTGAAAAGCAGGGGTCCCAGTACTGAACCTTGGGGGACCCCACTCTTTACTTCCATCCACTTGGAGAAGTGTCCATTTAGTGCTACCCTCTGTTTCCTGTCCCTTAGCCAGTTGCTGATCCAGGACAAGACCTGTCCCTTTATTCTATGACTGGTAAGTTTATTCAAGAGCCTTTGGTGTGGGACCTTGTCAAAAGCCTTCTGAAAGTCCAGATAAACAATGTCAACTGGATCCCCCTTATCCACATGCTTGTTGACACTCTCAAAAAATTCCAACAGATTAGTGAGGCATGATTTGCCCTTGCAAAAGCCATGTTGGCTCTCCTTTAGCAGCGCCTTCTCTTCTATGTGCCTATTAATTCTATCTTTTAGGATGGTTTCCATCACTTTACCTGGGACACATGTCAAACTGACAGGTCGGTAATTTCCTGGATCACCCCTGGATCCTTTTTTGAAAATTGGTGTTACATTAGCTACCTTCCAGTCATCAGGCACAAAGCCTGATTTGAGGGAAAGATTATATATTTTGGCTAGGAGATCAGCAATTTCATCTTTAAGTTCCCTGAGAACTCGTGGATGGATGCCATCTGGTCCTGGTGATTTGTTAGTGTTTAGTTTAACAAGACATGCAAGGACCTCCTCCCTGGTTATTTCTATCTGGCTTAATTCTTCGGTTTCCCTCCCTACGAAGATAGGCTCTGTTTTGGGCATGTGGTCTCTGTCTTCTTCAGTGAATACTGAAGCAAAGAATTCATTGAGTCTCTCTGCAATCTCTGTTTCCTCTTTAATAACCCCTTGCCTTCCATTGTCATCTAATGGTCCAATGGCCTTCCTAGTTGGGTTCTTACTTCTAATGTACTTAAAGAAGTCTTTGTTATTTCTCTGAGTATTTTTAGCTATACGCTCCTCAAAGTCTTGCTTTGCTTTCCTGATTGTTGCCTTGCATTTGTTCTGCCAGAATTTATGTTTCTGCCTGCTGTCCTCATTCGGACAAGCCTTCCATCTTCTAAATGAGCTTTTCTTGCTCTTGATCACTTCCCAAACAGCTCCTGTAAGCCACATTGGAGTCCTCTTGGACCTGGCAGTGCCCTTTTTCCTTTTGGGTATGCATTCCAATTGGGCCTCTGTTATTTTTTTTGTAAACAGCCTCCATGCCTCTTGGAGTATTTGGACTCTCTCAATTTTCCCTTTCAGCTTCTTTTTTACTAGTTTCCTCATCTTTGGGAAATTTCCTTTTTGAAAATTTAAGGTCTCTGTGTTAGATTTTATCAGTGACTTGCGGTCTATGATCAAGTTAAACATAATTGAGTTGTGGTCACTGTTCCCTATTGGATCAGTCACATTAACATCTTGCACCAGATCCTGAGTATTACTCAGGATCAAGTCAAGGATTCTTGTACCTCTAGTTGGGTCTTCAACCATCTGTCCCAGGGAACAATCATTTAGCATATCTAGGAACTTTATCTCTTTATCATGTGCTGAACAACAGTT
Source organism: Bradypodion pumilum (assembly GCA_035047305.1). Lineage (NCBI taxonomy): Eukaryota > Metazoa > Chordata > Lepidosauria > Squamata > Chamaeleonidae > Bradypodion > Bradypodion pumilum. The sequence goes on along the minus strand of JAWDJD010000004.1, from coordinate 176,192,878 downwards.
CACCCAGTCTATGTGAGGGTAATTGAAGTCCCCCATTATAACCAGGCTTCCCTTCTTGGATGCCTCCTTTACAACATTCTCCAACTGCCAGTCTCCCTCAAGAGTTTGGGTCGGAGGCCGATAGTATATGCCTACTGTTAGACCATCCTTGTGGCCTGGTACTCTTACCCACAGAGCTTCTAATGGTGACTCCAAATCACCTAGATATTCCAATTCATACGATTTTATCACTTCTTTGACATACAAGGCTACACCACCTCCCGTTTGCCCCTTCCTATCCTTCCTGTACAGTTTGTAGCCTGGGATAACTGTATCCCATTGGTTATCATCCATCCACCAGGTTTCAGTGATACCAATAATATCAATATTCTTATCTATTGCTAAGTATTCCAGCTCCCCTATTTTGTTCCGGAGGCTTCTGGCATTTGTATACAAGCATTTATATATGCTTTCCTGATACAGTCTTTTGAGTCCAGTTGCATTGTTAGACTGCCTCTTGCATCCTTCTGCTAGAGTGCTGGTGACTAGCTCCTTGCTCTGCTCAGTAATTTTTGCATCCTCTTCACTACTCAAGTACACACTTTCCCGAACCGAATGCTGCCCAGCTCCTGTCAGCTTTCCCCCAGTTATCAGTTTAAAAGCTGCTCTGCAGCCTTTTTGATGTTGAGTGCCAGCAATCTGGTCCCATCATGGTTCAAATGCAACCCATCCCTCCTGAACAGATTTGGCTAGTCCCAAAATGTTCTCCAGTTCCTGACAAAAAAACAGAGTAAAACTCTATTTTATGGGGAAAGTCCATTCCATAGCTTTTTTCTTAACTTGGTTTTTTCTGTAAAGCGAGGCATTCCCATAAGAACACATTGGAAAAAATGTTCCTGCCCCCCCCATTTTTAAAAAATAAAAATAAAAAACACTCTAACTCCTCTCCAGACTACTCCACAGGGCCCCACCAGGCACAATGCTCTCTGGGAAATTGCGTTCTGTAAAATAGGACACGTTTTCAGCAAAAAAAACGTCTGTAAAACGGGATTTCTGTAACATAAGGCTTCTGTTAAATGGGGTTTTACTGTACTTGGAAACAGAAACAAATGTGTCAATTGGCAGTTCAGTCATGTCAAGTTTCTTTTCTAAAAAATAAATTTCCCCTCTATCATATTTAGTGCGTACTGCTTGGAAAACCATCAATGAACTTTTCAACCAAAATATGCTTTTCACAAATTGCTTCATCAGTGACAAACAGTTTCTGAGTAAAAAAAACAACATCTCCATCAAATTCCTTTTTCATGGCTGAAACACAAGCAATGCACTTCAAAACTAAAACAAACATGCCTGTTCGCAGTTTATTGATGCTTAATTCCTTTCTAGCATTCTTGCTATTGTATTTCTTTCATAGTGCTTATAACACCATCAACCAACATGTACTTCCTACATCATACTTCACAAGTGGCTAGTTACTAACAAATAAAAGTGAATCACCATTACTTCCCATAGCTTCAAATGCAATGGATGCCTTTGGGAATGAAAACATGTGCACCAGTTTGTGGTTTGATGACAAGTAAATCCTCCTAAAGAACAAATTCAACACATTTCTTTCTGAGTGCTTGTGAAATAGGAGTGAAAGAATTAAGATATTAATTCTAATATTAATTCTGCTTAAAAGCAGAAATCATTCCTCTCTATTCTAAAGTGGAAAAAACAGGTCAGTGTAACCCTATCGATTCACTGTGACAATATAGCTAAAATCAACAGAAGCCGAACAAACAAGCCAAACAAACATGTAGTGTAAACACAGGATATTTCTATGAAATGACATGATGTGACATGAGACATGATATTTTCCTTATATGACATGACATGAACAAATCTGAATGTTCTAACCTGAACTTCATGACAATGTCAAAACATTAATTAATAATTGGCTTATGCCATAATAATGATGTTAGCAATTTCTTGTTTATCATATGGTATAAAAGAAGGCTCTGAAAATGTATTTGTCATTCAGGGATTATTAGCTTGTTAAAGCATCCCTGAATCTGTTTGGCCAAATAATAATAATAAAACTCCTAAATCTGTCTTAGCGTATGGAATGTGATTTTGTCTAGTTCAGTATTCCATAACATTTTTGGTGAACTCTGCCAGGACTGACTTGACAAACAGCAGGTGCCATTGTCACTCCAGATGGCTGTTCCTGATGGGATAAAACGGTGCCTCTCCAGGGATAACCTAAATGCTGGCATAGTAGACCTCTGATCTACTCTAGGAAATCAGTGAAGAGGTGGTGAGTAACTATCAGAGAAACAGACCAGTCAAGGATCCGGAAGGCTAAGACAGACGGAGAACACTCCTAGGAGCGGGATTTTCAAAGCCTGCAGGCAAGTATAAAACTGTATAAAATTGTACGAAACTCTATGAAGTATACTTATGTGTGCCCACTCATTTGAGGAGTGGAAGTGGAGCCTGATCACCTTCAAGAGGATGGGACAGTGATTCCTAAGTCCTTAATGAACCACGGATGGTAACCCGGTGTTCCTAGAAAAATCAGGGTGGCAAACCTGATTTTTGCGTGTGTAAAATTTATATTGTGTGGGTGGTTAAACCATCACGTTCCCTGATGGTAGCCCTTGATTTTTCGGGTGCCTCAGGCTGGTGGTAGTGTTTAGTTTCGAATGGGTGGTGGTAGTAGCATTCCAAGAACGCCACTACGGTGTTTCCTTGAGAACTTTGAGATATTTACACCAGAGACACATGAACCCCCTTTAACAAAATTTGAGTTAAGAAAGTTTTGTGAATATGAATGGCCCAGTTTCCAAGTAGGGTGGCCTCCGGAAGGCTCCTTAGATTTGGGTCTTATAAATAGAGTATTTCAAAGGATAACGCAGAATAAACAATGGGATCATTATCCCTACATATCCGCATGGCAAGCTGTAATGAAGAAAGCCGTGAACACCCCCCCCCCCGGCTAAGGAAATGCCAGGCTGGATGTGTAAAAAGCATATTTAATGAAGGAAAAGAAATCCAAAGATAAGAAATCTAAATTAGGAAGGAAAGTGGTCAGAACACCCAATACCCCAGAAATAGAATGGCAGACAGAAGAAAGATTGAAAATTTTAAGCAGAAAAGAAGAAGATGAAATTCTGTTTCAAAGACCTCCACCTTATGTCATGCCAAAATCAGCGCCACAAGATGGCCAAGTTCCACGCAATTATCCAGACCTTGCATTAGCAAGCACAGGAAGATTTCAAACCCCTGATAGAAACATGGTTTCTCCAACCACAGAAAAACTGAAAAGGGTAACTGAAATCTTGAAAGATGTAATTGAACAGGGAGAAATAAAATTCAAAAGGTACAGCCAACCTTCTCCCTATAACAATAAAATGGGTAGAGAACCTCCTCCAAACACAGCAGCAACAGCATATTTCTCACAAGTAACCAAAGGAGGAAAGGAGATGATGGCCCCACTGAGGGAGATGATAACCAGCCATATGAGGGAAGATGATGAGCCAGTAAATCAGTCAATCTTCCAATATGTACCATTTACCACAACAGACTTGTTAAATTGGAAACAGCATTATGGACCTTTTAGTACCAAGCCGAATGAGGTGATTGAACTAATTGGAACCATAGTCCAAACACATAATCCCACATGGAGTGAAAATTAAAACTGGCAAAAGACAAGATACTCCGTAGAAATTTCCGAGATGCAGATCAGACTGTAGTGCATATGGCAGCAGCAGCTGAACAAAATCCAAATTGGAATCCTAATGATCCAACACACAGGACAAGTCTTCAACAGTACAGATATTTGATTTTGGAAAGCTTGAAGGAAGCAGCAAAAGGTCCTGTCAATTTTAGCAAACCTGCTAATATAATTCAAGAGAAAGAAGAATCCCCTGAAAGTTTCTTAGCCAGATTAATAGAGGCATATAAAGTAAACACAGGGATAAATAAGAAAGATCCTGAAAACCACCAGATGTTAAATGAGAGATTCATTACTCAGAGTGCGCCAGATGTAAGAAAGAAATTACAAAAGCTGGAAGGAGCATTGGGAAAGAATACTAGCGAACTGATAGAAGTAGCCAAGAAGATCTATCTAAACAGGGAGGAGGAGGAAGAGAAGAAGGAGAAAATAAGAGAATATAAGAAAGCTGAGATGATCGCCCTTGCTTTGGGAAGAGGCAAAGAAACACTTGATTACAATCAGTGTGCTTACTGCAAGCAAGAGGGCCATTGGCAGAAGAATTGCCCCGAGAGAGGAATGGGAAAAATACACCCATTTGGCAGAGGAAGTTATGGATACAGACAAGAAGAACATAATAAATTGGCTGAGATGGAATGGGATGATTGAAGAAACCAGAGGAATTCGGGAAATCCCAGGGGGGAAAAAGTCAGCCCCAAGCTTTAAGGCTACTAGATCTGTCCCAACTTTTCAGGCAGTATGTGAAAGTATGCAGAAATAAGTGTTAAAAGTTCTAGCAGAAGTGGCAGAACAACCAACTTACTTTTTCTGCAGACGTACATGTACATACTGGCCATGCCTCCACATGATTTGGAAAATAAGGGACATTTATGGATTAGTAATCAAAGACTGATCAAAGCTGCCCAGAATGCCTAGATCCCTTGCAATAAATCAGAAAACAGAAGGCACAGTTGGCAAAAAGAAAAAAGAAACAGAAGGGCAGAAGCGAAGCAAAGAACAGCTATGTTTAAACAGCCAAAACAAACACAGGAGTTGTATTTGATTAAAGAATTTGAGGACTTGAAAGTATAAAACATCTGAAGTACACAAAAATAAAATAAAAAAGCCAGTAAGGGAATACTTACTTAAAAGTAGGGAGGCTTAGTGGAATCATCCTTGTTCATTTAATCCACAGATAGGAAGAGGATGAGAAAGCAAGTGGGATTGTTGAAAGCATTGCGGAATTGTATGAAAGTAAATTAATAAGTCCAGGTTTTAGCCAATGACAATGCATGAAATGAAAACTACCCTCTGTACAAAGTATTGTATTTCCCCATTTGAATTTCTGTCCTAAACACATAGAGATGGCCAGATCTGGCCCACATAGAAGGAAAATGGAAGTTAGGAAATTATTAACTCAGTCACTGCAGTATAAATCAATATGTGAATCAGTGCAGGAGGCTTGACCTCCCCATCTCCACGGCAACACATGGCTTTAAGCCAGGTGATCAATTATAGTTAAACATTGGGGAAAATTGAATTTTTGAAACTAAAGCGAAAAGAACTGTATACTGTTGGTAGTATCTTTTTTTTGCACATAAAACCCTGAAAGGATCAGAATGCATAGAATTTGCTTCAATAAAGCAGGAAGAAAAACTTTGCTTAAATACAAACTGGACGCTATTTCTCTACGCAAAGGTTGAAGCCTGAGGAACTGCAATCAAGATATATACTTTTAGGAATGTTTGATGATAGGAGTGTTTATTTCTTGCAATAAAGAATGTGAAAAGTTATTAAACTTTAATAATTTTCAAGAAATCAGGAGTGAATGAAATAGGAGTGAAAGCATTAAGATATTAATTCTAATATTAATTCTGCTTAAAAGCAGAAATCATTCCTCTCTATTCTAAAGTGAAAAAAACAGGTCAGTGTAACCCTATCGATTCACTGTGACAATATAGCTAAAATCAACAGAAGCCGAACAAACAAGCCGAACAAACATGTAGTGTAAATACAGGATATTTCTATGAAATTACATGATGTGACATGAGACATGATATTTTCCTTATATGACATGACATGAACAAATCTGAATGTTCTAACCTGAACTCCATGACAATGTCAAAAGATTAATTAATAATGGCTTATGCCATAATAATGATGTTAGCAATTTCTTGTTTATCATGTGGTATAAAAGAAGGCTCTGAAAATGTATTTGTCATTCAGGGATTATTAGCTTGTTAAAGCATCCCTGAATCTGTTTGGCCAAATAATAATAAAACTCCTAAATCTGTCTTAGCGTGTGGAATGTGATTTTGTCTAGTTCAGTATTCCATAACACTTGTAATACAATCAATAACCTTTGCAACTATCATCCAAAATTTTACCTTAATAGTAGGTGACTAAGGCATGAGGTTTGCAGCCGTGGGAAATGGCCTGCATCCGCTTTGAGTCAAAGCCAATTTACATTTAACTTATACATATGAGAAACCAGCAAGTAGATATATTGTTGTTGTTCAGTCGCACAGTCGATTCCGACCCTTTGCGACCCTACAGACCATTGTTCTCCAGGCGCCTCTGTCCTCCACCATCCCCCTCAGCACTCCCAGTTCTGTACCCATTGTGTCTACAATCCCATCTAGCCATCTCATCTTTGGCCTCCCCCTTCTTCTTTTGCCCTCCACCTTTCCCAACATCAAAGCCTTCTCAAGCGAATCCTCCCTTCTCATTTGATGTCCAAAGTACTTTAGCTTCGTCTTTACTATTAGACCTTCCAATGAGCAGTCAGGGTTGATTTCTTCTAAGATTGACCTATTTGTTCTCCTCGCTGTCCAGGGTACTCTCAAAACTCTCCTCCAACACCACATCTCAAAGGCATCTATTCTTCTGCGTTCAGCTTTCCTTATTGTCCAGCTCTCGCATCCGTACATTACCACTGGGAATACCATTGCTTTGACTATTCTAATTTTTGTTTGTAATGTGATATCTCTGCTTTTCACTATGTTCCTCAGGTTCCTCATGGCTTGTCTCCCAAGAATAATTCGCCTTTTTATTTCATGGCTGCAATCTCCATCTGCAGTGATCTTTGATCCTAAGAATGTAAAATCTGTCACTGCTTCTACTTCTTCCCCATCTATTTTCCAGGAACTGATGGGGCCTGTTGCCATTATCAGTTTATATATCAGTAGATATATAGTATCTGAATAAACTTCAACATGAAGAATATAAAGGAGTTGGAATGCAAAAGTAAGCCTGATGATGTCTTTTCAAAATTAGACGACTAAACTGATTCAAAAGAGTCTTCAGAGGATGCGGAGCATAAAATGGTGATGGGTAAGAAGAATGGAAGCAAAATGGAGGAGGGGAACTAAGAGGCTATCTACAAGGGCATTTATCCTGTTCTTCATGATAATTTCATTTTCTCTGACCATCAATAAAGGGTCAGGAAAAGTATTTAATTGACTGATGGGTGTGTGTGTGGGGTTTTTTTTAAAAAAAATATATTAAGAGATAAAACTAAAGTCCAACAAAACTGAGACCATCACCAGAATACTCGCTTGAAAGGTTTAAAAGATGGTAAAGAGTCTGAGGAAGTGAAAGATAATGTTCTGAAGCAAATTCAAGATCTTTGTCTAGTTTTAAAAATTACATCTGTAAAGAATACATAAGATGGGATCTAAACCTGAGGTTTGTCAGAGAGATATTGTTGCAAGGTTAAGTTACACGACAAAAATAATTACACACTGTGCACTAAATAGCAATACGACGCTGCTGTCGTCAGGAAGATGTCATGATTTGGCTATCAAAATCTTGAGACACAGGCAATGGAAGCTGTAAAATGACGTGCTCCAAAATCAAGGAGCCAGATACATGTGAGGAATTTTGTTCAAAATGATTGTTTGGTTTGAACATACTAGTACAATAGAACCTCAAACAACAATCGCCCTGTATAGAAACAAAATCGCATAACAATTAGGTTTTTTGGGGGAAATGGCATCCCGCATAACAATTTTCCCTATGGAAATTGTACAACAATTTTTCAATTGGAAAAACCACTTAGCAAAAAACAATGTTGTACGATGCATCCCATAGGGGAAATTGTTTCATACAACGAGCCCCATGGAACGGATTAAAATTGTTGTATGAGGTACCACTGTATAGTTATAATGTTGAAGGAAAACTCAATGGTAATTTGGATGTTTTGGAGTGTTTGAATTACAAATTCCTGTAATGTCAGGCACAATATTAGAGAGATGAATCCATATACAGTATCTGGTGCAGCGTTGAGTCAGTTTCTGCATTTTATAATAAGAAATAATTTATAATTATTTTAAAGGTACAGTTTGTTACAAAAAAATTACAATGATTTTTTAAAATACTGTTACATTAGAGCAGGGGTGCCCAAACCTTTTGGGCCATGGGCTGTCACATGGTTCAGGGATGCCCAAACGATGGCCCATGGGCCAGATCCGGCCCCCAATGCCAATTCATCTGGCCAGCACCATCCTCATCACTCCCAGAAACGGAAGTAAAATGCGTGTGCATTTGTATTATACATTTGTATTAAGGTTTTGTTATGTATGTTTTTGTTAACTTTATTTTCTGACAGGAGCGGAATGTATCTTTTCTCATGTATCTATTCTTATGCAAATAAGTGGATTGAAAAATGTGCACACTCTTTTAGCCAATGGGCTTGTTGTATTATTGTTACTGTTACTGTTTATAGGAGCGGAATGTACCTTTTCTCATGTATCTATTCTTATGCAAATAAGTGGATCGAAAAATGTGCACACTCTGTTAGCCAATGGGCTTGTTGTATTATTGTTACTGTTACTGTTTATAGTGTATGTAAGTCAGAGTTTTGCCCCATACAAACTGGTGTTCAAACCCCACTAATAAAGAGCTGAATTTCACTACTTCATTCATCTTCTTCTTCATTCCTTGAACACTAAACTGGCAATGAGGATGGGATGGCGTCCCCACATGGCAGCAACATCGGCCCATTCGACCCAGTGCATCCAGAGAAATGGGCAACATACAAACGCTGGTTCTGCCATGCAATGGCCTCGCAGAAGATGACTGACGGAAACCAGAAGTGCTCCTGTTTCCTCGCTCAGTGCAGTTCTGAGACGCTTGAGCTGGCAACACACCTCATTCTCCCAAGGGACGTGGATGTGGTGCCGCTTGCAGAAATCATGTCCGCACTGAGGAGGCACCTGCAGCCAGAGGTCTCGATCTTCCCGGCCAGGGTGGCCTTCCACAGAAGGGAGCAGCAACCCGGTGAATCCATTGCAGACTACGCCACCGCGCTGCGCATTGCTGCCGCCCTGTGCAAGTGGGACAACTTTGAAGAAGCACTCTGGGACCATCTGCTGGCCGGCATGAGGGACGAAGATGCTCAATGTCGCCTTATGATCAGAAAGACACTAACCTTCATGGATGTCCTAGAAGAGGCAGTAGCGTCTGAGGCCACGCGGTCCAGGATAAAGCTTTTCCAGCATTGCCACTCCACTAGCAGTGCCACCGACTCAGCTGTGCAAGCTCAGCAAAATTCATCTTCATCCTCCTCAGCATCGCTTGGTTCCACCTCTTCATCGGAGTCCAGCGACGCAGAGGGAGAAGTCCGAGCGGTCCAATGAAAGCACCGAGAGCACCGTGACGATCGGTAGAAGAAATTCCTTTGCAAATGTGATGGCTGCGGAGCCCGGCATGACCGCAGGAAGTGCCCCTTCCACACCGTAGAATGCCACAACTGCGGGCAACGGCACATTGCTAAAGTATGCCGACAGCGAAAGCAAAGAACTCCAGCTCCTGAGTCCAAGAAGAGTCATCACCACAAAATGTCCATCGCCAAAGTGTCACCAGAGCCTGAGCAGTGCCAAGTGGGCATCGTCAGCGAGCATTTCTTCGCAGACCTGAGCCTGCAGGACGTCCCCTTCAAGATGGAGGTGGATTCAGGTTCTACCTTTTCCATAATCCCACAGCGGGAGTTTTTGAGAATTCCCCCTGCCTCTCGGCCCAAGCTCAAATCTTTTAAAACTTCCCTCTGGGATGTGCAAGGTTGCCAGATTCCGGTCCTGGGGGTGGGAAATTTCTTGGTCAAATTCAAAAACATTTGCACCTCCTTGCCATTGGTTGTAGTTAAGCAGGGCTCTAACTGTCTTATTGTGACCCAATGGTTTAGGCCCCTGGGAATTCGGCTTTCTGGCATTCACACAATAGACGCTGACCCAATCCGGGATGTTTGTGCTGCACATCCTGAGGTGTTCAAAAAGGGTTTAGGGTTATACAAAGGATCCCCTGTGGTCTTTGAGCTTAACCCAACTGTCCGGACCATCCAAATGAAGCCACGCCGGGTACCCTTTGCTTTAAAGGAGAAGATAGAAGCCGAGCTGGACAAACTGGTGGGGCAGGGAATCCTAGTGCCAGTGGACTTGGCAGAGAGGGAGACACCAATAGTGACTGCTTTTAAAAGTAACGGGGAGGTCAGGATATGCGCTGACTACAAGTTTACCATCAATAAAGCTATTCGCCCGAACGCATATCCTGTGCCCATGGTAAGCCACCTTCTTGCCTCCTTGCATGGAGGAAATTGCTTGGCAAAACTTGATCTTGCCCAGGTTTACCAACAATTGACTGTGCCTCCTGCTGCTGCCATAGCCCAGACCATAGTAATGCATAGGGGGGCATTTAAGGTAACTAGACTACAATTCGGGGTGAATGTGGCCCCCGGAATATTTCAATCTCATGTAGAGCATATTTTAAAAGGTTTGCCTGGTGTCCTGCCAAATTTTGACGATGTCCTGATCACTGCTAAGGACACTGTCAAACTAGCGGCCAGGCTCGATCGAGGCCTCTCACATTTTGAGAGGGCCAGTCTATGTCTCAGAAGAGACAAATGTCTGTTTTTGGCACAGGAAGTGACTCCTGGCGTACTGAATTACACCCCAAGGTATCATGCCCTCTGACTCCCAGGTGGCGGCCATGCGAAATGCACCCAGGCCAAAATGTAAAGCCGAATTGCAATCATTTCAAGGATTGTTAAACTTCTATCACACTTTCCTCCATCACAAAGGCTCAGTTGCCGAACCATTACATCGGCTTCTTAAGAAAGATACTGTTTGGCACTGGGGCCATTGCCAGGAGAAAGCCTTCCTAGAACTTAAAAGGCTGCTATCTTTGGATGCTGTATTAACTCATTTTGATCCTAACAAGGAAGTTGTACTTGTGTGTGATGCATCCCCTGTGGGGGTGGGAGCTGTATTATGTCATGTACTAAATGACGGGAGGGAAGCCCCCGTAGCATTTTATTCCCGTTCACTCTCAACGCCTGAGAAAAATTATGCTCAGACAGACAGGGGGCATTGGCAATCGTGGCTGGCACTAAGAAATTCCATGATTACCTTTACAGAAGACCTTTTACCATCATAGCTGATCACAATCCCCTCCTTGGAATCTTTGTGAACAGGAAGCCCACACCTCAAATTCTGTCCCCAAGGATGTTGCATCGGGCAATTTTCCTAAATGCATACGATTTTACTTTGGTGCACAGGCACGGCAAGAACATCAGCCATGCTGATGCCCTGTCACATTCTCCACTGCCAGGGGTCGGGGAAGCCGATTGTGAGATCGAAAGCGACCACCAGGTCCTTATAATTGAGGCTTTCGACTCGCCCCCAACCATCCCCTCAGATATAGCCAAGGGTATGGCCAAGGATGTAACATTGACTAAAGTAATGTCTTGGGTACAAAAAGGCTGGCCTGTCTCCTCTAGCCGAGGAATTCAGAACATTCCACCGCAAGCGTTTGGAACTGTCAGTGGAACGAGGTTGCCTTCTATGGGGTCATTTCTGTCACTCTCAGGAAAAAGGTTTTACATCTCATTCACACAAGTCACCCAGGAATTGTCCGTTCCAAAGTCCTTGCCCGTAGCTATTTTTGGTGGCCTCAACTGGACCAAGATATAGAACAAATGGTCGGCACTTGTGCCAGTTGTCAATCCTCTTGCCCAGAGTAATCCCACCTTCCCTCTCGCGAATAGGATTCTGCTAGGGGCCCATGGTCCAGGTTGCACATAGATTTTGCAGGTCCATTTAGGGGTGCCCTATTTTTGTTGGTTGTGGATTCATTCTCTAAGTGGCTGGAAGTGATTAGGGTGCCTAATACCACTTCAGCCACCACGATAATGCACCTAAGAAGGCTGTCTGCAGCATTTGGACTTCCAGATGTGCTGGTGTCCGACAATGCATCCACGTTCACATCTGCAGAATTCCAATTCTTCATGGAAAGGAATGCAATTAGGCACATTACTGCCGCCCCATTCCACTCAGCCACCAATGGCCAGGTAGAACGGCAGGTGCGCACAACTAAAGATGCGCTTCGGCGTATGGGTGAAGGGGATTTGGAGCTCCAGTTATGCCTGTTTCTTTTCACATATGGGCTCACCCCCATTGCCTCAGGCCTGTCCACTGCTGAATTGCTCCAGCGAAGGAAACTGTCATCCTTGCTGGACAGATTGGATCCCTCTAGGGTAGAGGAGAAAGGGCACAAATATAGCAATCCAACACCAGAAGGGTTTCTCATCTGGAGACCCTGTACATTGCCGCAATTATGCAACTGGTGGCCCTACTTGGGTGCCTAGGTTTGCGATCGATCAAACTAGTCTTGTTTCTTACAGAATCGAAACAGCCACTGGTCTGATCTGGAGGAGGCACGCGGATCAATTGAGACCCAGAGTACTGGACCCACAAGACGAATGCAGACACTCAACGTTAGGGTTGGCGCCCACCCGTTTAAACCCAGGGGCCGAGGGAATAGTCAGCAGCAAGCTAACTTAGACCCAGAGGTGTGTTCTTGGGACCGATTTCAAGGGGAAATTGTGGAATGCTCCCCTACTCCGGCCAGGTGTACCCCTACTCTGTCCCAGCCTAGCACTCTGGATTCCTTTATTGATGATGACCAATTTTGTTTGGAGTTGCCCTCCACTCTTAGTACACACAGGAGGGACCCTGAGTTGTCTTATTCATCCACAGAATTAGATTTTGGTTTTGAGCGATCCCCTGCTCCTCCATCTGACAAATGGGGCTTTAATTTGGGTTTACAATCCTCCCCCTCTAGTCAATCCCTCCCTCCAGTCGGATCGCCTGTTCTACGAGCCCCTGAGCCGGCTCAGCCAAGCGTCTGACCCAGAAGGGAAACTAGACCGCCATCCTGGTTAAAGGATTTTGTTTTTACCTAGGGGGGAAGAATGTTATGTATGTTAACTGTGTTTTCTGACAGGAGTGGAATGTATCTTTTCTTATGCGGAATGTATCTTTTCTCATGTATCTATTCTTATGTAAATAAGTGGATCGAAAAATTTTCACACTCTGTTAGCCAATGGGCTTGTTATATTATTGTTACTGTTACTGTTTACAGTAGCTCCTGGCTCTCACTGGATGTCCAAACCCGTGAACAAGTATCCACTCATCAATACCATCAACAATTATATGGCGAAATCTGCTGTGTTTGCTTTGCAGTGAGAACCTACTCATTTTGACATTGTCTTGGCTTAATTCACCTGTAATCAGGTTTGTGGGGAAGCACATGGGCTATCTTGTGGTTTATCACTAAATATCTCCATTTGCAAAGAAATTAGCCTCTATCGTCTCTTTAGCACTAGAGTCAAATCATAGAAACAAAGACGAAGGCACAAATGCTGCTGTAAAGTCAAACAAAGCAAAACGGGTACTCACCAAGTAACTATGTTCTCTCGCATTTCATTTGGAGACTTCATTGTCCACAATTAAAGTCTGTCAGGAAAACACAGGGACTATTTTCCCTTTCCCCACTGGTTAGGAAAGGAAAAGGCAGAGAAAGACACAGGCCTCAATTGCCCAGCTACCATCCAGAGGCCTGGGGGAGGTGAGTGAAGAATTGGCCCCTCCCTCCCACCCCATCCAAAAACCTGGGTCCAGGAAAGGAAAAGGCAGAGAAAGACACAGGCCCCAACTGCCCAGTTACCATCCAGAGGCCCAGGGGAGTCCTCCTAGAGTAGCAACACCCCGGAGGGCAAAGAAGAAGGGCCACGCTACCACTGCAGCCAACTGCAGACACAGGAGACTCTCGACCACCCCCAGGGGACACCATCCGCAGCCACCATCACAGTGAGGCCCGAGTCAGTGCCTTTGACCAACTCCATGCAGCCAAAGGGAGGCGAGAGCTGCTGCATGCATGCAAGGGATCAGTAATCGAACTGAAATAATATAGTTGACTTAACATAGATGACTTATAGCAACTGACACAGTGACTGTGTCACTGTGTCAGTTTAGAACTGACTGACATCAGTTCTAAACTGATATTGTGTTCTAAACTGTGATAATATGCATGATGTTACCTTGTTTTAAACTGTGATAATATGTATGATGGGGGGAAAATGTCGTAGAAACCGGCAAAGCACACCAGGGAGTTTGTCAAGAGAACCCTATTGACCAAAGCAAAGGCAAAACAAAGGGACAAATCAGAGGAAACAGGAAGGATGCTCAGCACACTAGATGGACAGAAAAGGATGGGCAGGAAAGGGGGAGGAGAAATACAATGTTGTAAGGAACAATATTGCATAGGGACATGGAATGTAAGATCTATGAACCAAGGAAAGCTGGAAGTGGTAAAAAAGGAAATGGAAAGAATAAGTATTGACATCTTGGGAATCAGTGAGCTAAAATGGACAGGTATGGGCGAATTCAGATCTGGAAACCATCATATCTACTACTGTGGACAAAAAAACCTCAGAAGAAACGGAGTGGCCATAATTGTAAATAAAATAGTGAGAAAAGCAGTAATGGGATACAATCTCAAAAATGATAGAATGTCAGTCAGACTACAAGGCAAACCATTTAATATCACTGTAATCCAAATATATGCACCAACCACTAGTGCAGATGAAGCCACAGTAGACCAGTTCTATGAGGACCTACAATATCTTATAGAACAGACACCAAGAAACGACATCCACATTATCTTAGGAGACTGGAATGCAAAAGTAGGAAATCAAAAAGTGGACGGAATAACAGGCAAGTTTGGTCTGGGAACACAAAACAAAGCAGGGCAAAGACTGATAGAGTTCTGCCAAGATAACACACTAGTCATAGCAAACACCCTTTTCCAGCAACACAAGAGGAGACTCTACACATGGACATCACCATGTCTACATACTCTGCAGCCAAAGATGGAGAACCTCCATACAGTCAGCAAAAAGAAGACCTGGAGCGGACTGTGGCTCAGATCACAATCTACTGATCGCAAAATTCAGGCTCAGACTGAAAAAAATAGGGAAAACTAATAGGCTGGATATATATGATCTAGACAACATACCCAAGGAATACATGGTGGAGGTGAGGAACAAATTCAATGGTCTGGTCCAGATAGACAGTGTACCAGAAGAATTATGGACAGAGATGAGAGACATTATGCAGGAGGCAGCAAGGAAAACTATACCAAAAGAAAAGAAGCGCAAAAAAGCAAAGTGGTTGTCAGATGAGGCTCTTAAAATAGCAGAGGAAAGAAGGAATGCAAAAGGCAAAGGAGAAAGGAAAAAATACAATCACTTAAATAAAGAATTTCAAAGAAAAGCAAGGAGAGATAAGGAAAACTACCTAAATGAACAGTGGAAAGAAATAGAGGAAAACAACTCAAGAGGCAGGACTAGAGATCTCTTTAAAAAAATTGGGGAAGTCAAGGGAATGTTCAAAGCAAAAATGACCACGATAAAAGACAAAGATGGCAAAGAGTTAGCGGATGAAGAAGAGATAAAGAAAAGATGGAAAGAGTACACAGAGGAACTTTACAAAAAAGACCTAAACACCCCGGATAGTAACAATGAGGGGGAAATTGAACTTGAACCAGACATCCTAGAGAGTGAAGTCAGAAAGGCCCTAAAAAGCACATCAAATAACAAAGCCAGTGGAGATGATGGTATCCCAGTTGAATTCTTCAAAGCCATTGCATGCATGGGCTTCAAAGATGATGGAATCAAGCTACTACATGCTATATGCCAGCAGATTTGGAAAATGAAACAGTGGCCACAGGATTGGAAAAGATCAGTATACATCCCAATCCCAAAAAAAGGACAATGCCAAAGAATGTTCAAATTATCGAACAATTGCACTCATCCCACAAGCTAGCAAAGTGATGCTCAAGATAATACAGGATAGACTGCAGAAGCATGTAGAAAGAGAACTGCCAGAGGTGCAGGCTGGATTCAGAAGAGGCAGGGGGACCAGAGACCACATTGCCAACATACATTGGATCATGGAGAAAACAAAGGAATACCAGAAACAAGCTTACTTCTGCTTCATTGACTACACCAAGGCCTTTGATTGTGTGGACCACAACAAAATGTGGCAAGTAATTAAAGAGATGGGAATACTAGAACACCTCATTTGTCTCATGAGAAATCTGTACATGAGTCAAGAAGCAACAGTTAGGACAGAGTATGGAATGACGGAGTGGTTTGGAATAGGAAAAGGAGTAAGACAAGGCTGCATTCTGTCACCCTGCTTATTCAACATACACAAAGCACATAATGCGCAATGCAGGGATGGAGGAATCACAATATGGGATCAAAATTGCTGGGAGAAACATCAACAATTTGAGATATGCAGATGATACCACCCTAATGGCAGAAAGTGATGAAGACCTAAAGAAGCTCCTGATTAGGTTGAAAGAAGAGAGTGCAAAAGCTGGCCTGAGACTCAATATCAAGAAAACCAAGATAATGGCAACAGGCCATATCAGTCCCTGGAAAATAGATGGGGAAGAAGTAGAAGCAGTAACAGATTTTACTTTCTTAGGATCCAAGATCTCTGCAGATGGAGATTGCAGCCATGAAATAAAAAGGCGACTGATTCTTGGGAGACAAGCTATGAAAAACCTGGGGAACATAGTGAAAAGTAGATATATCTCACTGCAAACAAAGGTCCGCATAGTCAAAGCAATGGTATTTCCGGTGGTAATGTATGGCTGTGAGAGCTGGACCATTAGAAAGGCTGAGCGAAGAAAAATAGATGCCTTTGAGATGTGGTGCTGGAGGAGAGTTTTGAGAGTCCCCTGGACAGCGAGGAGAACAAATAGGTCAATATTAGAAGAGATTAGCCCTGAGTGCTCCTTAGAAGGACAAATAAAAAAGATGAAGTTGAAGTATTTTGGACATCAAATGAGAAGAGAGGATTCACTTGAGAAGGCCTTGATGCTGGGGAAGGTGGAGGGCAAAAGAAGAAGGGGTCAGCCAAAGATGAGATGGCTAGATCGTATTGTAGACACAATGGGCACGGGGCTGTGTGGACTAAGGAGGATGGTGGAGGACAGGGGTGCCTGTAGAGCGATGGTCCATGGGGTCGCAAAGAGTCGGAACCGACTGTGCAACTGAACAACAACAACAACTTGTTATCTCACTTTGTAAAACAAATATGGTAATACAGTACTCTGTCACCTCTCTGGGTGCGATCAGACAGGAATTCAACCCACTCTTTGGTCTGCTGCAGGGTTAGGTTAGTTTACTCCTTTCTTCAGCAATCATGGGTCTGTGTCAAGGGCTTCTGTGAGTGTATTTGTTTTGAGTAGGATTACTCTGTTTTGTTTCATTTCCGCCACAAGCGTTTGCTGGAAATGAACCAAACCACAACTTGTATCTGTCAATTATTTCCCACTACCTATTTGCCAATATTGTTAAGTGGCTTAAAAAGAGAGCTTAGTCAAGTCATTATATTGGAGAATTAAAACCTCCTCTGCTCCCTGAAATTGGATGACACTGGAGGGGGCAAAGAGGGTGATTTTTTTTAAAAAAAAGAAATGCTTCAAGAACCTGAAGAGTAAAATTGCCCAAGATCATGCCCTTATGAAGCCACACCAAATAGGCCACTTGGTTCACCATTTCAATGCAAGGATTATACCAAATGGCCTGCCTGACCTCTTCCTTACCCCAAGCAATTCTATGTAGCTGGTGCCAGCCCATTCCAAATGACCATGTGTGGATATTTTTAAATATCTCTGAATATCAAACTGCAGCTATGTAGTCAACAACTATGCAGTGAAATAATTGATTTTCACCAGGATCCTGTTTGCACTAACATTTACTTATGAGGGCTTCATTTGCTAGGAATAAAATTTTCAGGAAAATCACATGTGCCACTGTACAGTTCACAACTGAATAGCTACTTCTGCAAAATAGCCAATGTGCTCATCATACCTGTCAAGTTTCGGGAAATTTCTGTCAAATAAGGGAAATTTCTCGGCCAAAATGGGAAACTGGACAGCTATGCTTATCCTGTGCTGGCCTCCAGTCTAACTCCTGTCTAAAATATGGGATGATGGCGGGAAAGAGTGTAAAATACGGGGGGTTGACAGAAATTTCCCGAAACTTGACAGGTATGGTGCTCATGATCTCTGCTTCTGAACTGGAAGAATTGCTGCTTCAGCGAAACAAATGACCTTTCAACAACTATGTGGTGAGACTAAGCCTACTTACTCTCACATTTACTCAAAACTGATTCATTTGCCAGGAATGAAATGTGCAGAGAAACATATGTCCCACTTTCTGGTTCACAACAGATTAACTGGTTCACATCTGTAAAACAAAAGATCATGCATCACCTCTCAGTCTCCAGATGTGAAACCAACTAGTGATTTAGTGGATATATCAAAATGGATTCCTCACAATTAGTCTATTAATTTTTCTGTGACTACATGATGTGGAGGAGATTGTGAACCACTGCTATAGGTGAGATGCAGAGGAAACACTCGTGTCCCTTTGCGATTGCTCACTGCCTATTTTCTGCAAAACAAATGGCATTGTGTTACCAATCCGTGTCTGGATATGAGATGCCAGCAAATAGTTAAGCAGCCAAAACAGATAGTATTTTTTAAAAATAAAGAAAACTTATTTCTCGCTGAGAACCAACTCACTCTCACAGTGCCTTCACAGGGCTTCATTTGCCAAATAAGAAGTTTGCAGAGACATAATGTGGGCTGCCATTGGCTATCTACCATCACATTTGCTTCGGTGTTTCATCCCAAACACTTGGGTACCCCAACACAGACTGTGAATTTCTAGTCCAAAGATGCCAAAGTCCTTTTTAAAAACCTCTGACTGAAAAAGAATGTATGCTCCCATTGTAGAGATGGCAGCAGATAGCCTGACCAATTTATTAGTGAAAGACCAGCTTGAGAATCTGTGAGTAAAGATGGGGCTTGGAAGTTTTTGCATGGAAATTTGAGAAAGTGTTTGTAAAAATACTATCTTGTGTGCTTCTCCTTTAACACTGGGTGATCAGTGACAAGCATAATATGTACATAAGTATAGAGGTTTTTTCCTCCCATCCCTCAGAGTCCTTTAGACTGCCCTATTTATTATTTATTTATTTATTTGAATTTATATAGCCTCCCCCTCACTGAGGCAACTCTGGGCAACTCACAAATATAAACATTACATAATAACAAAACAGGAACCTCAAACTTTAAAAAACCATTAAAACCGTTAAAATACCCACCCAACAAACACAAGTTAAAATTGAACTAAAAGCCTGTACGGCCCTCATATAAACCAGTCAGGAGGAGCTACAGCACCTGCTGCGCAAGCCAGGTTTTCAGATCTTTCCTGAAGGTCAGCAGCTCTGCCTGGAAGCGCAGCTCAATTGGCAGGAGGTTCCATAGGGCTGGAGTGGAGACCGAGAAGGCCCTCCTTCTAGAGATAGAGCCTCTCTAGCCGATGGCGCCATTAGGAAGCCTCTTTGGTCTGCTCTGGTGGGACAGGCAGATTTCCTTGGGGTGATGCAGTCTCTGTTAAGCACCCTGGTCCACCACCATGTAGGGCTTTAAAGGTAATCACCAGCACCTTGAATTACATCCAGAGGCACACTGGCAGCCAATGCAACTCCCACAGCAGGGGTAAGGCATGGGCATAATGCCCACAATCCATCACCATGTGGGCAGCTGCATTCTGAACCAGTCGCAGCCTTTGAATGGTCATCAAGGGCAGCCCCATGTAGAGCGCATTGCAGTAATCTAGTCTGGAGATGACCAGTCCGGGAGCGGGCGTAATTGGTGAATAACACGAAGTTGTGCAAAAGCCCTCCTGACCACAACTGCCACCTGCTCATCGAGCAGTAGTCATGAGTCCAGGAGGACCCCCAAATTATGCACCGGGTCTGTCTGAGACAAAAGAGCCCCATCCAGTACCAAAGGTGGTAACTCCTGGGATAATGTGGGACCCTTCTTCCTGTTGTTCCTTTGTTAGCTGCCCTTCTTCTCTTTCCCATTTCCTGCTCTCCAGTGAAGATAGACATATGGAGGTTGTCAGAGTCAGAAACGTGGATGGCTGGCAGGCAGCATAAATGCCAAGACCTAGGCCAATCAGGTAAAGGGCTAAACAGCTAATGTATCACAGTCCAAAAATGTATCCAAGTCCCCAAAATCAAGCCTGAAATAGATAGAGATATAGGATTAGTCCAGACAACAAAAGCAAAGTGCAGGCAAGCCAGAAGTCAGGTGATCAAGAGAGCAGATGAGGCAGAGTACCTTCAGGGGCTGAAACAAGGCAAGGTTGGGATTCAAGGAGAAAGGAATAACAGTCTACAGGAAGAGGGCAGAAAGTCTTCAGGATCAGGAAACAGGCAAGAGATCTATCTAAGACAGAAACAAGGTAGCATGCTGAAAAGCAAGTCCTCCATTTTTACAATTAAATGAAACCACCCTGAGCTTTCTACATGATTTCTGTAACAAGTTATGTATTTTTGAATCATTATTTCTATTTCGCTGTTGCCCTGTCTTCCGCTTTCACTGGCTCGCATTCCTGACCTTAAATGAAACTTTTGCTTTTACTTGTTATATTCTTGCTTTGATCAGTAGGCAGTTACCCTGTTGTTTACAATGGTCACCGCTGGGGAAGCTCTAATACCAAGGAGATTGTTTCACTTACTTGCCTTGGAGTACCAGAGAGGTGGATAGCTTTCAAGGAGTTCCCGGCCATGTATTCCTATGGAGATCGGACCTCCGTTAGTGAACAAGGGGGATTCTGACATTTGTTGGAGCTTGGTGTTTCCTGGGCTTACAGGGCAGGTTCAGTGATGCGTGCTGCTTATGCAGACATATGCTTGTGTACTGCTTGTGCACTTTATCATGAAGGGGGACAGGGACAACCAATGGTTAGAGCAATCCTTGCCATTTTATGTTTCTTTTTCAGCAAAGGCTCTTGTGGACTGATGGTGATTCAACAGCAGGAGGAAGTCAGTGGCACAGCAGCTGGGGGGGTACTTTTAAAACACTGGGAAAGCTGGGTCTTTGTTAAAAATGGCTTTTGTTTAAACACACACACACACAAATACAAACACAGACATGAAAAGAGAGGAAGAAGTTGATATTCTGCCCTTGTTTACAGCTTATTAAGGTATTCCTGCTGTAGCCGTGCCTCCTGCAGATGTGGGCAGCTGCAGAAGTGCTATGTTCAACTGGCAGTTTCTCTTTGTCTCCTGGATTCTGCATGGCCATTCAAAGCAAATTCATCCCACGAAGTCTGACTACCCAGGTGCGACTTCCCAGCAAATCAATTCACATTTTTCTTGCTAGCTAGACACACCCTCAGATGATTCTTTGAAGGAACATGAACTCTGTTTTTGCTTCTCTCATGCTTTGACCATTTTTTTGTCGGTTTACAGTAAACCAAGCCTAATAACATGTCTGTAATAAAATGTGACTGCTAGGGCTATTTATATAGAGCTGGCATTCATTTGCATGCTTGCTATCTTTGTATGGGGCCAAAGGCAATTCCCTATCTCTGCCCTCCCCACCATCTCCCTCCCTGCTGGCATCCCTCTGATCAGAAGTGACAACAGAAACATAGCCATGTTTCTTAGAGATTTTTAACCTGTTAAAGGATGAAAATTCTGGTGAATAAGGACAGTAGAATCAGGGGGGTTTCTCTGAAGGTGCATAGGGCAGAAGAGCTAATCCTTTGATCAGAATGGCATGTGAATCAATGAAAATGACTAAACCATTGACAATAATTAGTGTTTTACCAACTATTTTAGGGAGGGTTGTCCAACTTTATTTGAAGTTAGCCAGAAAGAAGGGACACAATACAACTATGTAATTCCAGCTTGCAGAAGACAAAATAGCAGACCCTCCCATTGCCTTTCTGCCATAAGAGTTTGGGATCCTCAGTAATAAGAACATAACATAAGAACATAAGAACAGCCTTGCTGGAACAGGCCACAGCCCATCCAGTCCAGCATTCTGTCTCACACAGTGGCTCACCATTTCCTTCAGGGTATTCCCAAGGAGATGCCTTCACCTGCTTAGGATTCCCTGGAAATGGCATTGAGAGATATCCTGCCTATCTCTCCAATCCGGAGGTTGTCCTTAGGTAGCCATAATTATAGCCATTAATACACTTGTCCTCCATGAACTTGTCTAATCCTTTCTTAAACTGTCAAGACTGACAGCTGTCACCACTTCTTCTGGCAGGGAGTTCCATAGACCAGTAATCCTCTGGGTGAAAAAGTTCTTTCTCTTATTTGTTTGAGAACTAGTACCCAAAGGTTTCATGGAGTGTCCCCTAGTTCTAGTGTTGTGCGATAGGGAAAACAGTTTTTCCTTATCTACTTTGTCCACACCGTGCATGATTTTATAAACTTCAATCAGGTCACCTCTTAGACGGCGTCGTTCAAGAGTGAAAAGGCCCAACCGTTGCAGCCTCAGATGGTAAGGAAGGTGTTCCAGTCCCCTAATCATTCTGGTTGCCCTCCTCTGTACTTTCTCCAACTCCATAATATCCTTCTGGAGGTATGGCGACCAGAACTGTACACAATATTCCAGATGGGGCCTCACCATAGATTTATAAAGAGGCAAAATGACACTTGCTGACTTATTTTCTATACCCTTCCTAATGATCCCTAACATTGAGTTTGCTTTTTTCACTGCTGAGGCACACTGGGTTGACATCTTCATTGAGCTGTCCACCAGGACACCAAGGTCCCTTTCCTGGTTTGTCGCAGAGAGTTCAGACCCCATCAGTTTATAAATGTAATTGGGGTTATTTGCCCCAACATGCATCACTCTGCACTTACTAGTGTTGAAGCTCATTTGCCACTGTTTTGCCCACTCCCCCAGTGTCAAGAGATCCCTCTGGAGCTCCTCACAATCTCTCACAGTTTTCACTACCCTGTATAATTTAGTGTCGTCAGCAAATTTGGCTACCTTGCTTTTTACTCCTACCTCTAGATCATTTATGAAGAGGTTGAAAAGCAGGGGTCCCAGTACTGAACCTTGGGGGACCCCACTCTTTACTTCCCTCCACTTGGAGAAGTGTCCATTTAGTGCTACCCTCTGTTTCCTGTCCCTTAGCCAGTTGCTGATCCAGGACAAGACCTGTCCCTTTATTCCATGACTGGTAAGTTTATTCAAGAGCCTTTGGTGTGGGACCTTGTCAAAAGCCTTCTGAAAGTCCAGATAAACAATGTCAACTGGATCCCCCTTATCCACATGCTTGTTGACACTCTCAAAAAATTCCAACAGATTAGTGAGGCATGATTTGCCCTTGCAAAAGCCATGTTGGCTCTCCTTTAGCAGCGCCTTCTCTTCTACGTGCCTATTAATTCTATCGTTTAGGATGGTTTCCATCACTTTACCTGGGACACATGTCAAACTGACAGGTCGGTAATTTCCTGGATCACCCCTGGATCCTTTTTTGAAAATTGGTGTTACATTCGCTACCTTCCAGTCATCAGGTACAAAGCCTGATTTGAGGGAAAGATTATATATTTTGGCTAGGAGATCAGCAATTTCATCTTTAAGTTCCCTGAGAACTCGTGGATGGATGCCATCTGGTCCTGGTGATTTGTTAGTGTTTAGCTTAACAAGACATGCAAGGACCTCCTCCCTGGTTATTTCTATCTTGCTTAATTCTTCGGTTTCCCTCCCTACGAAGATAGGCTCTGTTTTGGGCATGTGGTCTCTGTCTTCTTCAGTGAATACTGAAGCAAAGAATTCATTGAGTCTCTCTGCAATCTCTGCTTCCTCTTTAATAACCCCTTGCCTTCCATTGTCATCTAATGGTCCAATGGCCTTCCTAGTTGGGTTCTTACTTCTAATCTACTTAAAGAAGTCTTTGTTATTTCTCTATTTTTAGCTATACGCTCCTCAAAGTCTTGCTTTGCTTTCCTGATTGTTGCCTTGCATTTGTTCTGCCAGAATTTATGTTTCTGCCTGCTGTCCTCATTTGGACAAGCCTTCCATCTTCTAAATGAGCTTTTCTTGCTCTTGATCACTTCCCGAACAGCTCCTGTAAGCCACATCGGAGTCCTCTTGGACCTGGCAGTGCCCTTTTTCCTTTTGGATATGCATTCCAATTGGGCCTCTGTTATTGTTTTTATAAACAACCTCCATGCCTCTTGGAGTGCTTGGACTCTCTCAATTTTCCCTTTCAGTTTCTTTTTTACTAGTTTCCTCATCTTTGGGAAATTTCCTTTTTGAAAATTTAAGGTCTCTGTGTTAGATTTTATCAGTGACTTGCGGTCTATGATCAAGTTAAACATAATTGAGTTGTGGTCACTGTTCCCTATTGGATCAGTCACATTAACATCTTGCACCAGATCCTGAGTATTACTCAGGATCAAGTCAAGGATTCTTGTACCTCTAGTTGGGTCTTCAACCATCTGTCCCAGGGAACAATCATTTAGCATATCTAGGAACTTTATCTCTTTATCATGTGCTGAACAACAGTTCACCCAGTCTATGTGAGGGTAATTGAAGTCCCCCATTATAACCAGGCTTCTCTTCTTGGATGCCTCCTTTACAACATTCTCCAACTGCCTGTCTCCCTCAAGAGTTTGGATCGGAGGCCGATAGTATATGCCTACTGTTAGACCATCCTTGTGGCCTGGTACTCTTACCCACAGAGCTTCTAATGGTGACTCCAAATCACCTAGATATTCCAATTCATACGATTTTATCACTTCTTTGACATACAAGGCTACACCACCTCCCGTTTGCCCCTTCCTATCCTTCCTGTACAGTTTGTAGCCTGGGATAACTGTATCCCATTGGTTATCATCCGTCCACCAGGTTTCAGTGATACCAATAATATCAATATTTTTATCTATTGCTAAGTATTCCAGCTCCCCTATTTTGTTCCGGAGGCTTCTGGCATTTGTATACAAGCATTTATATATGCTTTCCTGATACAGTCTTTTGAGACCAGTTGCATCGTTAGACTGCCTCTTGCATCCTTCTGCTAGAGTGCTGGTGACTAGCTCCTTGCTCTGCTCAGTAATTTTTGCATCCTCCTCACTACTCAAGTACACACTTTCCTGAACCGGATGCTGCCCAGCTCCTGTCGGCTTTCCCCCAGTTATCAGTTTAAAAGCTGCTCTGCAGCCCTTTTGATGTTGAGTGCCAGCAATCTGGTCCCATCATGGTTTAAATGCAACCCATCCCTCCTGAACAGATTTTTCTTATCCCAAAATGTTCTCCAGTTCCTGACAAATCTGAAGCCCTCCTCTCGACACCACCACCTCATCCACGCATTGAGGCTTCTGAGCTCTGCCTGCCTGGTAGGTCCTGCACGAGGGACAGGCAGCACTTCTGAAAATGCTACCTTGGAAGTCCGGGACTTCAATCTTCTTCCTAACAACCTAAATTTGGCTTCCAGGACAGACCGCTTGGCCTTCCCAACATCATTGGTACCAACGTGTACCATGACAACTGGCTCGTTCCCAGTTCTCTCTAACAATCTATCTAGATTTCTTGTGATGTCTCCAACTTTTGCACCTGGCAGGCAAGTCACCATACGGTTATCATGTGCATCACAAATCCATTTCTCTGTATTTCTAATTATTGAATCGCCTAGTACAAGGAGCCTCTCTCCTGCAATCTGTTCATCTACATGCACCTCATCAACCATATTAAGGGAGAGAATCTCAGTTTGTTCCTGTTGTTCATCTTCCTGGATCTCATCAAGTGTGATGAAGGAGAGATCATCAGGTGGAACCATTTGTTCCTCTGTGTGTTCCTCATCAGGTGTGATAAGGGAAAGAGCCTCAAATTTATTCTGTAATTTCAGACTCTCAGAGTGATCCCCTACTCTTCTCCTCCTTTGAGTCACATTGTGATTAGGTGGGTGGGTATTGTTTTATTGTCTTAATGATGTTTGTTTTGTTTTTCTTTTCTTTTCTTTTAATAGTGTAAGCCACCCAGAGTGGGAATCCATCCCAGATGGGTGGGGTATAAGTGCAATCAATCAATCAATCAAGCAAGCAAGCAAGCAAGCAAGCAAGCAAGCAAGCAAGCAAGCAAGCAAGGTCTTAGTCCTTTAATCTAGTTCAAAACCAAGTTTGAAAGTGCAGAAGTCTTCAGTTTTGCTTTAAAAATTGTCATTGGTGTATAAGTACCTAAATGTTTTTTGTTTTTGTTTTTTGAAGAATTATTGAGAAACAGAAAGGGCCAACATAGATCCCCAATGATCCTCTGAGAAAACCACATAGAAGCGAAAAATAATAAGACTCACACACACACAAAAACCAACAACTTTAGTCTTCGTCATATTTTTCAAAATAAAAATATTGTCTCTTTGTCATTACCTGTAATGCTAGTTTCAAGCAATACCCAAAATAAAATTTAAAAACCTTATTTGCACGAGAATTCATTGCACATTAGTAATGTATGCTTCTTAGTGATCTTATTTGTTACCTAGATGGATTTAGGTGTTAGCGGTAGATACAGTCCCCTTCATTTTACAGTGATGGTGGAGAACTTTCAGCCATGCAACCACCTGGACTCACTTCTGAGCAGTGCTGTATTTAGGATCTGTGGACCCCTAGGCTGAACCTGTGGTACGAGCCATACCGGGGAAAGTATTTTTTAAAATGAACCTACAAAAACTGCATTTTCAGCAATTATCCAATTAAAAACTGGAAAATAAATATTTAAAGTTTATTATGAAATTATAGAAAATGTACGTACAACATTCCTATACAGTATTTAGAATTAGATGAATTCATGAGATGATAAAAATGAAAAGAACTGAACATCATTAAGGTAATAATACTAGATTAAATGGAAAAATTAGGTGGCCTGGGTTCCCGCGACGGGGTTACAAAAGAGCCGCCGGTGCCGAGCTGCCACAATACCAGTGGCTCCCTCCCATGGCTCGCCTGGTCAGCGGGGTTGGGAGCGTGGCGCACCGCAGCTGCCTTTGGTTTCCACCAGGGGTGCTGCGAAAGAGCCGCCGCCGCCGCCAAGCCCTGCAACATCTTTGGCTCCCTCCCTTGGCTCGCCCAGTCAGGGTGGGTGGGAGCACAGCTGTTGCTGGAGCACAGCTGCCCTGTGGCGGGACATCCTGACTCCTCAGCTGTGATGTTTTGAGCCATTGAACCCCATCATGGACAGCCGAGTTTTATGAGGCTCCATCTAGCAGCCGAGGGTACTATTTGGTATTAGGATGTTTAGCAGCCATGGGTACCATTTGGTATTTAAATGCTAATTGTATTGTGTTTTGATTTGTATTAGACTTCGTAATTTTGTATCTTTAATACTGTCTTTTTGATTATATTGTTGCTATTGTTGCTATACTGTATTTTTTTGTATTTTGTATTTCATATTGTATCCTTATATTTTTTGTAAGCTGATTTGTGTCAACCATTGTATTGAGGGAAGCAGGATATAAATAAAAACATTATTATTATTATTATTATTATTATTATTATTATTATTATTATTATTATTATTATTATTATTATTATTATTATTATTATTATTATTATTATTATTATTATTATTATTATTATTATTATTATTGTTGTTGTTGTTGTTGTTGTTGTTGTTGTTGTTATTGTTATTGTTGTTGTTGTTGTTGTTGTTGTTGTTGTTGTTGTTGTTGTTGTTGTTGTTGTTGTTGTTTGTTGTTAAAAATCAAAAAATATAAAAAGACTTACTACAACTTTGCTGTATTGAAAACGTCTTAATATGAAACAGTATGCACTCACTGCGCTTTGCGAAACTTCCTGCTGGCAGACAGTGGGAGGAGATATTCTTGTCAAGCTGGTCAAACACCCAAACACCACAGTAAGTTAAACCAAATGCAAATGATAACTGATGATTATGATCACTAAACCTTTATACTATTTATTTACTAAAACAAAAAAAAACTGATTTTAAAAATTGATGTAGAATCACGTGGTGCAGGCCCCCTTTGTGGTGCGGCACCCCTTTGTGGTGCGGGCCCATAGGCTGCAGCCTAGGTAGCCTATGCTTAAATCCGGCCCTGCTTCTGAGACCATCAAGATCTCTTTGTACACTCTGTTTCCTTTGATGTACCTCCTTCTTGCCTAGCTTTGCCATATCTTGACTGTTCTCAGAATATTCTTTAATATTCTTGATAATGAGACAAAAAGAATTTCATCACAATGGGAATACAAAAATGACAGAAGGCTGGATCAGGCTCTTTATAATAAACATTAATGTTAAGGAGGTGAAGAACACAAGTCAGAAAAAGATTTTAGAAATAAAATCCATCAGAACATATTGTTTCATTAACATCTGAATGTTCCCAAACCTGCCAGCAGATGAGAATGGCCTGGAATGGCACCTTTATCTTCCCCAAAATAGTGACAATGTCAACTTCTGAATTGGACAAAGTGACCACATTCACGCATGACTAGATAGGAGACACACAATAAAGGCACAAAGATCCACTTCCCAATAAACATTCCAGGTTAAAAAATGATTTGCAAAAACTCAGCCCAGAATGGCAGCTTCCAAGGAGGGTGAGCAAAACCAACCACTTCACCAGTCACACGTCTGCTGACTGATACAGAAGGCCACAAAGCATCCCAATGGAACCACATTTTCTGTGTATAAAATTCATGCTCAAGAAAACATCCAAGAAAGGCAGCTGCTGAGTAAGAGAAAACAGTGATATCCATGAGCTACATGCAAGCAGGGGAGAGGGACATGCAGCAAGCCACAAAATATCCAATGACCACATTGTCGTATCCATTGTGGTTTTCCAGGCTAAAAATGTGCACAGTTCTGTATCAAGGGCCATCTAGTCCGCTCTTGCTAAGGAAGGAAATGCACTATGAACATCCAACCTCTCTTTAAAAATTCACAGTGAAAGAGAATTTATTCTACTCTGACTTTGAGTTGTTCTTCTGTCAAACAGCCCTTACCATCTAGACATTCTTAAAAAGCAAAAACTTTCAACAAGAACCTCTGCATCTCGGAATCACTGGTACCAACCTCAAAAGAAGGTTAGGGGCTCCAGAGATAACCAAATACTGTGATGCACCCCACCTTTGGTATGTTGTTTCCTTGTTGGGGGAAATCTTGAAACACATTGAGACAAAATGGAATTGAAATGTGGTGCAGTTACACTAAGATGTTAACACCTTCCTATAAGGAGCTCACAACATTGAATACAATTTTCCACTTTCTCACTTTGTCCTCACACCAGTCCTTTGAGATAGGTCAGGCTAAAAGTAAATGCCTGCACCAAAACCACTCATTAAATTGAGGAAAGGTAGCAAAACTGAGGAAAATATTTTTCTTCCCCCTTCTGAGATTCAGACTTCTATTACAAAGCTTTGGAGGTGTGGAGGAAGATACTGTAGATAGACAGATAGATAGATAGACAGACTGACTGCACCGCCGTCTCTCCCTGGCCCTGTCATCGGCCAGGGCTTCGAGGCCAGCTGTGGCAGCTCTGCCAGAGCCCCACCTCGGCAGGGATAAAAGGACAGTCCAGCCCAATGCCACGGGACTGCACCGCTGCCTCTCCCTGGCCCCGTCATCGGCCAGGGCTTCGAGGCCATCTGTGGCAACTGTACCGGAGCCCTGCCTCGGCGGGGATAAAAGGACAGTCCGGCCCGACACTGCAGGACTGCACCGCTGCCTCTCCTTGGCCATGTCATTGGCCAGGGCTTCGAGGCCAGCTGTGGCAGCTCTGCCAGAGCCCCGCCTTGGCGGGAATAAAAGGACAGTCCGGCCCGATGCCGTGGGACTGCACTGCTGCCTCTCCCTGGCGCTGTCATCGGCCAGGGCTTCGAGGCCAGCTGTGGCAGCTCTGCTGGAGCCCCGCCTTGGCGGGGATAAAAGGACAGTCTGGCCTGATGCCGCGGGACTGCACTACCGTGTCTCCCTGGCCCTGTCATTGGCCAGGGCTTTGAGGCCAGCTGTGACAACTCTGGTGGAGCCCCGTCTCAGCGGGGATATAAAATAACTATTTCACCCACCCTTGCTGCAGTCACTGAGCCATGAGCTTCTTTTCCCCATTATGTGCTCCTTTTAGAGTAATTTTTGCACACTGTATTATTGTATATTATTGTATATTTGGGTATTATTGTATACTTTGTCATCTCTTGTATTTTTTGGTATTTTGTATATGCTAGTTTATTTTTACTTATGGTTTGCATTGTTTATTGATTTTTGTATTGAATTTACTTTTATATTGCTATATTGTATTGTATCTTGAAATTGTAAAGGCATTTACTTATTTTTGTTAAAGTATATTGTATAATTTATGTACAGTATTTTTGTTTACTTGTATATCATGTTTGTATATTGTATTTATTTTTGTTGGAAGCTGCCTTGAGTCGCACTTGTGCGAGTAAGGCAGGGTACAAATATAATAATAATAATAATAATAATAATAATAATAATAATAATAATAATAATAATAATAATAATAATAATAATAATAATAATAATAATAATAATAATAATAATAATAATAATAATAATAATAATAATAATAATAATAATAATAATAATAATAATAATAATAATAATAATAATAATAATATAGATAGATAGATAGATAGATAGATAGATAGATAGATAGATAGATAGACAGACAGACAGACAGACAGACAGACAGATTTTAATGGTTGGAGGGTAAATCCTTTTGGGGGAAAAGCCCAATTCAAAAAGAAATTACCTTTCCCTGAGACAAGGCTCTGAAACATACTGCTGTCCTAGCTGAAATTATGACATCCCAACCCTGCTTCGAGTAGGCTTCTATTCCTATCACTAGGCTTAGACTCCTTTTCCATGAGGTCTTGAGAAAACTAAACAAGAACCCGCCACCCCTTGCACATACAAACCAATATGAGATAGAAAGATCTGGGGATGGAATACCATTTCTACCGTGCCAAAAATGGCTTGTTTCCTTCCTTACATGTGGGCAATTATATTGCTATGGAGACTAGGGTTGCCATACATTGTGGAAAACTGGGATTGTCCCGGATTCAAGGTAGGAAAAATTGTTCCGTCCAGTTCAATAAAAATCACGTTAAAGTTCTGGGTTTTTTAAATTTTACTGATTGTGTATTATAACACATCATTAAAATAAATTCGAACTCTTGCCATCACACAAGCGATTTCCTGCAGCATTGGAGTCTGAGTATACCTGAAGACAAATCTTAATGACCTCGCCTGACACCACTGCCTGATAAGTGTAACCAGTGTGTTTCCTGGAACTGAGGACTTTAAGAGTTGACCGTGATGTGACTTCTCAGAAATACAACAGATCATTTTACAGTAAGAATTAACTGTTGTAAGGTTAAGGTAAAGGTTTTCCTTGCTTGAAAGCCATCCGTATCCAAATCTAGGGTGCAGTGCTCATCTCTGTTTCAAAGCCGAAGAGCCAGCGCTGTCTGCTTCTGCAGACGTTTCCATGGTCATGTGGCAGGCATGACTAGACACCGGAGCACACGGAATGCTGTTACCTTCCCACCGAAGTGGTCCCTATTTATCTACTTGCAATTTCTTGCTTTCGAACTGCTAGGTTGGCAGGAGCTGGGACAAAGACAGGAGCTCATTCCATCCTGCAGTACTCAGAAATCGAACTGCTAACCTTCTGCCTCCCAGTCAATTTATGTATTGATATATTTAATGTGAAAGTGTTTTACAACTGTCATTATATTATGTTTGTTTTTTAAAAGGCTATTTTGTAGATAACCCACCCATTTTTGTCAAGTATAAGTGTGTCCTGGTTTTGTAGGAGAGAATTATGGGAACTCCAACGGAGACTCTCCTTTCTCCCTTTCGCTCTGCTCATTCTAGAGCAGTGGTGGCGAACCTATGGCACACGTGCCAGAGGTGGCACTCAGAGCCCTCTCTGTGGGCACCCATGCATTCGCCCTAGCACAGAGTTCATCCCATCCCTCTGCCCAGCATTTCCTCCCTCCCCCAGCACAGAGTTTGCCCTGCCCCTCCAGCAGTCCAATGGGAGCGTTTCCCTCCTCCCCTGTTGTTGTGTTGGCACTTTGCAATAAATAAGTGGGTTTTGGGTTAAAGTTTGGGCACTCGGTCTCTAAAAGGTTCGCCATCACTGTTCTAGAGTCTTCTTGACAATTTGGTGTTTAATATGCATCAAATATACTCCTGCCCCTGAAACAAAAAATAACATCGCACACATGTTTTGCAAATCTTGTCAAATCTGTTGGGTATTTTAACAGATATAATAGTTTTAGTTTTGAAATTAAATTCTACTACCCATGAAGCAGTTCCTCCATTTCCTGATCATTGAGGAAGCAGTGTGTATTTAAAAGTGTACCTAAGCAGTGAATTCATAAGATAACTGGAACAATATTCCCTGCTCAAGGCCAAGACACAAGAAATTAGAGGCCTCTAATTTCATGCTACTTAGCCATGTCTCCCATCAGCCTCTTGTCCTGTCTCATGCACTTTCTTTTCCCCCCAGCCTAAGTCACAAGGCGCTTGATCACCTGCCAGCCAGTATTGATTTTTGCTTCTTGATCCCCAAGCTGGATGGAAAGAAAAGATTAAAAACAGTTTGTCAGTTCCAAACTGAATAAAAATTCAGCATAACTGGACATGTTAGAAGTGGGAGATTGGGAGGAGGGGGAGAGACTAAGACTAGAGCGGGTATTCTGTATGTTAACTATTTCCTCTCCCAAACGCTTTGCTTGGAGAACCAAGCTGGCAGAGACTTTATAGATGCTCCTTTTAATTTAAACCAGATGAACTATTTGTGAATAGTCTTGCACCTGGATTGGATTTATTCTGAGTCCATATACTTGGAATGGCTTCATAGATCATTACCAGAACCTTAAATCTCACATGGAATGCCACAGGTAGCCAATGCAGGTGAACCAAAACTGGGGTAATATGACCAAGCTGACTAATAAGCAAAATCAGTCTGACTGCTGCATTTTGCACTTGTTGAAGCCTCCATCTCAACCTCAACGGTAGCCCCCACATAGAGAGCATTGCAATAGTCAGTCTTGGAGATTACCAGCACATACCGTGTTTCCCCGATTATAGGACCTCCTCCTATAATAAGACATCCTCCCTTTTTTCCCCTGCCTTTGAAATATAAGGCCCCACCCAAAAATAAGACCCCCTTACCTCCTGCCTGGCTCCGGACGGAGGCCACGCGGCCGCTGGCTTTCCGCACCCCTAGCTGGGGGTATGGTCTCTGGGTCCGGGCGGCCCACGCTTGGCTCCAGATGGAGGCTACGCAGCCGTAGGGGTAGCTGGCCTTCCTTCCCGCCGCGGCCCAGCTCCTCACCCCCGGCTGGGGGTGTGGTCTCTGGGTCCAGTTGGGGGTGAGGAGGAGCTGGGCCACAGCGGGAAGGAAGGCCAGCTACCGCCACGGCCGCATAGCCTCCATCAGGAGCCGGGCATGGGCCGCCCGGACCCGGAGACCACACCCCAGCCGTGGGTGAGGAGGAGCTGGGCCATGGCAGGAAGGAAAGTCAGCTACTGCCGTGGCCGCGGCCCAGAGCCGGGTGTGGGCCACCCGGACCCGAAGACCATACCCCCAGCCGTGGGTGAGGAGGAGCTGGGCTGCGGTGGGAAGGAAAGCCAGCTACCTCCAGCTGGGAAAAATAAGACATCCCCGAAAATAAGACATTGTGCTGATTTTGGAATTTTAAAAAATATAAGACAGTGTCTTATATTCGGGAAAACATGGTAGGTTAACAGAGATCTCCTGTGCAGGAATGGGTAAAGCAGAGTGATGCATTGCAATTGGTAAAATGCAGACTTTACCATCAAAGCCATCCTTTATGGTTTAGGACAGGGGTTCCCTACATAAGGCTGGCCCACGGCACTATTTCATGTGGCCCTCTCTTTGAAACTGTTGGGCATTCAAGAAACAAAATAATAATAATAATAATAATAATAATAATAATAATAATAATAATAATAATAATAATAATAATAATAATAATAATAATAATAATAATAATAATAATAATAATAATAATAATAATAACAATAACAACAACAATAACAATAACAATAACAATAATAACAATAATAATAATAATAATAATAATAATAATAATAATAATAATAATAATAATAGTTGTTGTTGTTGTTGTTGTTATAATAGTTGTTGTTGTTGTTGTTGTTGTTGTTGTTGTTGTTGTTGTTGTTGTTGTTGTTATTATTATTATTATTATTATTATTATTATTATTATTATTATTATTATTATTATTATTATTATTATTATTATTATTATTATTATTATTATTATTATTATTATTATTATTATTATTATTATTATTATTATTATTATTATTATTATTATTATTATTGCCACCCAACTCGGCAACGCCTCTGGGTGGCTAACAGCAATTAAAAGTAACATTAAAAATGGCTATCCGGCTCTCAAAGCTGACTGAGAGAGCATGACCCAGCCCCTGGCTTGAAAAGGTTGGGGACCCCTGGTTTGGACCATGTTATCTGCAGAAGCATCTCTTCCTGGGAAATTTAACCTGGAGCATGCAATTGATGAATCTGCAGGTACCTGCACCTGAGGAGGTTAAAAAATACTACCACAAGACGTAGAGCTTTTTCGGCTATGGCATCCAAAGTATGGAATTCCTTAACAACTGAAACTAGATCAACCCCGACTCTGTTGGCCTTTCAGAAAATGCTGGAAACTTATTTGTTTACAGAACCTTTTCCAATATAGACCTTCTTATAGCAAATTAGTTGACATTGGTGAACTATTATGATTTTCTTTTGACTTATATTTTGGGGACTTATTGTTTATAGGTGCCATAGTAGTATGTAAATTGTTATGTTGTTTGTTTTTCTTTTTATACCATGTTATTTGATTGTATTTGTTCTTAGCTTACTTAATGTTTTCCTTATTGTTTGATTTCTTTTGTTCTAACGAAGGAGAGTCTACACTTTCAAAGATGTCTATTTCACTTCCAGCAGTTCCTACTATCAGAAACTTTTTCCTAGCATTCAGTCAAAATATTTCTTAAACTTTGAACTTGAACATTTAATCAATTCTTGGATGTTATGCTTGAAGAGGGCTATCATATTACCTCTCAGGATGTGACCATGTTGACAAATAATGCAGTAAATATTATGGGATTGCGATGATCTGATAATATCTACATGAAGCCTCTGGGGAAGATCATCCGTTCCCATGGGGTAAGGTGTGGGATCCGCGCTCACAATTGGCATACTGTCCCTGACAGAACTCCGGTAATGGGTGATCACCTCGTTGCCAGGGGTTCCTGAAGGGACAGAAATTAGGGGAGCGGAATATTAGATAGAGTTTAATTCATTAATAGCTGATCTGACAAACTGCTCGGTCAACAGAGAGCTAATGACTAACGTGTTAGGTGCGTAATAGGCAATCTCGCGCCTGCGGATTACCTTAAGCCCTAGCACCAATACCAGCCACATGTTTACCCCGGATAACATGGAACAATGTATTTCCCCTGCCGTTAATTAAGTTAGTTAATTAACTTCCCCTGTAGACTTCCCCAATTAACTTGTGTTCATGGAGGACAAGGGTATCAATGACTATAATTATGGATACCTAAGAACAACCTCCGGGTTGGAGAGATAGGCAGGATATCTCTCAATGCCATTTCCAGGGAATCCTAAGCAGGTGAAGGCATCTCCTTGGGAATACCCTGAAGGAAATGGTGAGCCACTGTGTGAGACAGAATGCTGGACTGGATGGGCTGTGGCCTGTTCCAGCAAGGCTGTTCTTATGTTCTTATGTAACCTCGCCTTGCGCACCTTTGCCAAAGAACACTTAAACATAATAACTGACAGCCAGTATGTTAGGAATTAGCTTCACAGTCTACTGGGAGCGTATATCACTCCCGCGATAGAGAAAAACTTGTTAAGTCTTTTCTTCACAACTCAATTTCATTTGCGGAACCGCACCGAAGCGCTCTATACAGCCCACATCAGAAGTCACCAGGACTTGCCTCGACCGATTTCCGTGGGCAATAGTAGAGCGGATGCGGCTGCAAAGGAAATTCAGCAACAGTCAGTCTTGGGAGTCTTCACGACTCCAATTCAGAGTCATGCCACTTTCCCAAGCTCAGGGCATAGTCCGTTCCTGTCCACATTGCACAGGGGCGGTAGGGGGGCCCTCGTGGGGGGTCAACCCACAAGGGACAGAGGCCAACTAGGTGTGGCAGATGGATGTCACACATGTCCCGCAGTTTGGCAGATGGCAGTACATGCACGTTTGCATTGACACTTTTTCACAGTTTGTTTGGGCTACAGCACAGAAGGGAGAAACGGCTTCCCATGTGGAGCAGCATCTCCTTTCCTGCTTCGCGGCCATGGGCAAACCACGGCACGTGAAATCCGACAATGCTCCAGCTTATAGCTCCAGGCAGCTGGCCACCTTCATGGCCACCTGGGACATTAAGCATATCTTTGGCATTCCATACAATCCGCAAGGGCAAGCGATTGTGGAACGGGTCAATTGGACGCTTAAGTCTTACATTGACAAACAAACAGAAAGGGGGAACTAGCGCTCCCCAAAAATCAGGGTCAGGCACAACATTGTCTGAACAAGGTATTGTTCACGTACAATCACCTTAATGTTTTTTCAGATCACACTCCGGAGGAGAAGCACTTCCATCGCTCGGAGGCTTTCCCGCGGCCAATGGTGCGTTACCTTCCTGGAAGGGCCCAGCGCCACTCATAACATGGGGAAGAGGGTATGCTGCAATTATGTCTCCTACAGGCGTTATCTGGATTCCAGCCCGGTGTGTCAAGCCTCACTTCGAGTCCAATGGCGTGGACACAGGCAGTCCCGGACCCAATCCCGGAGATGGAGGGATTAACCCTGATGGGGAGAGCCAAGCGGAGGAGGCAACAACAGCAGATGACAGCACCGAAGATCACTTGGGGGATGGCCAAGTCCCTGTGCCAGGAGGCGGCGGACACCGTTCGGCGGGAGGACAAGGAGCCAACGCCGGAGAACATCTTGATTGCAGCCTTTTCCCTGATTACC
The DNA here is from genome assembly GCA_035047305.1 of Bradypodion pumilum. Classification (NCBI taxonomy): domain Eukaryota; kingdom Metazoa; phylum Chordata; class Lepidosauria; order Squamata; family Chamaeleonidae; genus Bradypodion; species Bradypodion pumilum. The sequence goes on along the minus strand of JAWDJD010000004.1, from coordinate 176,155,918 downwards.
ATTAATTCCATGATGACCACCATCATCTTGATCCTTTCCCTGCTTCACTGGAGGCCAACAACCTGATGCCAGGTGGAGATCTCTCTGCCCAGCTGCAGTACAACGTTTGGGAAAGATTGGCGAACCTCGTCAATCAGTCCGATTTTTGCCTGAGGCCGACCACCGCTTTTGCCTCTATTCTGAGCACTTGTCTCATCCCGGTGTGTCACTCCCCAGATGCACGCATCAAGAACGGTGACTGGTTGGTGAAGCGGATATTTGGTCCGTTTTACAAGACTGCCTTTTCAACGTACGTGCATTGGGGAACTCAAGTCATGAAAGTCTTACCGGCTGATGCGGCCACTCTGTACACACCCTGAGTGGCGGTCAGCCCGAATTCTACTTGTGCTCGCATGACCGGCTGTTCCGCGGTCGAAGGGCCACAGCGCCGTTGCCTTGACCCCGGCAGCAGCAATTGGACTTGTAATAACCCAGAGACTATTAACTCAATGTATGCTCATGTTACTTTGCCTTCAGGATGGTTTTTTACATGTAACCAGTATACTTGGAACTACATTCCTGCAAATGTATCTGATTCCCTTTGCTGTATCAGTCGTTTGACATTGTTGCTTCCCACTAGAGACATGATTGCCCTAAGCATAAATGTACCTTCACACATATGGCACACTCATGCCACCCAGTTAGACAGCTCATGTGATAGCAACATCAGAATTCTGAGTAAAGCTGAGTATGTTTCATTAGCAGTCAACTTGTTTGGCGTGCCAGGCTTAGCCGTAGGCAACACTCGGAGAATTGGTCAATTGGCTTGCGCCTTGGCAAAAGCCATTAACCACACCTCCTCAGCGATAGCACTGCTTAATCAGGAGCAGATGGAGCTTCGCCATGCCATACTGGATAATCGAGCAGCTATCGATTACCTCTTACTGTTACATCATTTGGGTTGCGAGTCTGTCCATGGCATGTGTTGCGCTAACCTCACAGACAACTCGCGTAAGGTACAGAGTCAACTCACAGACCTCCACACCTTGGTTAAAAACATCAAGGAAGATGCTACGTGGGTGTGGTGGAATTCGTTATGGTCTTGGTTGGCTACAAATGACACTCAAGGTGATTGTGGGGGTGATAATACTGGGAACAGCTGTGTGTTGTTTCATGCAATGTATCCCCTCACTGATGTCAAGGTGTCCCCCATGGAGAGAACCCTGGAATGTCCTCACTCCACGTCAGCTGATGCCACTACTACGTCGAGCCATCTGTCAGGTCCAATTAAACAAATATAGGGGGAGTGTGGGATCTGTGCACACAATAGCTGATCTGACAAACTGCTTGGTCAACAGAGAGCTAATGACTAACGTGTTAGGTGCGTAATAGGCAATCTCGCACCTGCGGATTACCTTAAGCCCTAGAACCAATACCAGCCACATGTTTACCCCAGATAACACGGAACAATGTATTTCCCCTGCCGTTGATTAAGTTAGTTAATTAACTTCTCCTGTAGACTTCCCCAATTAACTTGTGTAAACACGGAGTGTGAGTTCTGCAGATCGCAATGCTTTTTCATGCAGCCTGTACATGATAAATACTAATGATTTGCCTTCATTAAATCACTGGTCTTCTGGTCTTTGCTCCATCTTGCCTCATGTCTCATTGCTTGACCAGTCTCCTCCAGGACCCAACAGCCGCTTCGCGGTGCCGATCCAGCTTGTGCAACCCGCTTCGCGGCCCAGATCCAACAGTAAGGTATCATCAATATGCAGATGATACTCAGCTATACATCTCGGCCCGTGGTGATCCAAGTGATGCAGTTGAAGTCCTATCCAGGTGTCTGGAGGCTGTAAGGGTCTGGATGGGGGACAACAGGCTACAACTGAATCCTGGCAAGACTGAGTGGCTGTGGGTCAGGGGCCCTGTGTTATCCCAGGAGCTACCATCTTTGGAGCTGGATGGGGCTTTTTTGCTGCAGACAGACCCAGTGCATAATTTGGAGGTTCTCCTGGACTCACGACTCCTGCTCGATGAGCAGGTGGCAATCATGGCTAGGAGGTCTTTTGCACAACATCATGTTATTCACCAATTACGCCTGCTCCTGGACCGGGACTCCTTGCTTATGGTCACACATGCTCTGGCCACCTCCAGACTGGATTATTGTAATGCGCTCTACATGGGGCTGTCCTTGACGACCATTCGGAGGCTGCAGCTGGTTCAGAATGCAGCTGCCCATGTAGTGATGTTATGCCGGTGCCTCACCCCTGCTACGGGAGCTGCATTGGTTGTCAGTGTGCCTCCGGGTGCAATTCAAGGTGCTGGTAATTACCTTTAAAGCCCTACATGATAGTGGACCAGGGTACAGTGATACCTCATACAACGTCCAAAATTGGTTCCACAAGTTTGGACTTTATACGGATTTGGACTTTGTATGAGGCATGCAAAATCCTAGCAACGATGCCTCATACAATGTCCAAAAGTCCAAATCCTTGCCACGATGCCTCATTTCCATAGAGATTTCCATAGAGATTGTCCAAGAACCTGAAGAATGCTGCAAAAATCCCAGGAATGCTTCTAAAAATTCTGATGAAAAAATTGAAAAAATTCCAAAATCGCGCTCAAAACCACTCCTAAACACTCTTTGCCTCATGCAAAACCCACAAGAGCAATGCATGCATGTGTCCTGCCTTTTGTACTGCCCAGGCACAATGCAACCTGCGAAAACACCAATGCCTCATACAAAGTCGCACGTATTTGTATGAGGCAACTTTTTTCAAGGAATTAGGCGATGTTGTATGTATCTGATGTTGTATGAAGCGGACTTTGTATGAGGTATTACTGTACTTAAGAAGACCGCATCACCTCGAGGATATCTGCCCGTCCCACTAGAGTGGACTGAAGGGGCTCTTTAAAAATACCAACTGCTAGAGAGGCTCGCCTCTCTAGCACTAGAAGAAGAGCCTTTTTGGTATCCACTCTGACCCTATGGAACCTCCTGCCAGTTGAACTGCATCTCCTGACAGAGCTGCTACCCTTCAGGAAAGAGCTGAAAACCTGGCTGGCAGGGCAGGTGTGGGGAGGTGGAGAGAGAGAGGGAGCAACCACCCCCACCCCCCACTGGCTCATTTAGAGCAGGATCACTCATGTTTTTAGAGGTTTTTAACTAGATTTTTAATTGGTGCGAGTGAGAGGTAGTTTTTCAGTGTTTTAGGAATTTTAAGGGTTTCTATGGTTTAAACTTTGGGGATTTTATGTACACCACCTAGAGTCGCATATCAATTGGGGCGGCTATACAAATTGAATGAATGAATAAATAAATAAATAAATAAATTCATATTCCCCCCCTGCTAATTGTATGATGTAAAAATCAGTGCATATCATCGTATCTGCTTCTGGGGCTTCTATTTCTTTGGAGTTAAACACCTTCACATCA